>JASEVX010000006.1:90881089-91146685 GCA_031761405.1 Serripes groenlandicus | reverse complement strand
ATATATGGACGGTGACGACTCTGGTGGGACTGTTTGAATACACAGGTTGATTCATATAACATATATATGAACGGTGACGACTCTGGTGGGACTGTTTGAATACACAGGCTGATTCATATAACATATATATGAACGGTGACCACTCTGGTGGGACTGTTTGAATACACAGGCTGATTCATATAACATATATATGAACGGTGACGACTCTGGTGGGACTGTTTGAATACACAGGTTGATTCATATAACATATATATGGACGGTGACGACTCTGATGGGACTGTTTGAATACACAGGTTGATTCATATAACATATATATGGACGGTGACGACTCTGATGGGACTGTTTGAATACACAGGCTGATTTATATAACATATATATGGACGGTGACGACTCTGGTGGGACTGTTTGAATACACAGGTTGATTGATATAACATATATATGGACGGTGACGACTCTGTAGGATCTGTTTGAATACACAGGTTGATTTATATAACATATATATGGACGGTGACGACTCTGTAGGATCTGTTTGAATACACAGGTTGATTCATATAACATATATATGAACGGTGACGACTCTGGTGTGACTGTTTGAATACACAGGTTGATTGATATAACATATATATGGACGGTGACGACTCTGGTTGGACTGTTTGAATACACAGGTTGATTTATATAACATATATATGGACGGTGACGACTCTGGCGGGACTGTTTGAATAACATAGGCGGGACTGTTTGAATACACAGGCTGATTGATATAACATATATATGAACGGTGACGACTCTGGTGTGACTGTTTGAATAACATAGGCGGGACTGTTTGAATACACAGGCTGATTGATATAACATATATATGAACGGTGACGACTCTGGCGGGACTGTTTGAATACACAGGTTGATTTATATAACATATATATGGACGGTGACGACTCTGGCGGGACTGTTTGAATAACATAGGCGGGACTGTTTGAATACACAGGCTGATTGATATAACATATATATGAACGGTGACGACTCTGGTGTGACTGTTTGAATAACATAGGCGGGACTGTTTGAATACACAGGCTGATTGATATAACATATATATGAACGGTGACGACTCTGGCGGGACTGTTTGAATACACAGGCTGATTGATATAACATATATATGGACGGTGACGACTCTGGTGTGACTGTTTGAATAACATAGGCGGGACTGTTTGAATACACAGGCTGATTGATATAACATATATATGGACGGTGACGACTCTGGTGTGACTGTTTGAATAACATAGGCGGGACTGTTTGAATACACAGGCTGATTGATATAACATATATATGAACGGTGACGACTCTGGTGTGACTGTTTGAATAACATAGGCGGGACTGTTTGAATACACAGGCTGATTGATATAACATATATATGGACGGTGACGACTCTGGCGGGACTGTTTGAATACACAGGCTGATTGATATAACATATATATGAACGGTGACGACTCTGTAGAATCTGTTTGAATACACAGGCTGATTGATATAACATATATATGGACGGTGACGACTCTGATGGGACTGTTTGAATACACAGGCTGATTGATATAACATATATATGGACGGTGACGACACTGGTGGGACTGTTTGAATACACAGGCTGATTGATATAACATATATATGGACGGTGACGACACTGGTGGGACTGTTGGAATACACAGGCTGATTGATATAACATATATATGGACGGTGACGACTCTGATGGGACTGTTTGAATACACAGGTTGATTTATATAACATATATATGGACGGTGACGACACTGGTGGGACTGTTTGAATACACAGGCTGATTGATATAACATATATATGGACGGTGACGACACTGGTGGGACTGTTGGAATACACAGGCTGATTGATATAACATATATATGGACGGTGACGACTCTGATGGGACTGTTTGAATACACAGGTTGATTTATATAACATATATATGGACGGTGACGACACTGGTGGGACTGTTTGAATACACAGGCTGATTGATATAACATATATATGGACGGTGACGACACTGGTGGGACTGTTGGAATACACAGGCTGATTGATATAACATATATATGGACGGTGACGACTCTGATGGGACTGTTTGAATACACAGGTTGATTGATATAACATATATATGGACGGTGACGACTCTGGTGTGACTGTTTGAATACACAGGTTGATTTATATAACATATATATGGACGGTGACGACTCTGGTGGGACTGTTTGAATACACAGGTTGATTGATATAACATATATATGGACGGTGACGACTCTGGTGGGACTGTTTGAATACACAGGTTGATTCATATAACATATATATGGACGGTGACGACACTGGTGGGACTGTTTGAATACACAGGCTGATTGATATAACATATATATGGACGGTGACGACTCTGTAGGATCTGTTTGAATACACAGGCTGATTGATATAACATATATATGGACGGTGACGACTCTGTAGGATCTGTTTGAATACACAGGCTGATTGATATAACATATATATGAACGGTGACGACTCTGTAGGATCTGTTTGAATACACAGGCTGATTGATATAACATATATATGGACGGTGACGACTCTGGTGGGACTGTTTGAATACACAGGCTGATTGATATAACATATATATGGACGGTGACGACTCTGAAGGGACTGTTTGAATACACAGGCTGATTGATATAACATATATATGGACGGTGACGACTCTGGTGTGAATGTTTGAATACACAGATTGATTTATATAACATATATATGGACGGTAACGACTCTGAAGGGACTGTTTGAATACACAGGCTGATTGATATAACATATATATGAACGGTGACGACACTGATGGGACTGTTTGAATACACAGGTTGATTTATATAACATATATATGGACGGTGACGACTCTGGTGTGACTGTTTGAATACACAGGTTGATTGATATAACATATATATGGACGGTGACGACTCTGGTGTGACTGTTTGAATACACAGGCTGATTTATATAACATATATATGAACGGTGACCACTCTGATGGGACTGTTTGAATACACAGGTTGATTCATATAACATATATATGAACGGTCACGACTCTGATGGGACTGTTTGAATACACAGGTTGATTGATATAACATATATATGGACGGTGACGACTCTGGTGGGACTGTTTGAATACACAGGTTGATTCATATAACATATATATGAACGGTCACGACTCTGATGGGACTGTTTGAATACACAGGTTGATTGATATAACATATATATGGACGATGACGACTCTGGTGGGACTGTTTGAATACACAGGTTGATTCATATAACATATATATGAACGGTCACGACTCTGATGGGACTGTTTGAATACACAGGTTGATTGATATAACATATATATGGACGGTGACGACTCTGTAGAATCTGTTTGAATACACAGGCTGATTGATATAACATATATATGGACGGTGACGACTCTGATGGGACTGTTTGAATACACAGGTTGATTTATATAACATATATATGGACGATGACGACTCTGGTGGGACTGTTTGAATACACAGGTTGATTCATATAACATATATATGAACGGTCACGACTCTGATGGGACTGTTTGAATACACAGGTTGATTGATATAACATATATATGGACGGTGACGACTCTGGTGGGACTGTTTGAATACACAGGTTGATTCATATAACATATATATGAACGGTCACGACTCTGATGGGACTGTTTGAATACACAGGTTGATTGATATAACATATATATGGACGATGACGACTCTGGTGGGACTGTTTGAATACACAGGTTGATTCATATAACATATATATGAACGGTCACGACTCTGATGGGACTGTTTGAATACACAGGTTGATTGATATAACATATATATGGACGGTGACGACTCTGTAGAATCTGTTTGAATACACAGGCTGATTGATATAACATATATATGGACGGTGACGACTCTGATGGGACTGTTTGAATACACAGGTTGATTAATATAACATATATATGAACGGTGACGACTCTGATGGGACTGTTTGAATACACAGGTTGATTTATATAACATATATATTGACGGTGACGACACTGGTGGGACTGTTTGAATACACAGGCTGATTGATATAACATATATATGGACGGTGACGACACTGGTGGGACTGTTTGAATACACAGGCTGATTGATATAACATATATATGGACGGTGACGACTCTGATGGGACTGTTTGAATACACAGGTTGATTGATATAACATATATATGGACGGTGACGACTCTGGTGTGACTGTTTGAATACACAGGTTGATTTATATAACATATATATGGACGGTGACGACTCTGGTGGGACTGTTTGAATACACAGGTTGATTGATATAACATATATATGGACGGTGACGACTCTGGTGGGACTGTTTGAATACACAGGTTGATTCATATAACATATATATGGACGGTGACGACACTGGTGGGACTGTTTGAATACACAGGCTGATTGATATAACATATATATGGACGGTGACGACTCTGTAGGATCTGTTTGAATACACAGGCTGATTGATATAACATATATATGGACGGTGACGACTCTGTAGGATCTGTTTGAATACACAGGCTGATTGATATAACATATATATGGACGGTGACGACTCTGTAGGATCTGTTTGAATACACAGGCTGATTGATATAACATATATATGAACGGTGACGACTCTGTAGGATCTGTTTGAATACACAGGCTGATTGATATAACATATATATGGACGGTGACGACTCTGGTGGGACTGTTTGAATACACAGGCTGATTGATATAACATATATATGGACGGTGACGACTCTGAAGGGACTGTTTGAATACACAGGCTGATTGATATAACATATATATGGACGGTGACGACTCTGGTGTGACTGTTTGAATACACAGATTGATTTATATAACATATATATGGACGGTAACGACTCTGAAGGGACTGTTTGAATACACAGGCTGATTGATATAACATATATATGAACGGTGACGACACTGATGGGACTGTTTGAATACACAGGTTGATTTATATAACATATATATGGACGGTGACGACTCTGGTGTGACTGTTTGAATACACAGGTTGATTGATATAACATATATATGGACGGTGACGACTCTGGTGTGACTGTTTGAATACACAGGCTGATTTATATAACATATATATGAACGGTGACCACTCTGGTGGGACTGTTTGAATACACAGGTTGATTCATATAACATATATATGGACGGTGACGACTCTGGTGCGACTGTTTGAATACACAGGTTGATTCATATAACATATATATGGACGGTGACGACTCTGGTGTGACTGTTTGAATACACAGGCTGATTTATATAACATATATATGAACGGTGACCACTCTGGTGGGACTGTTTGAATACACAGGTTGATTCATATAACATATATATGAACGGTGACCACTCTGGTGCGACTGTTTGAATACACAGGTTGATTCATATAACATATATATGGACGGTGACGACTCTGGTGCGACTGTTTGAATACACAGGTTGATTCATATAACATATATATGAACGGTGACCACTCTGGTGGGACTGTTTGAATACACAGGCTGATTCATATAACATATATATGGACGGTGACGACTCTGGTGGGACTGTTTGAATACACAGGCTGATTTATATAACATATATATGGACGGTGACGACTCTGGTGTGACTGTTTGAATACACAGGCTGATTCATATAACATATATATGGACGGTGACGACTCTGGTGGGACTGTTTGAATACACAGGCTGATTGATATAACATATATATGGACGGTGACGACTCTGGTGTGACTGTTTGAATACACAGGCTGATTGATATAACATATATATGGACGGTGACGACTCTGGTGTGACTGTTTGAATACACAGGCTGATTTATATAACATATATATGAACGGTCACGACTCTGATGGGACTGTTTGAATATGGACGGTGACGACACTGGTGGGACTGTTTGAATACACAGGCTGATTGATATAACATATATATGAACGGTGACGACTCTGATGGGTCTGTTTGAATACACAGGCTGATTTATATAACATATATATGGACGGTGACGACTCTGGTGGGACTGTTTGAATACACAGGCTGATTGATATAACATATATATGAACGGTGACGACTCTGATGGGACTGTTTGAATACACAGGTTGATTGATATAACATATATATGGACGGTGACGACTCTGGTGGGACTGTTTGAATACACAGGCTGATTTAAATAACATATATATGGATGGTGACGACACTGGTGGGACTGTTTGAATACACAGGCTGATTGATATAACATATATATGGACGGTGACGACTCTGGTGGGACTGTTTGAATACACAGGCTGATTGATATAACATATATATGGACGGTGGCGACTCTGGTGGGACTGTTTGAATACACAGGTTGATTTATATAACATATATATGGACGATGACGACTCTGGTGGGACTGTTTGAATACACAGGTTGATTCATATAACATATATATGAACGGTCACGACTCTGATGGGACTGTTTGAATACACAGGTTGATTGATATAACATATATATGGACGGTGACGACTCTGGTGGGACTGTTTGAATACACAGGTTGATTCATATAACATATATATGAACGGTCACGACTCTGATGGGACTGTTTGAATACACAGGTTGATTGATATAACATATATATGGACGATGACGACTCTGGTGGGACTGTTTGAATACACAGGTTGATTGATATAACATATATATGAACGGTCACGACTCTGATGGGACTGTTTGAATACACAGGTTGATTGATATAACATATATATGGACGGTGACGACTCTGTAGAATTTGTTTGAATACACAGGCTGATTGATATAACATATATATGGACGGTGACGACTCTGATGGGACTGTTTGAATACACAGGTTGATTTATATAACATATATATGGACGATGACGACTCTGGTGGGACTGTTTGAATACACAGGTTGATTCATATAACATATATATGAACGGTCACGACTCTGATGGGACTGTTTGAATACACAGGTTGATTGATATAACATATATATGGACGGTGACGACTCTGGTGGGACTGTTTGAATACACAGGTTGATTCATATAACATATATATGAACGGTCACGACTCTGATGGGACTGTTTGAATACACAGGTTGATTGATATAACATATATATGGACGATGACGACTCTGGTGGGACTGTTTGAATACACAGGTTGATTGATATAGCATATATATGGACGGTGACGACTCTGGTGGGACTGTTTGAATACACAGGTTGATTCATATAACATATATATGAACGGTCACGACTCTGATGGGACTGTTTGAATACACAGGTTGATTGATATAACATATATATGGACGATGACGACTCTGGTGGGACTGTTTGAATACACAGGTTGATTCATATAACATATATATGAACGGTCACGACTCTGATGGGACTGTTTGAATACACAGGTTGATTGATATAACATATATATGGACGGTGACGACTCTGTAGAATCTGTTTGAATACACAGGCTGATTGATATAACATATATATGGACGGTGACGACTCTGATGGGACTGTTTGAATACACAGGTTGATTGATATAACATATATATGAACGGTGACGACTCTGATGGGACTGTTTGAATACACAGGTTGATTTATATAACATATATATGGACGGTGACGACACTGGTGGGACTGTTTGAATACACAGGCTGATTGATATAACATATATATGGACGGTGACGACACTGGTGGGACTGTTTGAATACACAGGCTGATTGATATAACATATATATGGACGGTCACGACTCTGGTGTGACTGTTTGAATACACAGGCTGATTGATATAACATATATATGGACGGTGACGACTCTGGTGGGACTGTTTGAATACACAGGTTGATTGATATAACATATATATGGACGGTGACGACACTGGTGTGACTGTTTAAATACACAGGCTGATTGATATAACATATATATGGACGGTGAGGACTCTGGTGTGACTGTTTGAATACACATGCTGATTGATATAACACATATATGGACGGTGACGACTCTGGTGTGACTGTTTGAATACACAGGTTGATTTATATAACATATATATGGACGGTGAGGACTCTGGTGTGACTGTTTGAATACACAGGCTGATTGATATAACAAATATATGAACGGTGACGACTCTGGTGGGACTGTTTGAATACACAGGCTGATTGATATAACATATATATGGACGGTGACGACTCTGGTGGGACTGTTTGAATACACAGGCTGATTGATATAACATATATATGGACGGTGACGACTCTGGTGTGACTGTTTGAATACACAGGCTGATTGATATAACAAATTTATGAACGGTGACGACTCTGGTGTGACTGTTTGAATACACAGGCTGATTGATATAACATATATATGGACGGTGACGACTCTGGTGGGACTGTTTGAATACACAGGTTGATTTATATAACATATATATGGACGGTGACGACTCTGGTGTGACTGTTTGAATACACAGGTTGATTCATATAACATATATATGGACGGTAACGACTCTGGTGGGACTGTTTGAATACACAGGTTGATTTATATAACATATATATGGACGGTGACGACTCTGGTTTGACTGTTTGAATACACAGGTTGATTTATATAACATATATATGGATTGTCACGACTCTGGTGTGACTGTTTGAATACACAGGTTGATTGATATAACATATATATGGACGGTGACGACTCTGGTTTGACTGTTTGAATACACAGGCTGATTGATATAACATATATATGGACGGTCACGACTCTGGTTTGACTGTTTGAATACACAGGCTGATTGATATAACATATATATGGATGGTGACGACTCTGGTGGGACTGTTTGAATACACAGGTTGCTTTATATAACATATATATGAACGGTGACGACTCTGGTGGGACTGTTTGAATACACAGGCTGATTGATATAACATATATATGGACGGTGACGACTCTGGTTTGACTGTTTGAATACACAGGCTGATTGATATAACATATATGGACGGTGACGACTCTGGTGGGACTGTTTGAATACACAGGCTGATTGATATAACATATATATGGACGGTGACGACTCTGGTTTGACTGTTTGAATACACAGGCTGATTGATATAACATATATATGGACGGTGACGACTCTGGTGGGACTGTTTGAATACACAGGTTGATTTATATAACATATATATGGACGGTGACGACACTGGTGTGACTGTTTGAATACACAGGCTGATTGATATAACATATATATGGACAGTGACGACACTGGTGTGACTGTTTGAATACACAGGCTGATTTATATAACATATATATGGACGGTGACGACTCTGGTGGGACTGTTTGAATACACAGGCTGATTTATATAACATATATATGAACGGTGACGACACTGGTGGGACTGTTTGAATACACAGGTTGATTTATATAACATATATATGGACGGTGACGACTCTGGTGGGACTGTTTGAATACACAGGCTGATTGATATAACATATATATGGACGGTCACGACTTCGGTGGGACTGTTTGAATACACAGGTTGATTGATATAACATATATATGGACGGTGACGACACTGATGGGACTGTTTGAATACACAGGCTGATTGATATAACATATATATGAACGGTGACGACTCTGGTGTGACTGTTTGAATACACATGTGTGACTGTTTGAATACACAGGCTGATTGATATAACATATATATGGACGGTCACGACTCTGGTGGGACTGTTTGAATACACAGGTTGATTTATATAACATATATATGGACGGTGACGACATTGGTGTGACTGTTTGAATACACAGGCTGATTGATATAACATATATATGGACGGTGACGACTCTGGTGTGACTGTTTGTATACACAGGTTGATTGATATAACATATATATGGACGGTGACGACTCTGGTGTGACTGTTTGAATACACAGGTTGATTTATATAACATATATATGGACGGTCACGACTCTGGTGGGACTGTTTGAATACACAGGTTGATTTATATAACATATATATGGACGGTGACGACTCTGGTGTGACTGTTTGAATACACAGGCTGATTGATATAACATATATATGGACGGTGACGACTCTGGTGTGACTGTTTGAATACACAGGCTGATTTATATAACATATATATGAACGGTCACGACTCTGGTTGGACTGTTTGAATACACAGGTTGATTGATATAACATATATATGGACGGTCACGACTCTGGTGGGACTGTTTGAATACACAGGCTGATTGATATAACATATATATGAACGGTGACGACTCTGGTGCGACTGTTTGAATACACAGGTGTGACTGTTTGAATACACAGGCTGATTGATATAACATATATATGAACGGTGACGACTCTGGTGGGACTGTTTGAATACACAGGTTGATTGATATAACATATATATGGACGGTGACGACTCTGGTGGGACTGTTTGAATACACAGGCTGATTTATATAACATATATATGGACGGTGACGACTCTGGTGTGACTGTTTGAATACACAGGCTGATTGATATAACATATATATGGACGGTGAGGACTCTGGTGTGACTGTTTGAATACACAGGTTGATTGATATAACATATATATGGACGGTGAGGACTCTCGTGTGACTGTTTGAATACACAGGTTGATTGATATAACATATATATGGACGGTGAGGACTCTGGTGGGACTGTTTGAATACACAGGTTGATTGATATAACATATATATGGACGGTGACGACTCTGGTGTGACTGTTTGAATACACAGGCTGATTGATATAACATATATATGAACGGTGACGACACTGGTGGGACTGTTTGAATACACAGGCTGATTGATATAACATATATATGGACGGTGAGGACTCTGGTGTGACTGTTTGAATACACAGGCTGATTGATATAACATATATATGGACGGTCACGACTCTGGTGGGACTGTTTGAATACACAGGCTGATTGATATAACATATATATGGACGGTGAGGACTCTGGTGTGACTGTTTGAATACACAGGCTGATTGATATAACATATATATGGACGGTCACGACTCTGGTGGGACTGTTTGAATACACAGGTTGATTGATATAACATATATATGAACGGTGACGACTCTGGTGGGACTGTTTGTATACACAGGTTGATTTATTTAACATATATGGACGGTCACGACTCTGGTGGGACTGTTTGAATACACAGGTTGATTTATATAACATATATATGGACGGTCACGACTCTGGTGGGACTGTTTGAATACACAGGTTGATTTATATAACATATATATGGACGGTGAGGACTCTGGTGGGACTGTTTGTATACACAGGTTGATTTATATAACATATATGGACGGTCAAGACTCTGGTGGGACTGTTTGAATACACAGGTTGATTGATATAACATATATATGGACGGTGACGACTCTGGTGGGACTGTTTGAATACACAGGTTGATTGATATAACATATATATGGACGGTGACGACTCTGGTGGGACTGTTTGAATACACAGGTTGATTGATATAACATATATATGAACGGTGACGACTCTGGTGTGACTGTTTGAATACACAGGTTGATTGATATAACATATATATGAACGGTCACGACTCTGGTGGGACTGTTTGAATACACAGGTTGATTTATATAACATATATATGGACGGTCACGACTCTGGTGGGACTGTTTGAATACACAGGCTGATTGATATAACATATATATGAACGGTGACGACTCTGGTGGGACTGTTTGAATACACAGGTTGATTGATATAACATATATATGGACGGTGACGACTCTGGTGTCCGTCAGGGTCCAATTCCCGGAATATTACTAACCGCTAAGTAATTCCTAAATACTTAAAGGAATATGTCATCGTTTTTGTTCGCTGGAAAATATTTTAAGTAAATGACTAAGTTGACATAAATAGTCACTTTGCTGACCAACAATACTTGTTTTAAAAGACATTAAATCTTTCGGCATTTCAATTAGGGATAACAACAATAATGAAACATGCTTTTTAAGTATTAAAGTATTACTTAGCTCTAAGTAAGGTTGGTGGTATTGGACCCAGAGGATTAAACCTTTGGAAGTTCGGAAGTAACGATTCAGAAAAATTGACGAATTGACGCCGTTTACGCCACGTGTAGATCCAGATGGCTTCCGTGCAGTCTAACTATGTATCTGGATTGGTATGGAGTTGGAGAAGGCGCTGAGAAGGCTCTGATTAGTTGATTGTTTTTGGTGTTTTACGCCGCTTTCATCAAGTGTTCAGTTATATCACGACGTGTCCTGGGTAAGACACCAGCCAATCAGTCGTAATGCTAATCCCGCAACCATGAGCCTCAAGGAGTGCAGCTATTTCTACCAGTTTTAAATTCTTTTAAAGACTCTAGGTGGTAATATAGACCAGATAGTATAAATGTGCATAGTGATCGTTTGCGACACTTGTCAAAATTACACACTTACACTGAGGTTAGTTATCGTAGAGACCGGGCTCAAATTGGGATTTGTAATAACGCCGATGATTCACGGACGAACGAGGTGACTCGGTCGACCCTAACGCCGGTCATGGCGTTCTACATCTGGTTTACATTATAGTAACACTTGCCAACTTACTGACGCGTTTTGAGCGTCTTTATCGGACAACTTTTGAAAATATCGCGACAAAATGAGAAATTACTCATCGTAAGCAATTAATCCTTTTTTGTCACGTCGTGTTCAACTGTATCAAGTAATTATACTTTCATTTACAGAAGTTTTCGATAGTATTGTAGATATTCTGTCGATATCGTCGTTCATATTGTGTGTATGCGGGAACGGGTTAAACAGGATCTGTTTGCAATCCGAATGGTATTAATAGTACATGAATTAGATTTGATTGCCTATTTATACAATTTATCCTTAATATATGGGCAGGTACACGGTGTAACAATTCAAAGTCAATCTATTTTGGGAAAGAAGAAGAATTATTGGTGCGTACTGGGATGATACATGGATTTAACCCTTTTCTCCATACGGACGAACGTTAACACCTCTCTAACAAACTAGGACAATCAACGTTTTCTACTTTGTATCGGGATTTGTGTTTTAATATGTTCGTTCATGTGTACGCCTTTTACTCATAAATTTTCGAAAGAAGGTGACTCTAAAACATTATGAAACATTGGTTGAACTAGAAATTATTCTGGAAACAGTCTCTAATATGTTAAACAATGAATGTTTCTCGGACAGTATAAATAAACAGTATACATAGCTAGACATAGAATAGTACGATTTGTATTTGTCTTACTGAATTGTCGTAATTTGTCGGTATTGCCCGTGGATTTGTCGATCATATCTTCCGGAAAAGAGCGACGAGTCCAGGGGCGTAGCTTTGCAATAATCAACGTGTAGGCCGTCTCGTGAGAAAATCAACATTGTGGACTCTGCGTAAAGTATCGACCCGGATCCGCCTAAGCATGCTGCACAGGCCTAACCCGGATATACACTTTTCGCCTCCTGTGGATTTTCTGTTTCAGGAATAACTACTCTATACATCTATCCCCTAAGACTGAATGTGTCGGCCGGATCAGTCTGCGCGGACAGCGCAGGCTGCTCTGGTCGAAACATTGCGCAGATGTCTATCGCCGCAGCTGCATTTTTGGGCATTTTGAGAAAAAATGTGTAGGCACGTGCCTACAGTGCCTAAAGGAGCTACGACCCTGGAGTCTACGAACACCAACCATCTCACAGACTTCGGACTGGACTCGGCAAACCAGTATGTTGTTAGTAAATGCCGATCTCGCACGGAATTTACCGAGCCAGCTACTGGTGTACGTAAACTGCCGAATGGATGGCAGTGCATTGAAAAAAGAAACAATCAATCTCTGTTCGTCATGTTATAGTTTTGTTGCAAATATTAACGGCCGAATACGTTATTACCCAGCAGAAGTGTGTTAATAGACCATTACTAAAACATAAATCAAAACTAATTTAAGATTAAAGACAGTGGTTTATTTCAGGTAATTTAATGATCATACATGTTCTTTGTTCTGGCCAGTGCAAACGTATAAATTCGTGTTTTAATACAATCCAGCCGCTCTTTCAAAAATTCGGTCACTGTGGGAAATGAACTCATTCTTTGATGCACACCCATTTTGACTTATGTTTATTTTAAGCTTATTTTATATGATGGACATTATTTTGTTTTGTTCGTTTATTAACTTTTAACCTAGATATGCAAGTTGTTGACCCTTCCTTAAATGCTGTCATTGTAAGGAGGAACGACAATTGTAGGACAATCTGAGTGTGATGGACCTTTAATGGTACTGGCTGATTCAAGAACTGAGCGTCATTGTTTTCATACTACGAAAGCAATTCAAATAATATATGAAAGTAAATGCTAAACTAATTAAAATGGTTAGGTTCTATCTTATAAGCATCTGTATGGGTTAGGACAGAGCTTAACTCTTTCAGCGCCAATGGCAAACCCAATACGGTTCAGTAATCTGTTGTGAAAACCAAATGCGGTTCGGTAGTATGCTGTGAAAATCCAATACGGTTCGGTAATATGTTGTGAAAACCCAATACGGTTCAATAACTTGTTGTTAAGACCCTATACGGTTCGGTAGTATGTTGTGAAAACCCAATACGGTTCGGTAATATATTGTAAAACCCCAATACGGGTCGGTAATATGTTGTGAAACCCAATACGGTTTGGTTATATGTTGTGAAAACCCAATACGGTTCGGTAATTTGATGTGAAAACTCAATACGGGTCGATAATTTGTTGTGAAAATCTAATACGGTTAGGTAATCTGTTGTGAAAACCCAATACAGATCAGTAATCTGTTGTGAAAACCAAATGCGGTACAGTAATCTGTTGCGAAAACCTAAAACAATTCAGTAATATGTTGTGAAATCCCAATACGGTTAAGTCTTATGTTACGAAATCCAAGTTCGGTTCAGTAATCAGGGGTGAAAACCCATTATGGTTTATTAATCAGGGATGAAAACCCAATACGGTTCTGTTATATGTTGTGAAAACCCAATACGGTTCGGTAATTTGTTGTGAAAACTCAATACGAATCGATAATTTGTTGTGAAAATCCAATACAGTTCGGTAATCTGTCGTGAAAACAAAATACGGATCAGTAATCTGTTGTGAAAACGCAATACGTTTCAATAATATGTTGTGAAAACCAAATGCAGTTCGGTAATCTATTGCGAAAACCTAAAACGATTCAGTAACATGTTGTGAAAGCCCAATACGGTTCAGTATTAAGTTATGAAATCCAAGTTCGGTTCAGTAATCAGGAGTGAAAACACATTATGATTTATTAATCAGGGGTGAAAACCCAATACGGTTCGGTTATATGCTGTGAAAACCCAATACGGTTCGGAAATTTGTTGTGAAAACTCAATACGGTTCGATCATTTGTTGTGAAAATCCAATACGGTTCGGTAATCTGTTGTGAAAACCAAATACGGATCAGTAATCTGTTGTGAAAACCCAATACGGTTCAGTAATCTGTTGTGAAAACCTAAAACGATTCAGTAATATGTTGTGACATCCATATACGGTTCAGTATTATGTTGTGAAATCCAAATTCGGTTCAGTAATCAGGGGTTAAAACCCAGTATGGTTTATTAATCAGGGTTGAAAACCCAATTAATTTCATTCGAAAGAAATCCATCAAAAGGTAGAAAAATATTTTGTAATATACATGATTACAACAGTGAGGAACATTTATCGTTTTGGTATGTCAACGTCAATTTGACATTGAGCTCAAGGAGAAAATCTGACTATTTACAGGCCAGGGGGTCAGAAATATACCTCTTCATAAAACTATGGTAATAATAATTGGCGTATGTCCTCGCCTATCTGACAATTGACAAGCCAGGTTAAGAAATATACCTCTACATATTAAAACTATGCTAATTCTGATTGACGTATGTCCTCGCCTATCTGACCATGGACATGCCAGGGTCCAAAATATACCTCTACATAAAACCATTCTAATACTAATTAGTTTATGTCCTTGCCTATCTGACCAGTGACAGGCTAGGGTCAGAAGCATACCTCTACATAAACAAATGCTAATATAAATTGATTCATGTCCTCGCTTATTTTGCAATTGACAGGCTAGATTTAGAAATATACATTTACAGAATCAAAGCGCCAATGGCACTGTAGTGGCGATCGTATGGAAAATCCTGCAAAGTAACAAGCAGTATATCGGTGTAGGGCTTGCGATGACTCTGGTGCGGGTATATTTGAGAATGTATCAACCCTGCATCTTTTGACAGTAGAATAATGTTAGTTTGCCAGAATGTTGTCTTGGTGATTATTTAGTTACGTTCTGAAATTGGTCATGATGTGTTCAAAATTAGGCCATTCCAAAGTTATGAAAAATCTAGTTGGTATTCGATAGACTACCGTTTTAGCTCATTAGAATGACTATTTGTAATCTAAATTGTTTGGGTAATCACATGTTTATCACCAGGTCGTTAGGCCATATTAAGATAAAATATATTTTACACTTTAGAAATGACTAAAGAAAGGAGAGAAAACAGTATCCATTAGTTTGGTGTTTGTTTCAATTATGTCCGATATTAAACAGGTCTGTTCAATTTAGTCCCTTCACATTGCATGATTGAGGGTTGTCACAGTGTATTTATATGTCTCTGAGGTTGTTAAACTGCTTCGAATAATGTGAGTGCAAAAACAAACACAAAACATGCTCCAAAAGCACAATTTCACTATTTGCCAAACTGTTTAATTTATGAAAATATAGGCATATATTATAATGCTAGATCTTTAAACTCAATTAGGCTACACTGTCAGCATTGATTGCTAATTGACTCTAGAACGTGCAGACGTGTATACATAACGTGTGTACACACTGCCATCGTGTGTCCTTTAAACCTTTGTAAACCAGTCTTATTATCTAGACGCTTTCATATATTTAAACAAGTACAAAATAAAGCGTTTATAATATTGAGATTTACAAGCTTTTCTGGTTTTTGGTCTCGCGAGCTATTTATAGAACCTTTTGGAATTTCCAGATTTGAGTATCACCAGAGTTGTCGTTATTTGCAAGGCAGAACGCGCAATGATATTTATTATCTGCCAAATCATGACGAAGATAATCAGAGTACAACCAACTCCTGCCGAATCAGGTTAAAGGTCAAAAGGTTACGGTTGACTACAGTAAAAATAAAACGAGGCACAGGAGTATCATGATACTCTGCATAGCGTACCCAAGACGCCCGATGATATTTATTATCTGCCCAAACATGAAGAAAGATAATATGTAAATAGTTTAACTCTATTTAGATATTTTCTCGATAAATCTCAAATATTAGTACCAATCCGGTATCAAAGTAGCACTAACATTATCATTATTAATCGTGTGCCTGCATCACTGATGGAACTATATATATATATGGCGGTTTAACGGAAGTGAGTAAATTGCCTTTGCAGAAATATCCAACCGATTGTTCAAATACGACTATATAATTTTTTTTTCGTTGTTGTTGTTTTGGTAGCACTGTGGCGATTGTCAACCAATCGCCACAAAAATATGCTTAAACTTATTGCTTTGTGCCCACGCCTATCTGACCAGTGACATGCCAGGGTCGTAAATATACATCTACATAAGCTATGCTAATCCTAATTGGATTATGTCCTCGCCTATCTGATCAGTGACAGGCCAGGATAAGAAATATGCATCTACATAAAACTATGCTAATCCTAATTGGTGTATCTCCTTGCCTATCTAATTGCTGACAGGCCAGGGTTTAAAATATACCTTTACATACAACTATGCTTATACTGATTGGTTTATGTCCACGCCTATCTGACCATCGACAGGCCAGTGTCAGAAATATACACCTAATATATGCCATTATTCATTGGCTTTTGTCCTCGCCTATAGCTGGTTGCGAACATGGATCATGAATAAATGTTGTTATGTCGCCGTGATATAACTGGAAACCCGTTGATACTATCGTTAGACTTAAAAAAAAAAAAAAATTGAAAAAAGATCATAACAATAAAAAATATTCACGATATTGAATAATGGTTATATACGTTGAATTCAATGTTTCACAATACTTAGCGATGCTTGAAAACAAACCTCAGTTTTATGCTAGGAGTATGGCAAGCCATTTTACTATTTATTCGATTGAGGGACATCTCCCTCCCTAAGTTTTAGAGATATATATCACTATACAATAGAGCGATATCTCCATATCTTTCAAAGATATATATCACTATACAATATAACGATATCTCCCTATCTTACAGAGATTTATATCACTATACAATAGAACGATATCTCCCTATCTTATAGAAATATATATCAATATACAATAGAGGGATATCTCCCTATCTTATATATATATATATATATCACTATACAATGGAGCGATATCTCCATATCTTACAAAGATATATATCACTATACAATATAACGATATCTCCCTATCTTACAGAGATATATATCACTATACAATAGAGCGATATCTCCCTATCTTACAGAGATATATATCACTATACAATGGAGCGATATCTCCCTATCTTATATATATATATATATATCACTATACAATGGAGCGATATCTCCATATCTTACAAAGATATATATCACTATACAATATAACGATATCTCCCTATCTTACAGAGATATATATCACTATACAATAGAGCGATATCTCCCTATCTTACAGAGATATATCACTATACAATATAACGATATCTCCCTATCTTACAGAGATATATATCACTATACAATAGAGCGATATCTCCCTATCTTACAGATATATATATCACTATACAATATAACGATATCTTACAGAGATATATATCACTATACAATATAACGATATCTCCCTATCTTACAGAGATATATATCACTATACAATATAACGATATCTCCCTTTCTTACAGAAATATATCACTATTCAATAGAAAGATATCTCCCTATTTTACAAAGATATATATCACTATACAATAGAGCGATATCTCCCTATCTTACAGAGATATATATCACTATACAATGGAGCGATATCTCTCTATCTTACAGAGATATGTATCACTATACAATAGAACGATATCTCCCTATCCTACAGAGATATATTTCACTATACAATGGAGCGATATCTTCTCTAGCTCAGAGAGATATCCTCTATCTTTCAGAGATATCCGTCTATCTTTCAGAGATATCCCTCTATCTTTTACAGATATCTCTCTAGCTTACAGAGATATATATCACTATACCATATAACGATATCTCCCTATCTTACAGAGATATATATCACTATACAATATAACGATATCTCCCTATCTTACAAAGATATATATCACTATACAATAGAGTGATATCTCCCTATCTAACAGAGATATATATCACTATACAATAGAGCGATATCTCCCTATCTTACAGAGATATATATCACTATACAATATAACGATATCTCCCTATCTTACAGAGATATATATCACTATACAATATAGCGATATCTCCCTATCTTACAGAGATATATATCACTATACAATATAACGATATCTCCCTATCTTACAGAGATATATATCACTATACAATGGAGCGATATCTCCCTATCTTACAGAGATATATAACACTATACAATATAACGATATCTCCCTATCTTACAGAGATATATATCACTATACAATGGAGCGATATCTCCCTATCTTACAGAGATATATATCATTATACAATAGAACGATATCTCCCTATCTTACAGAGATGTCTTTCACTATACAATGGAGCGATATCTTCTCTAGCTCAGAGAGATATCCCTGTATCTTTCAGAGATATCCCTCTATCTTACAGAGATATCCGTCTATCGTTAAGAGATATCCCTCTATCTTTTACAGATATCTCTCTAGCTTAGATAGATATCTCTATATATATATAAATTGAAGATGACAACGTAACGTAGAGATATATGTCCTTAAGCACTTTAACAGGTTGTCCCTCTAAATTAGAAATATATCTCTTAAACTTGACTTGTATAGGTGTGTAATAACTGAAACATGCCATTGATTCTACCGAAGACAATAAGCGAGTCAAAGCTACTACGAAATAGCCTAATCTAACTGTGAAACCACATATTAATCTTGATCGACACAAATCTAAAGTTATAATAGCTTTCATTTATTTTCGCAGAGCATGGTTCAGATATTCATAGCAAATTGAAATCGTAGGTTTGCATTCTCTTATTGGTTATTCTCTTTTAGAAATGAGATAGCCTGCCTTACATGTACACTGTTTCAGATGACCTCAAGTGCTGGTGTCATAGATTTATAATCATGCGTTAAGTATATGGGGACTTTAACGAGACAGTGTGCATGTACAGATTGACTCGATACCTCACTGTTCGAATAAACAACACAGACCCATTGCCACGCGACGTGGTTTGATTATATTGATTAATCAAACGGCAGGGTGGAAAATGGAACACATTCTGTAGATTCTTTGCATTCTAAGAATATTTACGATGCATCAGTCTAAAAATGGCTCATTTTGTTAATACTTACAAAATGTTAACACGCTAGTAGGATTCGCACGGTCAATTACCAAGCCTCACACATGCACCCAATCAGCAGCAGACGACTGTATAGACATATTGAAATAAAACACGTTTAAAGTCTCTATAATTGAGACTTTAATTATTAAATAGAGGTGAAAATATTGCTGCAAAATGATAAATTGCCCATTTTGAGCAATTTCTCCTTTTGTCACAATGTTTACATAAGTCGTCTGCTGCATAGGCGTCACTTAGGCGTCTGCATTTGGGAAAGGGTTAAACTGTAATACCGACCTTATTGTGGTCATAATAAGGGAAACATAAGATGCATTACTACCTGCGATAATAGCTGTTATGAGGAAAGGCGTACGCCTTTTATTACGAGGTATAATGCTCACAAAGGCTGGGCTGATATTTTCGCTAATTATTCACACTAGTTTCCGCTATTTTTATCTTTATTCTCTAATTCTGTACTAATTCCTTACATTTTTACAGTGATTCCTAAATACCTATTAATAACGCTTTGATAAGCGTGCCTGTAGAGAAAACACTAGGTCATTTGATGAACCCTTTTGCCTCTGTCATGCGGGCCTCGACAGGCGATTATGGGTCTTATTGCATCCCGGATTTGACATTATAACACGTGGATGTGCTTAATTAATTTAGCTACACGTCTAGCTTTTTGTTAGCAGCTACTTCTTGGGTTATCATATATGTAAGCGGACGTTTAATCAACATGCACACAACTCGGTCACAATGTTTGTATATCTTTTAAGTTATAAATTGTCAGTGACAGGTATTTTCCATACTTTTTCCTAGATATATTCAAATTCGTCTGCTAAAGATGTGGCGTAGGTCGGAAAGGGTTACGACTGTCACTGCATCAAAATAGAATATGAGAAATTCCCTTTTATGTAATACCCCTCGTAAGGTCTATTCTCGCTTACGTAGTGCATTTGGTCTTATTTGGCCTATCTGTAATGTGACACGACAGTTTGATACAAAACGGAGAATATATATTATCTATTATACATACACGAAAAATAGCTAGTATACATACACGGAGAATAGCTAATATACATACACGAACAATAGCTAGTATACATACACGGAGAATAGCTAATATACATACACGAACAATAGCTAGTATACATACACGGAGAATAGCTAATATACATACACACGGGTAATAGCTAGTATACATACACAGAGAATGACTACTATGAATACAGAGAGAATAGCTACTATAAATACACGGATACTAGCTAGTATGCATACACGGCAAATTGTTATATATACACGGAGAAAAACTGTTATATATACACGGAGAAAAACTGTTATATATATATATATACATGGAGAAAAACTGTTATATATACACTGAGGATAACTAATTAACATATACGGAGAGCAGAAGGTATACATACACGGAGAATAGCTACAATGAATACAGAGAAAATAGCTACTGTAAGTTCAAGGAGAATAGCTAGCATACATACACGGAAATTGGCTAGTATATATCTTTACGGAGGATAACATATAAACATACACGGAGAATAGCCCGTATACATACACACGGATGATAGCTAGTATACATACACGGAGAAAAGCTGCCAGGAATACATGGAGAATAGCTAATATAAGAATAATGGCTAGTATATATATACGAGTAATAGCTAGTATACATACATGGAAGTTGGCTAGTATAATAGCTAGAATACATACACGGAGAATAGCTACTAGGAATAAAGATAGAATAGCTACTATTAGTAGAATAGCTAGTTTACATATACGAGGAATAGCTAGTATACATACACGGAAGTTGGCTAGTATATATCTTCACGGAGGATAGCATATAAACATACACGAAGAATAGCTAGTATACATGCACCCGGATGATAGCTAGTATACATACACGGAGAATAGCTAATATACATAAACACGGATAATAGCTAGTATACATATATGGATAATGACTACTATGAATACAGAGAGAATAGCTACTATAAATACACGGATACTAGCTAGTATACATACACGGAGAAAAAATGTTATATATACACGGGAGATGGCTAGTATATACACACGGAGGATAACTAATTTACATATACGGAGAGTAGAAGGTATACATACACGGAGAATAGCTACAATGAATACAGAGAGAATAGCTACTATAAGTACACTGAGAATAGCTAATATACATACACGGAAGTTGGCTAGTGTATATATATACACAAAGGATAGCATATATTCATATACGGATGATAGCTACCATACATACACGGAAAATAGCTAGTATAAATACTCAGAAAATAGCAAGTAAACATGCAATGATAATAGCTAGTCAACATGCACGGATAAAAACTAATAAACATACACGGAGAATAGCAAGTTAACATACACGGATAATAGCTATTGAAAATACACGGAAAATAGCTAGTATACATCCATGGATAATAGCCAGTAAACATTCAAGGAGAATAGCTAGTACACTAGTAAACATACACGAAAAATAGCTAGTAAACATACAAGGATAATAACTAGTCAACATGCACGGATAAAAACTAGTAAACATAATCGGAGAATAGCAAGTAAACATACACAGATAATAGCTAGTGCAAATACACGGATAATAGCTAGTAAAAATACACGGAGAATAGGTAGTATACATCCATGGATAATAGCCAGTAAACATTGTAGGAGAATGGCTAGTAAATATACACGGAGAATAGCTAGTAAACATACACGGATAATAGATAGTAAACATGTAAGGATAATACCTAGTCAACATGCACGGATAAAAACTAGTAAACACACACGGAGAATAGCAAGTAAACATACACGGATAATAGCTAGTAAAACTACGATGAGAATAGCTAATATACATCCATGAATAATAGCCAGTAAACATTCAAGGAGAATAGCTAGTAAACATTCATGGAGAATAACTAGTTTACATACACGGAAAATAGCTAATATACATACATGGAGAATAGCCGGTTAACATACACGGAAAATAGCCGGTATACATACACGGATAAAAGCCGGTTTTCATACATGGATAATAGCCGGTTTTCATAGACGGATAAAAGCTAATAGGCTTTTGCCGAGATTGTGCACTTTTATGATGTTATCCTTGCTCAGAATAAATAAATGAGTTGAAAACAAAATATATTAATATAAAGTCCGCCTGAAAACCACAGACAGTATACATTTGCCAGTTCGAGCAGTCTTAATAATATATATTCGATAATTCTGAAAATAAGTGCAAGATAGGTCATTAGAGACAGCAATTGTAAGTTTGCTTGTCACTCATTTCCATGAAAACTGACCAACGAGTCCATGATAAAAACCGATCCTACCACTTCGGACGGTAAATATCGATCTTTACCGGAAATCGCCGTATCAATAAGGGCTGCTCTATCTTAACACATGTGAAATCTTATATTCAGCGTACATGCAGTTGTGTGCAAATAATGTAATTAAATATAATTTTGATCAAACGACATATAACTTTAGAAATGTTAATAATTATGTAGTTTTATAACAAATTATTATAGTTTAAACTAAAGCCCAATGTAATTAAGTAAATGTCTTGAAAACCAGGGCTGTGGAACAAATAGTCAACGGAAGACAGTGGTGCAGAGGTAGAGCTTTCTGCTCTTGTACCAAAGGTCCCGGGTTCGAATACCGCGATTAGCGGGTTGTACATCTGCTACTTTTCCATACAAACGGTGCGAGTACTGATTTGGTCTAAGAAAGCAGACATCGAACGTCATTAATATAAGTTATATATATGTTGATAAGTTATAGGTTATGATGAACCATGCCCGTGTTAATTCTGTTTTCAATATACTATCGAGAATAATGCAGTTATGATTATTCAAAACCTCTCTCCTGTGGGAGTTTATTCGCAGTTTCCACCAGTCCTCTAGTCACCATACGCAGCTTAAACCTATGAATGAAGCCTGCAGTAATCACACACCGAGGCATAAGGCAACGCCAGCCTTTACGAGATTTGCAGGATTGACATCCAAGGTCGACACTAGGTCATAACGGATCTTATTTGGCACATATAGTCTGGAATCAAAGCATGCAAAATGACAAGTATGTCTGTGAAATGAATAAAAAAGAAATAATCATCACCGAAAAAGCTATTTATAGACCATCATAGACATGCTATATATATCCACAAAGCTAAATATGCTTTTTGAGTCAGAAACGAAGTCTTTTAATCTTGCTAATTGAACATACTGTACCGTTTAAACCTGTTGATTCCTTGCCCACATTGTATACAATGTAATCAAAACAGGATGCTGAACATTACAGTTATAGATAGAGCTACAGGCGTATTAATACGTTTTTGATATCGAAATATTAAATTGCGTTTAAACCCTTTTAAGCAACAAGTTAAGTTTTATCACTACGTCCCATGATTGATAGTTTGGTGTTTTAAGCCGCTTTTAATAAATCTTCAGTTATATTACGGCTTTTCTTTGTTAAGTTACCAGTACTACCGGTCCATTTATTCTGACAACAGACTTTCGAAATGCTAACCATGCAGCCCTGAACGCCAAGGAGGTCAGCCTTCACTACCCCTTTTAAGGTCTTTGCTATGACCCAATCGACAATTGATCCTGCGACCTCCCACACTTGAGGCGGGCGCTCTACCACTACATCATGGTGCATTAAACGAACTCGTCCAACGAGAAAACCAACATTGTAGACTTTGCGTACGTTATCGACCCGGATCAGCCTAAGCATGCCGCGCAGGCTAATCCGGGTAGACACTTTTCTCCTCCTGTGGATTTTCTTTTTCATGACTCATTAATCTATATACCTCTATATCCCTGAGACGGAATGTGTCGGCCGGATCAGTCTGCGCGGACAGCGCAGGCTGATCTGGTCGATACATTACGCAGATGTCTATCGCTTCTATATCCCTGAGACGGAATGTGTCGGCCGGATCAGTCTGCGCGGACAGCGCAGGCTGATCTGGTCGATACATTACGCAGATGTCTATCGCTTCTATATCCCTGAGACGTAATGTGTGGGCCCGGATTAGCCTGCACGGATGTCAATAATGTTGGTTTTCTCGCAGGTCGGCTCATAGCATCGTCACAAAGGTAACTAAAACGATTCCATTGCCAACTCTCCTATTTTCGGACAATCGTTTTATTACTGATATAAAAAATCTTAAGGATGTGTGTTTGGGGTTGTCTACTTTATATGACCAGACTATGCGTTTACATTATTTTCCACTTGACAACTATGCAACTAATCCACTTGATAAGGAAAACGGAGGTTTAGACATTGATGTTCTTCATAATTAAATTACATACGTCTTTAGTAGTTGTGTGTGTCTTAATCCATTCTCCAGATGGGGATGTTGTCGATCTCCGGTAGCTCAGTCGCTGTCAATCCAGGGGTTGTGAGTTCGAATCCCGGCTCGGGCATCATCATTTCTGACGTTTGACAAAAGTCAATGTGACAAGCGTCATTCGTCTTTCACTAATGATCTAGCAGTCTATGTGGAAAAGCAATCAGTTGCTTCAAAAGTATGTTGTGTGGAGTACTGGTGTGAGCAACCAGGAAACATATGGATAGGTGAACTGGCCGCCGTGATATGACTTGAAAATTGTTGAAAATTGCGTAAAACCCTCCGTTCAATCAAACAATTGTCGACAGACACTTTCCTAAACTTACTGTACGGGAGCGCAAACTGACGTTATTTCTCCTGAGGTTTAGTCTGTATGGTCCGTTTCTGTATGGCGTTACCATAAGTATGCTTTTGAAACTAGAAATCTGTCATTAATTGAGCTTTACATCTCATACGCAAGGTACTTGCAAGTGAGATCAAATCTAACATATTATTGGAAATAATTTTGTTGTAGTTATTTCTGAATTCTTTATCAGTTAAGAAGATGGTATCGTTAAGAAGGCACGTCGGAATTTGTCTTGAAGAAGCCGATGATATGCTTATATAAAACATAAAACAAAACTTAACACTGTTCAAACAGATTGTATCTAAGTGTACCGTCAGTATGAACATTGTTTGAGCCATATCGAGGGCTTGGCGTGAAACGGTTTCAACTAAACTTGGTATTTTTTTTACCACGGTTAATTACCTTACCATAAAGTCTTTATAAGCGTTAAATCATTTTTCTTGGTAAACAATGGAAATTTAGTTGCCATTGCTCGTTCTGAGCAATTGCCCCTACATTTCTATCGTTTACAAAGCGGTCAAAATTGCCCCTAAACCAGGGTTTTCAAAATACGTTGTTAGTTACAACCGTTTCACGCCAAGCCCTCGATATCACGGCGTTTATTTCAATGTATTTCGTGGCCTTCTCGTACCGTGTTCGTACTTCACAGAACAGTATAGCCAGTGCAGAGACGAATGAGCTCGTACCGTTCTCGTACTTCGCAGAACAGTACAATAAGTGCAGAGACGAATTAGATCGTACCGTGCTCGTACTTCACAGAACAGTACAGCCAGTGCAGAGACGAATGAGCTCGTACTGTGCTTGTACTTCACATAACAGTATAGCCAGTTCAGAGACGAATGAGCTCGTAATGTGCTTGTACTTCACATAACAGTATAGCCAGTGCAGAGACGAATGAGCTCGTACTGTGCTTGTACTTCACATAACAGTATAGCCAGTTCAGAGACGAATGAGCTCGTACCGTGCTCGTACTTCACAGAACAGTACAGCCAGTGCAAAGACGAATGAGCTCGTACCGTGCTCGTACTTCAAATAACAGTACAGCCAGTTCAGAGATGAATGAGCTCGTACCGTGCTCGTACTTCACAGAACAGTACAGCCAGTGCAGAGACGAATGAGCTCGTACGTGGCGAAGACAAGTGAAGCTAGACGCATTGACTTTTCTCAATACGAGTCGTTTCATTTAAGCATATCGTAACGTTTGACTTTAAACTATATTTGATATCAAATTCAGACTGCATTTGCTTTCTCATCATGACAATATTATCCCTATTTCACATTGTCTTCTTCAACTCTTTTCACTTATACTACTTTCATTTAAAGATAGTTCGCATAGTTTTACGTGGATAGTTTAAGAGTGCATCTGTTGAGAAGTGTTGTATATGTGAAAGGGTTACACAAATGAACTATGGTAGTTTCAAAAAAAAGTTTTCCAGAAATATCCATATTCATTATGCGATCTTATGTACTTTCTTTAACTCTAGGACAACAATCACGTAGGTTACATTTCTTTGAAGATTGGAATTTTTAAGAAATCACTTTCAAATAAAAGATAATACAGCATCGGAAGTACTGGATTAGCTTACCACGTTTTCGTTAATATTTTTGATTGTTTAATCCCTTTTCCATGAGCACTCACTTAACTATCTTTTTTATGTTATTTATGTAGGTGTGTGTTTCTATTCAAAGTACGGAATTCCAAGTAATCGAACGGATCAAGAACTTAACCTTAAACCGAATACGACATTACTCATCGAGTGGGGGTAGAAAGACTACATTTCCTATGATGTTTCATAAGTTGTTTTTGGAAAGCGTTCAGAATGAAAATGATATTAAACCTTTCAGCGTCAATGGCTATATCAAGGTTTTTGTTAACAATACAGATCAGATGAGATCATTATTGTTTTCCTTTTAGTTATTTTAAAAATATTCCAAAAAGATTTGAACATGGAAGAGACGACTTTTGTTAATTGGGCGTTGAAGGAGAAGAGCATTATAAAGGTTAATCCCGGTATTAACCTCATTAAACTGACTTAATTGATGATGGTAATCAGGAATGCGAGGCATCTTAAGAATGTAGAGATTATTAGAATTCTCAACATTCTCTCGAATCAAACTATATTTCTAATTTGGCAGCAATGCATAGCCATATCGGTATTTTTAAAAACTGCAATTGCAAACATGTGGAAAATAATCAGTCTGCACATTAGTGCCGTCTTACCTTGGTTTATATTGTTCGCTTAAAAATAGGAAGCATTGACAACAGCAATACGCAAGAACATGCTAAGAGCCTATGGTGATGTTGGCAAGAAATCAGCGTGATAAAGGGTCAGTTTAACATCTCATCAAAGGCTCGGCGAACTGTCAGACAGAACCAAGTCCCTGAAGGTTTATGAAGTCGAAAGTGCCAACATGAATACATATTCGTCACGTGTATATACCTTATCCCACAAATCTGAAACAGGGAAAACATTAAGACTTATTTCAAAACATACGCGATAGGTAGTGAATGATACAAATACCTGTATGAACATGATCCGTTCATTTATGATTTTTAAATTTGATATTATATGACTTTACTCATAAGATTAGGTTATACCAATTACGCCGACTTGCTTTTGTAAATACATAAAATAATTGAGCGCCTGTAGCACTGATGACCAGTAATTGTACCTAGACTTATGTCGGTACAGTTACGGATTACCGTTCAAATAAAATCCTCAAAATAAGACGAAATCATCAGAATTATAGATGGCTCTGTTCGAGGATGCAATAACTGCATCTTGTACAAGATGCAGGTTCGCCATGCTCGCACGAAGCCGTCGAAATAATTATAGATATGTATATATGTATATATGTATATAGACTGCTTGTACCACACATTGATAAGAATGAATGAATATATATGTACACAGACATTACCTTTATATATAGTGACATATAGGCCCATGGGGCCGGGTGTTTTTTCAACGAACTTTGTTAAATCTTTTATTATATGTTATACACATGTCACCTTAATAAAATATTTACTTACTTACTTACTTACTTGCACACACAAAACGTGCATGCATGGATATTGTAGACTTGGCGGTCCTACCCGAGCTATTTTCACTATTTTAATCATTACATAAGTAATTTACTAATTGGTTTCATCTTTGAAAGGTTGTATAAACTCAATGAAAGTCATAATCATGCACGTTTAAAATAAGATCGTATGACCACTGTTGTCTCTAGTATGACAATTCGAAAAACGCACATTTCTTGTAGCTTACATTGTAAATTGTATTTAATTCAACAGTTTATAATATTGGACGTTAGCATGCTTATACAAAATGTTTAACGTCAAACTGGTCCCTTAACCGTTCTCTTTAACGCACAAACCCAGGTTATAAAACGTATAATACGTCATATACTTAGTCTAAATTCTAACTACAATGATCGTAGAAACACTTATAACCCCTAAGAAATACTCATTCATTCTCGTTTAACTGGGTAAATAATAAGGACATTATTTAACGGAAGTTTATGATATATAAATCACAGCGATCGCTCGAAAGGTCACGTGTACATTTGGCATTCCTTTCCGACAAAGCCCCATATATACGACATGTGGAGTACAGGTGCAGGAAACACGTGGGTACAAGGTAGGCCTGGGAAGCATGTGTTGTGGAGTACAGATGCAGGAAACACGTGGGTACAAGGTAGGTATAGGAAGCATGTTATGTGGAGTAAAGATACAGAAACACGTGGGTACAAGGTAGGCCTTGGAAGCATGTTATGCGTAGTACAGATGCAGGACACACGTTGGTACCAGGTAGACCTGGGAAGCATGTTATGTGGAGTAAAGATGCAGGAAAAATGTGGGTACAAGGTAGACCTGTGAAACATGTTATGTGGAGTAATGATGCAGGAAACACGTGGGTACAAGGTAGGCCTGTGAAACATGTTATGTGGAGTAATGATGCAGGAAACACGTGGGTACAAGGTAGGCCTGTGAAACATGTTATGTGGAGTAATGATGCAGGAAACACGTGGGCACAATGTAGGCCTTGGAAGCGTTTTAGGTGGAGTAAAGATGCAGGAAATACGTGGGTACAAGGTAGGCCTGGGAAGCATGTTATGTGGAGTAATGATGCAGTAAACACGTGGGCACAATGTAGGCCTTGGAAGCATGTTATGTGAAGTACAAATGCAGGAAACACGAGGGTACAAGGTAGACCTGAGAAGCATGTTATGTGGAGTAAAGATGCAGGAAACACGTGGGTACAAGGTAGACCTGAGAAGCATGTTATGTGGAGTAAAGATGCAGGAAACACGTGGGTACAAGGTAGACCTGGGAAGCATGTTATGTGAAAATACACCTCATACGATAAAGACATTTATTCTCACTTGTTTAAAACTTAAAAGCCATAACAATATTTCAGGCAAAAACGTGTTTGGCCCGTTTGAAGGTATAGAGCGACGAGTGTACCATAGGGAGAATTACGATGACAAAAGTCCCAAGAGATGACGTTTTAACATGGTAGCTGGTTACCTTGAACACGTCAATGCTCCTTGATTAGTCTATTCAGTCCAAAATAGCATTACGGTGTAGTTGTTAAGGAAAGAAACATTACTACGATATAAAAATAGACCTGGTAGCTATATAACGTGTTTTTAACCGTTAACCTCATAGTATGTTATGAGGAAATATGTTATATTCAGAAATTATACTTTATTGAATTAAACTTTAACGATTGTTAGAAAATAGAAAACATTCTTGGAAAAGGCAACAACTCAATGCTCATTGTGAGCACAATGTCCATCACCTCATCAGTGTATTGAACATTCGTGTTCTGCAGAAGCTTTGAATTCCTTCTGTTTAAGGGAAATACTTAAAATATTGACATGACGTTGTGGCTTAGAATTTCTCTTTAATCCATAAAAAGCGTTTCCTTTTCTGTCTCCGAGCGAAAACATATTAATGTTCATGTTTAAGAACGTCATCCCTTTCCCTGTCATATAATAGCATGTGGTATCTGCATCATAAGACCTTTGAAGTCATTATGGGAAAAGGAGAAATTTGCTAAAATAAATAAGGATTATTATGTTGCTGTGTCGATACATGGATTTGCATTGTACTACGGGGCGCGTGGAAGAATTGATATTACGCCTCGATTAGACAATACAAAGCCATGTCTCTCTACTGCAACACAATTTTCCATCTATTCTATACCTAGCATGTTCTTACTCGATGATAAAGACGTACAAGGTAGACCTGAGAAGCATGTTATGTGGAGTAAAGATGCAGGAAATACGTGGGTACAAGGTAGGCCTGGGAAGCATGTTATGTGGAGTAAAGATGCAGGAAATACGTGGGTACAAGGTAGGCATGGGAAGCATGTTATGTGGAGTAAAGATGCAGGAAATACGTGGGTACAAGGTAGGCATGGGAAGCATGTTATGTGGAGTAAAGATGCAGGAAACACGTTGCTACAAGGTAGGCCTAGGAAGCATGTTATTATGTGGAGTGAAGATGCAGGAAACACGTGGGTACAAGGTAGGCCTGGGAAGCATGTTATGTGGAGTAAAGATGAAGGAACCACGTGGGTACAAGGTAGGCCTGGGAAGCATGTTATGTGGAGTACAAATGCAGGAAACACGTGGGTACAAGGTAGACCTGGGAAGCATGTTATGTGGAGTAATGATGCAGGAAATACGTGGGTACAAGGTAGACCTGAGAAGCATGTTATGTGGAGTAAAGATGCAGGAAATACGTGGGTACAAGGTAGACCTGAGAAGCATGTTATGTGGAGTAAAGATGCAGGAAATACGTGGGTACAAGGTAGGCCTGGGAAGCATGTTATGTGGAGTAATGATGCAGGAAACACGTGGGCACAAGGTAGGCCTAGGAAGCATGTTATTATGTGGAGTGAAGATGCAGGAAACACGTGGGTACAAGGTAGGCCTGGGAAGCATGTTATGTGGAGTAAAGATGCAGGAACCACGTGGGTACAAGGTAGACCTGGGAAGCATGTTATGTGGAGTAATGATGCAGGAACCACGTGGGTACAAGGTAGGCCTGGGAAGCATGTTATGTGGAGTACAAATGCAGGAAACACGTAGGTACAAGGTAGACCTGGGAAGCATGTTATGTGGAGTAATGATGCAGGAACCACGTGGGTACAAGGTAGGCCTGGGAAGCATGTTATGTGGAGTACAAATGCAGGAAACACGTAGGTACAAGGTAGACCTGGGAAGCATGTTATGTGGAGTAAAGATGCAGGAACCACGTGGGTACAAGGTAGGCCTGGGAAGCATGTTATGTGGAGTACAAATGCAGGAAACACGTAGGTACAAGGTAGGCCTGGGAAGCATGTTATGTGGAGTACAAATGCAGGAAACACGTGGGTACAAGGTAGGCCTGGGAAGCATGTTATGTGGAGTAATGATGCAGGAAACACGAGGGTACAAGGTAGACCTGAGAAGCATGTTATGTGGAGTAAAGATGCAGGAAATACGTGGGTACAAGGTAGGCCTGGGAAGCATGTTATGTGGAGTAATGATGCAGGAAACACGAGGGTACAAGGTAGACCTGAGAAGTATGTTATGTGGAGTAAAGATGCAGGAAATACGTGGGTACAAGGTAGGCATGGGAAGCATGTTATGTGGAGTAAAGATGCAGGAAATACGTGGGTACAAGGTAGACCTGAGAAGCATGTTATGTGGAGTAAAGATGCAGGAAATACGTGGGTACAAGGTAGACCTGAGAAGCATGTTATGTGGAGTAAAGATGCAGGAAATACGTGGGTACAAGGTAGACCTGAGAAGCATGTTATGTGGAGTAAAGATGCAGGAAATACGTGGGTACAAGGTAGACCTGAGAAGCATGTTATGTGGAGTAAAGATGCAGGAAATACGTGGGTACAAGGTAGACCTGAGAAGCATGTTATGTGGAGTAAAGATGCAGGAAATACGTGGGTACAAGGTAGGCATGGGAAGCATGTTATGTGGAGTAAAGATGCAGGAAACACGTAGGTACAAGGTAGGCCTGGGAAGCATATTATTTGGAGTAAAGATGCAGGAAACACGTGGGTACAAGGTATGCTTGGGAAGCATGTTATGTGGAGTAAAGATGCAGGAAACTAGTTGACCACCGTAATAAAGACGTAATATCGTTGGAAATGGCGCTAATCTCGAAATAATCAAAGACGCAGCAATTCAAGGTTCATGGTTTGTGTATTGGTAAACGATCCCTAGCCTTTTTAATAAATGAATGAAATTATAATAATGTAAGCCATTTAAAACAAATGTCCATTGTTTCATCTCAAATACCATGTTTAAAGAACATCTTTGATTTATCTACATTAAAATTTGCAGAGAAACAATGTGGGGAGAAATAGTTATTTATTTCCGTAAACAATGGTATCGTTCCAAGAGTTTCCGTATATATGTTTAAGTTATCTTCCTTAGATTTGTTGTAAGTGGGAAAGGGTTGACAAATAACATCTGGGTTATTAGATATAACATAGTATTGAACGTTATTTTGATAGGAAGATAATATACATGCGATACTATTTTTCCTAGTGACCTACGTTATAAGAAGCTCGAAGATTTAGATCAGATTACACGTCTCTACAACGTAACTCGAACTAACGTTTTCCTAATTGTCAATTAGGTATGTTTGTAGTAATTGGATCCACACTATATAAGACCACGCACGAAGTACCACGAACTACGCACGATATTAATGAGTTTCCATAAACATCAAGTATGCAGCACGTGACTTAAAAAGTATCTACACAAAAGTATGAAAAATCTCTACGAATGTCAGTCAGGTTATTGAATAGTGATAAAAACATTTGGACTAAAGTAAAATTGTTCTTTGGGTCATTCTTTTTGACAAAATGTTTTCAAAAGTAGACTATCGTAGATACGCCAAAAATGAGCCACGGCTGGAAAAGAAGGAGGATTTGGGCAAGTCTTATTCTGTAAATATTCACCTACTCGTAGAATAGCCATATATTTAATTGAATACGCGGACCTTGTGGTGGTATAGCGTCCGCCACGGGTACGAGAGGTCGCGGATTCGATCTCAGCCTCGGCCGTACCAACTAAGAAAGGGTAATAATGACGTTAAAAGTAACTCTATGACGCTCAGGATGTTGGGGTTAGTATAACGACTCTCTCGCTTGTGTCAATGGGATCAGAGGTACCGGTAGCTTACACTAGGCAAAAGTTTGTACAGCTGCTTAAATGTCAATCTACAATAGTTATGAGCAAGTTGGCTAAATTTACATACAAGGGTTTCATTTATCGCCAGAAAGAAAATGACAATTCTGTATAACATTCATATCTATATTGTTAAAAAAACACACACAAAAAAAATAAAATTTATTATATTTGTCTCGTGTTATATACTATATATATTGTTATCCGCCTGTAAGGACTATACAATATTTGTAATGTTTTTCGCCAATAAAAACTTCTGACTTGTTATAACTGAAAATTACTTGTGCAATGGGCGTAAAATACCGCAAACACAAACAAACAAAATACACCTCATACGATAAAGACATTTATTCTCACTTGTTTAAAACTTAAAAGCCATAACAATATTTCAGGCAAAAACGTGTTTGGCCCGTTTGAAGGTATAGAGCGACGAGTGTACCATAGGGAGAATTACGATGACAAAAGTCCCAAGAGATGACGTTTTAACATGGTAGCTGGTTACCTTGAACACGTCAATGCTCCTTGATTAGTCTATTCAGTCCAAAATAGCATTACGGTGTAGTTGTTAAGGAAAGAAACATTACTACGATATAAAAATAGACCTGGTAGCTATATAACGTGTTTTTAACCGTTAACCTCATAGTATGTTATGAGGAAATATGTTATATTCAGAAATTATACTTTATTGAATTAAACTTTAACGATTGTTAGAAAATAGAAAACATTCTTGGAAAAGGCAACAACTCAATGCTCATTGTGAGCACAATGTCCATCACCTCATCAGTGTATTGAACATTCGTGTTCTGCAGAAGCTTTGAATTCCTTCTGTTTAAGGGAAATACTTAAAATATTGACATGACGTTGTGGCTTAGAATTTCTCTTTAATCCATAAAAAGCGTTTCCTTTTCTGTCTCCGAGCGAAAACATATTAATGTTCATGTTTAAGAACGTCATCCCTTTCCCTGTCATATAATAGCATGTGGTATCTGCATCATAAGACCTTTGAAGTCATTATGGGAAAAGGAGAAATTTGCTAAAATAAATAAGGATTATTATGTTGCTGTGTCGATACATGGATTTGCATTGTACTACGGGGCGCGTGGAAGAATTGATATTACGCCTCGATTAGACAATACAAAGCCATGTCTCTCTACTGCAACACAATTTTCCATCTATTCTATACCTAGCATGTTCTTACTCGATGATAAAGACGTACAGCTAGGCAATCATTTAAAGTTGTCTGATATAACACTTTGTTTGAGCATTTGTGATATATATATATGTGTGCTATGCTTGACGTATTGACCCCTTTTTCCGAATATCTTCAATGGTAGGATAACAAGCTGCAATCTTCCTTTTATGGCTGAAGAAGGATAACAGTACTCCCATAAACACTTAGGATAGTCCTTTTAAGGGGTGCCCTATCGCGGACGTCAATGTTGCCTGATCCCTGTTTGAAGTTATATCCCATACTTCTGTATTTACTTTATTACCCTTTTGGACTGGAAAAAGTCGCTCAATGTTGTAAACGACAATGTTCATATCTCGGGTACGGTAGCAAGCTGTCAGTTCTGTTTACAAATATATACAACACAATGTTATTTACCGCTTTCTCACTTGCATGCGCATTTGACGCACCTGTAGCACACGACCTTTGAACATAGTTTGCCCCAATATTTTGCAACAGTATATTCAGTTATTGTACGTCCTTGAAAGAAAATTGGAAAGAGAAAATCAAAATGGCAGCACATTTGCAAAAGGGCTTAACATGTGTAAAAAGTTGATTTCTGCGATAGATTGCATCCGTTTAGATAGTTGATACAATGTGGGATAGAAGTGATACTTAAGGAAAAATATTGTTGGTGATTCAGCGACCTCACACGACATCATCTTTCCGTTTTCAGTTTGTGATATAATGGAAGTTAACACATGTTCTCGTTCGAGCACATTTTGTTTATCAAAACTTTCTACGGATGCTTCTGTGCGTATTTATGACCAAATGACGTATAGTTCATAGTATCAAACCCACAAGGCGGCGCTGTCTACTGCGAAGGATCTTCGCTCAACGCAGAGAACCATTGATCGGTTTTGCAATTGATTAGTTAAAGTAATAATTTATGGCATTTACGGTTTATCATGAGTAATATCAGCTAACGTCTGAAATGTCGCCATTACGGAAGAGCAAAGATCGCAAAAGTCTAGCCGTTAAAAATCCAGCCATACCCTCTCAAAGCCGTTAAAAATCCAGCCATACCCTCAAAGCCGTTAAAAATCTAGCCATACTCTCAAAGCCGTTAAAAATCCAGCCATACTCTCAAAGCCGTTAAAAATCCAGCCATACTCTCAAAGCCGTTAAAGATCCAGCCATACTCTCAAAGCCGTTAAAAATCCAGCCATACTCTTAAAGCCGTTAAAAACCCAGCCATACTCTCAAAGCCGTTAAAAACCCAGCCATACTCTCAAAGCCGTTAAAATTCCAGCCATACTCTCAAAGCCGTTAAAAATCCAGCCATACTCTCAAAGCCGTTAAAAATCGAACCATACCCTCAAATTCGTTAAAAATCCAGCCATTCCCTCTAAGCCGTTAACAATGAAATGTACCTTGCTGATCTATAGTCAAATGCATATTTTTAGACTTTAAACGAGACTGGCACCTGTAAATGTGTTCACCTCTAATAAAAATATGCTATCATTTATATAGAATTTAAATAAATTTTCGTGGATATTTTTGTTTAAGAAGACTGATACTGAGTTGTTTGAAAAAGGGTTAAATGTACATACACATTAAAGTTATAATGGTTTATAGTCTGTATCTGGGTTTTAAGCCCGTTTACTCACTTTTCATTTCACCTCCTCATCCTAGGTGTCATAAGTCGGTGGTTTAGAGACTGGCACAACTGACCGTCATGTCGCTTTGGCTTACAATAAATGTTTTTATTATAAATGATGAATCTTATTTTCTTTCAAAGAAGCCATAAATAACATCGGCGAAGATGAGAAACATTGGATAACATTTTGGCCAAATCACATTCTGGTTCTCAAAAAAGAAACTGAACCCAACATTTTACGATCCGGAGGCGAAAATGTGCCCGCTCTTGGTCAAATGCTATATTTAGATTTTAAAGAGACTGGCACCTGTAAACACGTGTTGTGACAAAACGAGAAATGGATCATACTGAGTAATTTCCACTTTTGTCACAATGTCTTCAAAATTCATCTGCTGCAGAAACATAAATATCCATTTGCATGTTGGAAACGGTAAAGCTTATTTCTGGACGACGAATGCCGTTAGTTATTATGATTTATGTCCATTATACGTTAAAGCTGTAGTCCTATGCAACCAGATATAGTTTATATCTAAGTAAATAAACTACAATTGCAATAAAGATTTGACCATTACGAAAACAATATAGATGCATTAAACGCGTCTGCAGCAGATTTCTTACCTAATCATTGAAACAAATACAGAAAAGGCTCAAAACGATATTACATAATTGGTTTTCTTTTTCGAAAATGTTGCAGAAATATTGCATGGGGGAATGGTTTACGTTTGATGTCATGACACTACATACTCTTTACGGAAATGTCAAGATCAAGTTCATTATAACACGTAATTCAGATGTATATGAAAATATATTCACTTGTCTGTACTTACAAACAGACCTGACCAAGCAGCAAAGGTCAGTGCCATAAAAAGTGACTAAACTTCAGAAATAATTTGTAACAAGAAACGTTTAACCTTAAGCATGCCTCCGTGGTGAAAAACAGTTAAGTTCAAACACATAAACGTCTAACTATATCATCAACAACTACGAGGGTGGTCTATACTGACTGACCACAAGGATATACCGCCATGGGCGTAGCTTTGCAATAATCAATGTTTAGGCCGTCTCGTGAGAAAATCAACATTGTGGACTCTGCGTAAAGTATCGAACCGGATCAGCCTAAGCATGCCACACAGGCCTACCCGGATAGACACTTTTCGCATCCTGTGGATTTTCTGTTTCAGGAATAACTACTCTATACATCTATCACCCTAAGACGGAATGTGTCGGCCGGATCAGTCTGCGCGGACAGCGCAGGCTGATCTGGTCGATACATTACGCAGATGTCTTTCGCCGCAGCTGCATTTTGGGGCTTTTTGAAAAAGAAATGTGTAGGCACGTGCCTACAGTGCCTAAAGGGAGCTACGCCCCTGACAGACATGTTAATCGTTTAACAAATCTACTGCATCGTAACCTATTTCTCATTTAACCACAATGCACTGCTTTTAAATTTATTAACTAAGTATATTGTCATTCAGAGGGCGTTTTCATATTTGGCATGATATGTTAACATATGTAATAATTATAATGTCTATTGGAAAAGGTTCAACCATGCACATAAGCATGTCCACAGTTCCTTAGAACACTTTGATGAACCGTTAACTGACTATAACTGTTGACTGTTAACTGGTTAGACGTGTATGGGTTAAAGGCATCATTTAGCTCAGCAAAACAGGTTAAGACCATTTCTTTGCAATATGGTAATGAAAATAAAATATAAAAACCAGTTTGCATGCGACAATTAAAAGGGGTTTCAATAATTTCGCGGAGATGTATGGCAACCCTGTTTGTACTCTATTGCCAGTTACATATAAATACTCCATTTCCCAAAATGTGGTATTGCTTTAAATACTTTTTAAGTGAATGCCTTTAATGAATTGATTGATTGGGGTTTAACGCCGTTTTCAACAATTTTTCAGTCATATCACGGCGGCCAGTTCACCTATTCGTTTGTTTCTTTGCTTTCTTACACCAGTAAGCCACACAACGATCTTTCCAAGGCAATCATCTGATGTGTTATTAACCATTTCCCTCATACAACACATATGACGACTTTGAAAATAATATCTTAGATTGCCACGAATGGTTTCAAAAGTCGTCTGCTGCAAAAAACATCAGAATGCGTCTGCATGTTTGAAAAAGTGTTAATCTATAGCGATTTAGATGAGTTAGCACCCTTCCTGACTGTTTATTATGTGATGCCGGTCATCAAACGTTTTAGGATGTTAACACGAATAAATATACATGTGTGAATACCCTGACAATTTGATTGATTGGAGTTGAACGACGTTTTCAATCGTATTTACTTTATAGCACGTCCACCTATTTACCTAACATGTTTTTCCTTGTGTTTGCACCCGCACGACAAATGCCTACATATACCTACCCACATATACACTTTATCCCATTGGTGGATAACGAATGACGCTAGTCACAATAACTTCAATCATCGGAAAGAATGAATGGTAGAGATCTCAATCCCTGCATTGATATTATTCGTGTTCTATTCACGAACAAGTTTAAATTGAATTGATATATAAACTGTATTACCTTTTAGAAATATGACTTGAACAACAAAATTAACCGAGTACACTTAATCATAACAAACACAAATATACACAAACATTCGAATGCATGCATGCACATATAGATTGTGAAATCTATCACACTCGATCACTTCACTCCATTTCTATCGATTTATTCTAGATGTATTTATACATTGACGATAATATGATAGTACATTGATGTACATTTCATCTGAAGTAAACGACCTTTAAACTCTACAACATTAGTACTTTTGGACTCTCTGGTAAAATAGTACATTGAAAAAAATGTATACAGCTACTGTAAATTGTGACCTATGTAAATAATGCATGATAACGAAAAATAACGAAAAATAACCGGGCTGTCAAACAAAATGACGTGAACACAAGTTGACAAGGATTTTGTAATATGATGTCCCTTGTTTCGGTATTTGTCATCAAGGTTTGAATATGTCACGCATATATATTGACTGAAGTCATTATTGGTTAATGTCTGAGATACAATTTGATATATTGTGCCCTGGGTAATATCCATGTCACATAAACATTACCATAAAGATCCTTTATCATTAACTGGAAGTCTCCATGGCGTATCGAAATCATTATACCGGCTAGTCAGCACGACTAAACGTTCTCCGATATACAGACGCTTTCCGACATACAGACGCTTTCCGACATACAGACGCTTTCCGACATACATACGCTTTCCGACATACAGACGCTTTCCGACATACAGACGCTTTCCGACATACAGACGCTTTCCGACATACAGACGCTTTTCGATATACAGACGCTTTCCGACATACAGACGCTTTCCGACATACAGACGCTTTCCGACATACATACACCTTCCGACATACAGACGTTTTCCGACATACAGACGCTTTTCGACATACATACATACTCTTTTCGATATACAGACGCTTTCTGACATACAGACGCTTTTCGACATACAGACGCTTTTCGATATACAGACGCTTTCCGACATACAGACGCTTTCCGACATACATACGCTTTCCGACATACAGACGTTTTCCGACATACAGACGCTTTTCGACATACAGACGCTTTTCGACATACATACGCTTTCCGACGTACAGACGTTTTCCGACATACAGACGCTTTTCGACATACAGACGCTTTTCGATATACAGACGCTTTCTGACATACAGACGCTTTTCGACATACAGACGCTTTTCGATATACAGACGCTTTCTGACATACAGACGCTTTTCGATATACAGACGCTTTTCGACCTACAGACGCTTTCCGACATACAGACGCTTTCTGACATACAGACGCTTTCCGACATACAGCTCATAATGAACTTAATCTGGAAGTTTCTTTAATTAACATATTGTTTGATTTTGTTCAACTAAATTCAATAAGTATACCTTCATTTAAATAAAGATTTCATATTTTGCAAAGGTATTTTTCGTTTTCATATTTATTATATGTGGGAAAGGGGTCAAACTTCAGCATAAATAGTAGGTTGGGATACAACAAATTGATCAATACGAGCGGTTCCCTTGTCCGAGATGTTTTCTAGGTATGTCTTGAATTATACTTCAAGATGACCAGATGTTACATTTCATTGGTAAGTTGCTGATCAATTCAGATGCCGACCGTTTTCCTGAAGACCAGGGTTCGATCCGAGGTCAGAGTAAAGTGAACTTGGTTATTAACACAGAAGGGTAAGCCTCGAACCAGGAAAGTAGACAATATATGAGCCGTCTCGCGAGAAAACCAACGATTTCGACTCTGCGTAAAGCATCGACCCAGATCAGCCTAAGCATGCCGCGCAGGCTAACCCGGACAGACACTTTTCGCCCCTTGTGGATTTTCTCTTTCGGGAATCATTACTCTATATCTATATCGTCCTGAGACGGAATGTGTCGGCTCAGATTTGCCTATGCTGATCTGGATCGATACATTACGCAGAGGCCATACTGTTGGTTTTCTCGTGGAACGGCTCATATATGCACGACATGTGCAGAACAAGATTGGCCTGTTGATAAATATACTATGAACTAATTCTCTGTTGTTTTCTCTCTAATATAATAAGACGTTAATCGGTTTGTTGGACAATACAGGGTTATCTTGAACCGAACAAGAGATGAATGTCAAAAAGACAAATTTCCATCAACGATTTTATAATAAATATTGAGTAGAGTTGATCATGAGTATTATGACACAATGAGAATCTTTCCGATCAACTTCATCTTTTTCATGAATGTTTTCAAGAGTCGTCTGCATAAAAGTGTAGACAATTGTCAAATATTACTGAAAATCCTTCATCGCGAATTTAGAAAATAACAGTACACGAATTACAATCACATCCATCAACAGTAAATGACATAACCTGCCTCCGCATTTGCCGTATATTGTCATGCTTGTAGTCAGATCAAGGCAATTATACAAATCACAAGCCCTCGAAGGAAAAGGTTATTTTGGTTTATTGCATTAGCCTTTCTAAACGTCGGGTAACGGAAAAAAGAGCCGCAAAATATACATTTACATATTACATCTTTGTAAATAGCGTGTTAATAACTTTCTTAGAACACTTAAATCGGAATAAGGTTTAATGAATTGAAGCGTAAGTTGCTGCCGAACGGATTGATATATTTCTGCAGTGAGTGTAGCAAGAATATGAGTGTATATATATAATGAAGGAATGATAAATAGCATTTTATGAAAGGTGCATGGATATACTACTCTGTCTCACCGGTAAACGTAACTGTACACATTTATACTTGAACCGTGTCCTGTTGCATAATCGTCTTACACCCACAATTGTTGACTCCGCTACGGATGTCTGGAGTAGAGCGGAGTCAACAACCGTGGCTGTCCGACGATGTGCTGCATATCCATGAATATAGACTCGTATGAATCTGTACGTACGCATAGTCTTACCAGAGTCATCACTGTCCAGCTACCTTTGGAAGAACCATTTGTATTACATCCGAGTATATATAACCGTAAATTTAGCCCAATCTATTTATCCAAAATACCATCGTATGCCATGCATACACGGGAGATACGATACGACACCATTGCTATGGGCGAGGTTTACGTACAAATAAACAGGCCGATTTTTGGAAGCCGTGGTTGAGATGGGGGGATTGTCCTTTGAACCCTTTCCCACATGCAACAAATCGGCAATAGACAACTTTGAAAATATCATGGCATAAGCTGCCAATGAAGTAAGTGTATTCATTGAATATAGTTGAACTCATTGAGGCAATTCGAGACATTGCTCAATATAAATGCTCATTGTTTTAATAAGTTGCCCGCTGTAGATGCGTTAAAATGCGTCTAGGTGTGTGTGAATGTGTGTGGGGGCGGGGTAACCTTTAATTGCCGAAAACGAACGTTTGGAATATCACGTACGGATCATCTGTAGACAAAACGAGTTTTATTAAAGGCGACGTGGATTCGTTCTTTGCACGCTAGCCCGTATCAAATTTATCAGTCCAGTATACTTTAATAGATTAATGGCTCGACATATTTGTGATTGCTTTGATAAGAAGTATGGTAACGGACCAGACCTTATTCATCGAGATTGGCGTCTCATGTCGATTAAAACATTGAAATAAAACCCTTCTCGGTGGTGTAGTAGAGTGTCCGTCTCGGTGGTGTAGTACAGCGTCCGTCTCGGTGGTGTAGTACAGCGTCCGTATCGGTGGTGTAGTAGAGTGTTCGTCTCGGTGGTGTAGTATAGTGTTCGTCTCGGTGGTGTAGTAGAGCGTCCGTCTCGGTGGTGTAGTATAACGTCCGTCTCGGTGGTGTAGTGGAGTGTTCGTCTCGGTGGTGTAGTAGAGCGTCCGCCTCGGTGGTGAAGTAGAGTGTCCGCCTCGGTGGTGTAGTAGAGCGTCCGCCTCGGTGGTGAAGTAGAGTGTTCGTCTCGGTGGTGTAGTAGAGCGTCCGCATCGGTGGTGTAGTAGAGCGTCCGCCTCGGTGATGAAGTAGAGTGTCCGTCTCGGTGGTGTAATAGAGCGTCCGTCTCGGTGGTGTAGTAGAGTGTTCGTCTCGGTGGTGTAGTAGAGCGTCCGTCTCGGTGGTGTAGTATAACGTCCGTCTCGGTGGTGTAGTAGAGTGTTCGTCTCGGTGGTGAAGTAGAGTGTTCGTCTCGGTGGTGTAGTAGAGTGTTCGTCTCGGTGGTGTAGTAGAGTGTTCGTCTCGGTGGTGTAGTATAACGTCCGTCTCGGTGGTGTAGTAGAGTGTTCGTCTCGGTGGTGTAGTATAACGTTCGTCTCGGTGGTGTAGTAGAGTGTTCGTCTCGGTGGTGTAGTATAACGTCTGTCTCGGTGGTGTAGTAGAGTGTTCGTCTCGGTGGTGTAGTATAACGTCCGTCTCGGTGGTGTAGTAGAGTGTTCGTCTCGGTGGTGTAGTAGAGTGTTCGTCTCGGTGGTGTAGTAGAGTGTTCGTCTCGGTGGTGTAGTAGAGTGTTCGTCTCGGTGGTGTAGTAGAGTGTTCGTCTCGGTGGTGTAGTAGAGTGTTCGTCTCGATGGTGTAACAGAGCGTCCGTCTCGGTGGTGTAGTATAACGTCCGTCTCGGTGGTGTATTAGAGTGTTCGTCTCGGTGGTGTAGTATAGTCTTCGTCTCGGTGGTGTAGTAGAGTGTTCGTCTCGATGGTGTAGTATAACGTTCCTCTCGGTGGTGTTGTAGAGTGTTCGTCTCGCTAGTGTAGTAGAGCGTCCGTCTCTCGGTGGTGTAGTATAACGTCCGTCTCGGTGGTGTAGTAGAGTGTTCGTCTCGGTGGTGTAGTAGAGTGTTCGTCTCGGTGGTGTAGTAGGGTGTTCGTCTCGGTGGTGTAGTAGAGTGTTCGTCTCGGTGGTGAAGTAGAGTGTTCGTCTCGGCGGCGTAGTAGAGTGGTCGTCTCGGTGGTGTAGTATAGTGTCCGTCTCGGTGGTGTAGTAGAGTGTTCGTCTCGGTGGTGTAGTAGAGCGTCCGTCTCGGTGGTGTAGTAGATCGTCCGTCTCGGTGGTGTAGTATAGTGTTCGTCTCGGTGATGTAGTAGAGCGTCCGTCTCGGTGGTGTAGTAGAGTGATCGTCTCGGTGGTGTAGTAGAGTGTACGTCTCGGTGGTGTAGTAGAGCGCCCGTCTCGGTGGTGTAGTACAGCGTCCGCCTCGGTGGTGTAGTAGAGCGTCCGTCTCAGTGGTGTAGTAGAGCGTCCGTCTCGGTGGTGTAGTAGAGTGTTCGTCTCGGTGGTGTAGTATAACGTCCGTCTCGGTGGTGTAGTAGAGTGTTCGTCGCGGTGGTGTAGTAGAGCGTCCGTCTCGGTGGTGTAGTATAACGTCCGTCTTGGTGGTGTAGTAGAGTGTTCGTCTCGGTGGTGTAGTAGAGCGTCCGCCTCGGTGGTGAAGTAGAGTGTTCGTCTCGGTGGTGTAGTAGAGCGTCCGCCTCGTTGGTGTAGTACAGCGTCCGTCTCGGTGGTGTAGTACAGCGTCCGTCTCGGTGGTGTAGTAGAGCGTCCGTCTCGGTGGTGTAATAGAGTGTTCGTCTCGGTGGTGTAGTAGAGCGTCCGTCTCGGTGGTGAAGTAGAGTGTTCGTCTCGGTGGTGTAGTACAGCGTCCGTCTCGGTGGTGTAGTAGAGCGTCCGTCTCGGTGGTGTAGTAGAGTGTTCGTCTCGGTGGTGTAGTAGAGCGTCCGTCTCGGTGGTGAAGTAGAGTGTTCGTCTCGGTGGTGTAGTAGAGCGTCCGTCTCGGTGGTGTAGTAGAGTGTTCGTCTCGGTGGTGTAGTAGAGCGTCCGTCTCGGTGGTGTAGTAGAGCGTCCGTCTCGGTGGTGTAGTAGAGTGTTCGTCTCGGTGGTGTAGTATAGTGTTCGTCTCGGTGGTGTAGTATAGTGTTCGTCTCGGTGGTGTAGTAGAGCGTCCGTCTCGGTGGTCTAGTATAACGTCCGTCTCGGTGATGTAGTAGAGTGTTCGTCTCGGTGGTGTAGTAGAACGTCCGCCTCGGTGGTGAAGTAGAGTGTTCGTCTCGGTGGTGTAGTAGAGCGTCCGCCTCGGTGGTGTAGTACAGCGTCCGTCTCGGTGGTGTAGTACAGCGTCCGTCTCGGTGGTGTAGTACAGCGTCCGTCTCGGTGGTGTAGTAGAGCGTCCGTCTCGGTGGTGTAGTAGAGTGTTCGTCTCGGTGGTGTAGTAGAGCGTCCGTCTCGGTGGTGAAGTAGAGTGTTCGTCTCGGTGGTGTAGTAGAGCGTCCGTCTCGGTGGTGTAGTAGAGTGTTCGTCTCGGTGGTGTAGTAGAGCGTCCGTCTCGGTGGTGTAGTAGAGTGTTCGTCTCGGTGGTGTAGTATAGTGTTCGTCTCGGTGGTGTAGTATAGTGTTCGTCTCGGTGGTGTAGTAGAGCGTCCGTCTCGGTGGTGTAGTATAACGTCCGTCTCGGTGGTGTAGTAGAGTGTTCGTCTCAGTGGTGTAGTAGAGCGTCCGCCTCGGTGGTGAAGTAGAGTGTTCGTCTCGGTGGTGTAGTAGAGCGTCCGCCTCGGTGGTGTAGTACAGCGTCCGTCTCGGTGGTGTAGTACAGCGTCCGTCTCGGTGGTGTAGTAGAGCGTCCGTCTCGGTGGTGTAGAAGAGTGTTCGTCTCGGTGGTGTAGTAGAGCGTCCGTCTCGGTGGTGTAGTAGAGCGTCCGTCTCGGTGGTGTAGTAGAGTGTTCGTCTCGGTGGTGTAGTAGAGTGTTCGTCTCGGTGGTGTAGTAGAGTGTTCGTCCCGGTGGTGTAGTACAGCGTCCGCCTCGGTGGTGTAGTATAACGTCCGTCTCGGTGGTGTAGTAGAGTGTTCGTCTCGGTGTAGTAGTAGAGTGTTCGTCTCGGTGGTGTAGTAGAGCGTCCGTCTCGGTGGTGTAGTAGAGTGTCCGTCTCGGTGGTGTAGTATAACGTCCGTCTCGGTGGTGTAGTACAGTGTCCGTCTCGGTGGTGTAGTACAGCGTGCGTCTCGGTGGTGTAGTAGAGCGTCAGTCTCGGTGGTGTAGTAGAGTGTTCGTCTCGGTGGTGTAGTATAACGTCCGTCTCGGTGGTGTAGTATAGTGTCCGTCTCGGTGGTGTAGTAGAGCGTCCGTCTCGGTGGTGTAGTAGATTGTTCGTCTCGGTGGTGTAGTATAGTGTTCGTCTCGGTGGTGTAGTATAGTGTTCGTCTCGGTGGTGTAGTATAACGTCCGACTCGGTGGTGTAGTAGAGCGTCCGTCTCGGTGGTGTAGTAGAGCGTCCGTCTCGGTGGTGTAGTAGAGCGTCCGCCTCGGTGGTGTAGTAGAGTGTTCGTCTCGGTGGTGTAGTAGAGTGTTCGTCTGGGTGGTGTAGTAGAGTGTCCGTCTCGGTGGTGTAGTAGAACGTCCGCCTCGGTGGTGTAGTAGAGCGTCCGCCTCGGTGGTGTAGTAGAGCGTCCGTCTCGGTGGTGTAGTACAGCGTCCGCCTCGGTGGTGTAGTAGAGCGTCCGTCTCGGTGGTGTATTTGAGTGTTCGTCTCGGTGGTGTAGTATAACGTCCGTCTCGGTGGTGTAGTAGAGTGTTCGTCCCGGTGGTGCAGTAGAGCGTCCGTCTCGGTGGTGAAGTAGAGTGTTCGTCTCGGTGGTGTAGTAGAGCGTCCGCCTCGGTGGTGTAGTAGAGTGTTCGTCTCGGTGGTGTAGTAGAGCGTCCGCCTCGGTGGTGTAGTAGAGCGTCCGTCTCGGTGGTGTAGTAGAGTGTCCGTCTCGGTGGTGTAGTATAGTGTCCGTCTCGGTGGTGTAATAGAGTGTTCGTCTCGGTGGTGTAGTAGAGCGTCCGTCTCGGTTGTGTAGTACAGCGTCCGTCTCGGTGGTGTAGTATAGTGTTCGTCTCGTTGGTGTAGTATAGTGTTCGTCTCGGTGGTGAAGTATAACGTCCGTCTCGGTGGTGTAGTATAGTTTTCCTCACGGTGGTGTAGTAGAGTGTTCGTCTCGGTGGTATAGTAGAGCGTCCGTCTCGGTGGTGTAGTAGAGCGTCCGTCTCGGTGGTGTAGTAGAGCGTCCGTCTCGGTGGTGTAGTACAGCGTCTGTCTCGGTGGTGTAGTAGAGCGTCCGTCTCGGTGGTGTAGTAGAGCGTCCGTCTCGGTGGTGTAGTACAGCGTCTGTCTCGGTGGTGTAGTAGATCGTCCGTCTCGGTGGTGTAGTAGAGCGTCCGTCTCGGTGGTGTAGTAGAGCGTCTGTCTCGGTGGTGTAGTAGAGTGTTCGTCTCGGTGGTGTAGTAGAGCGTCCGCCTCGGTACAGGAGGTCACGGGTTCGATCAAATGTTTGTTATGGTTACTTTCCTTAACGCTCAATCGTCATTATTTTGGGGTAAGCAATACCACTTACTCGCTGTGGTCAGTACAAATAGAACAGTAATATCGGTGGGCTATACAGAAAATGACGTGATTTAACGAAATGACGTAGGCTATACAGGAAATGACGTGTTTTAACGAAATGACGTGGGATGACGGACAGCCTAAGCATGCCACACAGGCGTTCCCGGATATACACTTTTCGCCTCCATTGGATTTTCTGTTTCGGGAATCACTACTCAATCTATCCCCCCTTAGACGGAATGTGTCTGCCGGATCAGTCTGCGCGGACAGCGCAGCCTGATCTGGTCGATACATTACGCAGACGGGTATCGCCGCAGCTGCATTTTTGGGGCATTTTTAGAAAAAATGTGTAGGCACGTGCCTACAGTGCCTACAGTGCCTACAGTGCCTACAGTGCCTAAAGGGAGTTAAAAAGTGTTCTGTGTTCTCAGGCTTTGTGATCAAGCATCTAATTGATCAGAAGCATATTTACTCTTGAACTTTACCATTTAGATATCTAGTGTTATAGTTTCAGAGAATCCGAGATAAGTTGCACATTCATGTGTGAAAAATGAATTGCCTCCCGCAGCGCTGACGATATGTTTTAACTTATTAGTCTCGATTTATATGGGGTTTCAATACGCACCTGTCCACATGCGAAGTACTTGACGAAACATCTTAGTTATACCAGCTTTTTTTATTACAAATTACCTGAACAACTTGTCCTATTACAAATGCTTTCACGAAGTACTTGACGAAACATCTTAGTTATACCAGCTTTTTTTATTACAAATTACCTGGACAACTTGTCCTATTACAAACACTTTCACGAAGTACTTGATGAAACATCTTAGTTATACCAGCTTTTTTTATTACAAATTACCTGGACAACTTGTCCTATGACAAATACTTTCACGAAGTACTTGACGAAACATCTTAGTTATACCAGCTTTTTTATTACAAATTACCTGGACAACTTGTCCTATTACAAATACTTTCACGAAGTACTTGACGAAACATCTTAGTTATACCAGCTTTTTTATTACAAATTACCTGGACAACTTGTCCTATTACAAATACTTTCACGAAGTACTTGACGAAACATCTTAGTTATACCAGCTTTTTTTATTACAAATTACCTAAACAACTTGTCCTATTACAAGTGCTTCCACGAAGTAGTTGACGAAACATCTTAGTTATACCAGCTTTTTTTATTACAAATTACCTGAACAACTTGTCCTAATACAAGTGCTTCCACGAAGTACTTGACGAAACACCTTAGTTATACCAGCTTTTTTTATTACAAATTACCTGGACAACTTGTCCTATTACAAGTGCTTCCACGAAGTAGTTGACGAAACATCTTAGTTATACCAGCCGTTCGTTATTACAAATTACCTAAACAACTTGTCATATTACAAGTGCTTCCACGAAGTAGTTGACGAAACATCTTAGTTATACCAGCCGTTTGTTATAACAAATTACCTGGACAACTTGGCCTATTACAAGTGCTTCCACGAAGTAGTTGACGAAACATCTTAGTTATACTAGCCGTTCGTTATTACAAATTACCTAAACAACTTGTCTTATTACAAGTACTTGACAAAACATCTTAGTTATAACAGCCGTTTGTTATAACAAATTACCTGGACAACTTGTCCTATTACAAGTGCTTCCACGAAGTAGTTGACGAAACATCTCAGTTATACCAGCCGTTTGTTATTACAAATTACCTGAACAACTTGTCATATTACAAGTGTTTCCACGAAGTAGTTGACGAACCAACCGTTCAGCATTACAAACTGCCTGTACTCTTGTCATGTTACAAGCTTTTACTTCCACTGGTCGGTAAATGATACACGTATAGAACTTCTAACTAATTTTGCTTAAAGTCGATTATATTTTTAATCCATTTGAACTTTCAATCTGGATTAAAATCCCTTTTCCAACAGTATTTCCATAACAAGGCATTATTTTACTTAACTTATATAATATTCTATATTCTGCTTTTTCTTCGCTTACTTCTCTTAAAACCTATTCTTCTAAAAAAAAGGATAGTTCACTCCCTACATGATCACCATTATAATAGAACATTGTAAACGTATGTAAATCAAGTTTACGGGAATGGTATTTTTTTATTTTTCCCTACGTATTCTTAACTCTTTCAGCGCCGAATTGTTTAAAGTAGACTCTTCCATGCTCAAAATCGGGTGTCTCCATTCTCATGTTACACACGTTTGGACTATTTTGATAACTAAAAGGCAAACAATGCTCATTTCAGGTGAGACAGATCGTTGCGAGTTGGCTCATCTGAATCTGTATTGTTTGCAAAAACCTAAATATTGCCTTTGGCGCTGAAATACTTAATGGATTGAGTATAACCATGTATGTTTTAATTAATTTCACGTTATTTTGGCAATATAATATCCTATGGAAACTGACGTCTTCACTTTTAAAGGAGCTTCAAAACATTCCGCAGACTAGCAAGAGAAGAAGCAGGCTGGTCTGAATGTTCACTGGTCCCCGTGTCTCCAGGTTTAAAGTCTTGTCTCACTACGTATAACTGACGCTATAAATACCTGATAGTTCTCCGTTTAGACTCTCTAGCACATGTACAACTGTGTCAGCATCTTGCGTCACGAATAATCAACATACCTATTCATAGAAACTTTGACTTATCAATTGTGATAGTCTTAAGGTTTAAATACCATAAGCTTACGTTCAACACTCGATTTACCCTGGCAATGCGGAAGTTATACCGATATAGGCGGAAGTTAAATGGAGTTGAACAGAGATTACGATTATGTTTAACATCATCAGCATCGGTTTTAAGTTATATATAGACATGTTTACTATCGTTACTGGACTTGGGCTGATTATACAATGTTCAGTAAGGATAATGTATTGATCGGTACAGAGGCACTGACAACTTCAATGATCAGTCAGGATAAAGTGTGTTGATCAGTACAGAGACACTGACAACTTCAATGATCAGTCAGGATAATGTGTTGATCGGTACAGAGGCACTGACAACTTCAATGATCAGTCAGGATAATGTGTTGATCGGTACAGAGGCACTGACAACTTCAATGATCAATCAGGATAATGTGTTGATCGGTACAGAGGCACTGACAACTTCAATGATCAGTCAGGATAATGTGTTGATCGATACAGAAGCACTGACAACTTTAATGATCAGTCAGGATAATGTGCTGATCGGTACAGAGGCATTGACAACTTCAATGATCAGTCCGGATAATGTGTTGATCGGTACAGAGGCACTGACAACTTAAATGTTCATTCAGGATAATGTGCTGATCGGTACAGAGGCACTGACAACTTCAATGATCAGTCAGGATAATGTGCTGATCGGTACAGAGGCCCTGACAACTTCAATGATCAGTCCGGATAATGTGTTGATCGGTACAGAGACACTGACAAATTCAATGATCAGTCAGGATAATGTGTTGATCGGTACAGAGGCACTGACAAATTCAATGATCAGTAAGGATAATGTGTTGATCGGTACAGAGGAGAGGCACTGACAACTTCAATGATCAGTCAGGATAATGTGTTGATCGGTACAGAGGTACTGACAAATTCAATGATCAGTCCGGATAATGTGTTGATCGGTACAGAGGCACTGACAACTTCAATGATCAGTCAGGATAATGTGTTGATCGGTACAGAGGTACTGACAACTTCAATGATCAGTAAGGATAATGTGTTGATCGGACAGAGGCAATGATAACTTCAATGATCAGTCAGGATAATGTGTTGATCGGTACAGAGGCATTGACAACTTCAATGATCAGTCAGGATAATGTGTTGATCGGTACAGAGGCACTGACAAATTCAATGATCAGTCAGGATAAAGTGTGTTGATCAGTACAGAGACACTGACAACCTCAATGATCAGTCAGGATAATGTGTTGATCGGTACAGAGGCACTGATAACTTCAATGTTCAGTCAGGATAATGTGCTGATCGGTACAGAGGCACTGACAACTTCAATTATCAGTCAGGATAATGTGTTGATCGGTACAGAGGCACTGACAACTTCAATGATCAGTCAGGATAATGTGTTGATCGGTACAGAGGCACTGACAACTTCAAGTATCAGTCAGGATAATGTGTTGATCGGTACAGAGGCACTGACAACTTCAAGTATCATTCTTGAACTGTCAATTACCATGTATAACATGTATAAATACAATTCGATAATGGGAGCCGTCCCTCGAGAAAACCAACATTATGGCCTCTCCGTAATGTATCGACCCAGATCAGCATGCGCAGTCCGCGCAGACTGATCCGGGCCGACACATTTCGTCAGGGGCATAGAGGTATAAAGTAATCATTCGTGAAACAGAAAATCATCAGGAGGTGAAAAGTGTCTGCCCGGATTAGACAGTGCTGCATACAGAATCCACACTGTTGTTTTTCTCGCCTGACGGCTCAAAAGTATTTTTCTAGTGTCACCCGTTCCCACTTTTAGACGCATTATGACGTATCTGTAGTTAACAACTTTTGAAAACATCAGCTTATAGAACAAATATCTGATGATGAACAATTCCGCCTTTTGAACACAAGTTTTCAAGTCTCTTCAAATATCTAGCTTTCATTTCCAAATCAGAATCTGTTACCTATTTTTGTCTCGATGCTTTCAATGTTGTCTTCTGCAGAGCGGTAGTATATTGCCAATGGTTAATACTGTTGTTGTTTATTTATGGTGATAACTGATTTGTTTGAAACTTGCATGGAGTATTTATGCAAGGGTTATCTATTTTCCTAAGTAAATATTTCATAAATATTGAACATTTGTTACATTTTATAACCACGATAATGAAGTCACGTTTGCATTCCGAATAGACAGGGATTGTAGAAAGTACCCTACGAACTTTTTTCATTGCAAATTTTCAAAAGCAAAGTTCAAAAGACAAATTATTATACCAGAACAACGAAAGGAAAACGCCCTAAGATTAAACTAACACCATTTTGACGTAATATCCTCGATGACGCATGTCTAAGTGAACGTGAAATGGTTCTAAAGATTTCTATCTTTATTTTACAACAACAAATGTTACACGAAAACTGACTTTTAGGAGTTTAGAAATGTGTATGACAGTTACGATCAGATTGCTCTCCTATATAGTTTGATTTCGATCTCAACCGTTCTCTGATGGCTTCCAGGGTTCCATGACCAAATGGCAATCGAGATCGTGGAAGTGAAGACTGATCTGGATCGTCATTTATCGTTATAACTTCAAGGTAGGTTTTCTCGTGATGTGGCTCGGATGATTGCATAATCCAAGTGCGTATGAAAGTCGTACGTGCTATAAACCTGGCCTCCGTACTATTTCAAATCGGTTGTTTCATCTTTGACTGTCAGTTATATCAATCATATCTCATTCGATATTTATAAAAAAAAAACCTGTTTAACCCTTTCCCACATACAAATTATTTCCAACACTCAAGTATATATGTTACAGGAAAAGTATTGAACGAAATTGAAAACTTGGTGGAAAAAAGACAAAATGCTCATTATGAACAATTTCTCCTTTTATCAGGGTGTTTTAAAACATTGTTTGCTGCAAAAGCGTAAGAAAGCGTCTGTATTTGGGAAAAGGGTTAATACTGTAGACCGGTTAAATATTGACACAAGTATGTGCAAACATGTACAGTGCACCCTGATATCAGCCTGCAGAGGGAGTGAATATCACGTTTAAACGTGTAAGATGATACGACTGTCACGAAGGGATGATGTCTTTCTTGTGAGGTTGGAGGAAAGAAACAAAAACAGCCTATAGATATTAGTTTTAAATTTAATATTCAGTTACGTCACACGAAAAGTCAACCATTGAAACGTGTCGACCAGTAAAAATCCAGATCGACCGGGACAGTTTAGTCAAGATCCCGACCCCCGGGATGTCGTAAAGTCGTACACGTATTCTAGAAGCATCTCGGACAACGATTGTGATAAAACATCGATTACAACAGATCGTTTTTAAACGTAAAACCCCTCACCTTGAACGGTTCGTGATGTTCGTGTGCCGTGCGCTGAACGTTTTAACTCCGTGAACTTTTAATCATCCTTATCATAGAAATAATCCCCCCCTCGATAGCCCGTGTTATATATCACGTGAAGCTTAACTAGCACTGTTTGTTGTGAAAAGTATGCAGAAGAAATCCTTATCCCGCGTTACGGCAATTTAAACATTTACCCCCAAAATATGGGAAATTTAAGCATGAGCAATTTCTCCATTTTGCCACAATTTTTAGAAAATTCGTCTGCTGCAGATACGTCAAAATGCGTCTATATGTGGAAAAGGGTTAGTTTAGCAACATGCGTTAAGCTTGGCACAACAGCAATTTCAATCAGTGTAGACTAAAATCAACTTGTACATTCTTCCAGTTAAATCTTGGTCAACATTGTTTGCTTTTCAGCAGACGACTTTGAAAACATCTTCTCAAAATACGAACAATTTCTAGAAATGAAGGTATACATCCTTTTTTTAAAAACGATAAAAACATTGTGGCAAAAGGAGAACTTGCGAGTTTTGAGCAATTTCTTTTTTTGTCACGATGTTTTCAAAGGTGTCTGCTGCAGATGCGTTTTAATGCTTCCACGTGTAGGAAATGATTAACTGATATATTTCGAAAAGATTTCAGGCCTGTAGATGCTGTGGTTTGGCATCATTTAAAGTTAAATTATTCACACAATATCAAGCTGTATTTCTTTTGCACGAAAGTGATCTCGTCTAGCAGCATATAATAGAACTTTTACGTCAGCTTAGGGTTGCTTATCCATCAATTTAATCGATTTAAGACGAATTTGAAAACATTCTTGCAAAACTTGGGAGTTATCTATCAATAATTATAGGTATTGAACATAGTATGAACTAGTGTAGTACAAGGAGAACATGCTCATTATGAGCAATTCCTCCCTTTTCCATAATGTTTTTCTATTTCCAAAACTCGTCTGCTGCACATGCTTCAAAATGTGTCTGCATTTGCGGAAACGATATATAACTGTAATTTGATTGGTGGATATATAACTAATTTGATTGGTGGATATATAACTGTAATTTGATTGGTGGATTCGGCACGACTAGCTCACGTGACAGTTGACGGAAACGTTTAACCCTTTCCCTCATATGGACGCTTTCTGACGCCTCTGCAGCAGACGGCTTTTTGGAAACATAGTGACAAAAGAAGAAATTGCACAAAACGTGCAATTTCTCCTTTTGCCACAATGTTTTCCACTTTTTGTCATAGGTTATCCATTCAATTATGGAGATTTTCTACTTTTTGGCAAAAAACGTTCATAGGCGTCTGCTGCAGAATTGACGTATGGGGGAAAGGGTTAAACAGATCAAGATTGCCTCATGGCTAATATCAGTAGCGGACCGCATGATTCAATTGTCAATCTGATATAACTCTCGATTCAGAATAGGAACTCTTCGTCTTATAACTAAGAGAGTCGATTTCAACTTCTTTCGTAAAAAAATAACCGAGATGGTCCCGGTTGAAAAGATTCGTTTCTCTCGCTGGCCATGTCATGTTAAATGTCACATTGTTATGACTCTTAAGCTTAATGTACTATTAAGTACTGGCATGCCAGGGTCAGATGTAACCCTCTACGACCGGCTGATACATTATTCATGCTCAAAGGCATACCTTACTCTGTAAAAGTAATTGCATTTGGTTGAAAGAGTTACCGTGCTATAGAATAATATTGCAAGTAGTCCTTAATTATGAATTTGTATTCCTGAACACGGGTTCTGAATATCTCTGAAGTGTTATTGTTACGATAACTTGCTTCCCTAAACAGTCTGTAAGTCGACACGACAGATGATCTTCTAAGGTGTGCCTTAAAGGCTTTCCTTTATTTTGACAAGTTACCAAGGAGAAAACAATTGCAGATAATTAGACAATTCGGGTTTAATCGGTACAGGTCACGAAATCGAGTACATGTGTATCTCTAACTCCCACGCAATTCTAGCCTGGTTCCCTTCTATATGTAAATATGGGTACCAAACTTACAAACAGGCGTCATTCGAATATGGTTCAGGTTGCTATGTGTGTTTGGGTGTTTGGTGTTTTACGCTACTTTCAACTTGTTTACAGTTGTTTTATCGCGTCGTGTCCTTTGTTATATGCGAGTAATACTGGTCCATTCAACCTGACACCAGTTAGTCAGTCGCATTGCTAACTCCATACTTCTGAGCATCAAGGAGGGACAGTCATTAGGACCATTCTAAAGTCTTTGGTAGATCATATGTAAATGACAGAATATGTTCACTTAAGTCTTTGGTAGATCATATGTAAATGACAGAATATGTTCACTTAAGTCTTTGGTAGATCATATGTAAATGACAGAATATGTTCACTTAACTCTTTGGTAGATCATATGTAAATGACAGAATATGTTCACTTAACTCTTTGGTAGATCATATGTAAATGACAGAATATGTTCACTTAAGTCTTTGGTAGATCATATGTAAATGACAGAATATGTTCACTTAAGTCTTTGGTAGATCATATGTAAATGACGGAATATGTTCACTTAAGTCTTTGGTAGATCATATGTAAATGACAGAATATGTTCACTTAACTCTTTGGTAGATCATATGTAAATGACAGAATATGTTCACTTAAGTCTTTGGTAGATCATATGTAAATGACAGAATATTTTCACTTAACTCTTTGATAGATCATATGTAAATGACAGAATATGTTCACTTAACTCTTTGGTAGATCATATGTAAATGACAGAATATGTTCACTTAAGTCTTTGGTAGATCATATGTAAATGACAGAATATGTTCACTTAAGTCTTTGGTAGATCATATGTAAATGACAGAATATGTTCACTTAAGTCTTTGGTAGATCATATGTAAATGACAGAATATGTTCACTTAACTCTTTGGTAGATCATATATAAATGACAGAATATGTTCACTTAAGTCTTTGGTAGATCATATGTAAATGACAGAATATGTTCACTTAAGTCTTTGGTAGATCATATGTAAATGACAGAATATGTTCACTTAAGTCTTTGGTAGATCATATGTAAATGACAGAATATGAACACTTAAGTCTTTGGTAGATCATATGTAAATGACAGAATATGTTCACTTAAGTCTTTCGTAGATCATATGTAAATGACAGAATATGTTCACTTAAGTCTTTGGTAGATCATATGCAAATAACAGAATATGTTCACTTAAGTCTTTGGTAGATCATATGTAAATGACAGAATATGTTCACTTAAGTATTTGGTAGATCATATGTAAATGACAGAATATGTTCACTTAAGTCTTTGGTAGATCTTATGCAAATAACAGAATATGTTCACTTAAATCTTTGGTAGGTCATATGTAAATGACAGAATATGTTCACTTAAGTCTTTGGTAGATCATATGTAAATAATAGAATATGTTCACTTAAGTATTTGGTAGATCATATGTAAATGACGGAATATGAACACTTAAGTCTTTGGTAGATCATATGCAAATAACAGAATATGTTCACTTAAGTATTTGGTAGGTCATATTCAAATGACATAATATGTTCACTTAAGTCTCTGGTAGGTCATATTCAAATGACAGAATATGTTCACTTAAGACCTTGGTAGGTCATATGCAAATGACAGAATATGTTCACTTTAGTGTTTGGTGAGGTCATATTCAAATGACAGAATATGTTCACTTTAGTCTTTGGTATATCATATGCAAATGCTAAAATATGTTCACTTAAGTCCTTGGTAGGTCATATGCAAATGACAGAATATGTTCACTTTAGCCTTTGGTAGGTCATATACAAATGATAGAATATGTTCATTTAAGTCCTTTGTAGGTCATATTCAAATAACAGAATATATTCACTTAAGTCCTTGGTAGGTCATATTCAAATGACAGAATATGTTCACTTAAGTCCTTGGTAGGTCATATTCAAATGACAGAATATGTTCACTTATGTCTTTGGTAGGACATATGCAAATGACAGAATATGTTCACTTAGGTCCTTGTAGGTCATATTCAAATAACAGAATATGTTCACTTAAGTCCTTGGTAGGTCATATTCAAATGACAGAATATGTTCACTTAAGTCTTTGGTAGGATTTATGCAAATGACAGAATATGTTCACTTTAGTCTTTGGTAGGTCAAATGCAAATGACAGAATATGTTCAGACTAACACCGAAAATTGAAGACTGGCGATTATGTGCATCAGTACCGTTTGGTCAGACTATTCACTTTCCGCATTCATGTAAATTATGGTGAACATTTCTACGCCGTTTTTCAACAGTTCAGCATGGCGACCGGTTTATCAACCAATTTGCTTCCTGACTTTCTCAAACCTCTACTCCACACACTTCTTTCAAAGCAACTGCATGCTTTCCCACATAGACTGATAGCCATTTGGTTAAAGACTAATGCTGCTTGTCGCAGAGGCTTATGCCAAACGTCGGAAAGAATGTTGACTAAGCTAGGGTGGAAATCACAAACCCTGCATTGACAGCTAATTATTGACTGGGTTACCGGCTTTTTTTCTTTACAAATGAACCGCATTAGACCGAATATGTGTCGTTTCGCATCTCTGTGTGGGAATCATATACAGGATACTTGGTCTGGAATACTTATGGTCTCCAGCTTTCTTAAAGAAGAAATGGTTACACTCAAATCAATCAATCACATATTTGTAATAAGGTGTAGTTACACCCATTTGGAATTAACTATTTCCCCTAAGAAGATAGTAAATGCAGTCTGTACAGCAAGCTGACTTCAAGAAACAATGGGTGAATAAGAAACAATGCTAAAAACCAGAACATTCTTATTTTCTCTTGATGATTTCAACTTCCTTGTATCAGTGCATTTGAACTGCTGCAATCTAGTGATTGATATCTCAATGTACACTATATATTACTATCTAAACCGATATTGTTAGGTATGTTTCAAGCGACATTTCAACTTACACAGATTAATTTTTAACCTTTCTTACAAAGTTCAATTTGTTACATTAATAAAATGAGTTCAAAAAAGATACTTCCGAAAATGTCATAAATATGTAATCTGATAAGCCATCGATTGGCCGGTCCTATCTGGATTGATAGTTTATTAGATCTGTCAAACTCCCCCGACATCACACTCCCAGTATAGTTCTGAGCAAACAAATGATGGATGACTGCTAAATCGTTTCGCGCTCGATGGTGGCTACATATTGTTCATACATTTATAACTTCCAAAAGCCTCCTGTCCACAATTTAAAACGTAGAAGAATGAACGTCTATCACTGTTCATGTAAGAACGCTTTTAAGAAATTGCGAATGTTCGATTGCGTTACTTCACGCGAATATCGATGCTAGCGATTGTTTGATCTACGAAATTAAAGATCGCCTTGTATTTCCAGGTAGACTGATCAGTTATTGTCACCGGCTGCTATCTCCAGGAACCACTTCCGAGCCCCGGTAGCTCAGTTGCGTTGTGAGTTCAAACCTTAAAACGTCCAACATTCTTTCCGGCGTTTGATAAAAAACAATGGACAATCGCTATTCGAGTTATACAATGAACTATCTGTCTTTGTGGAAAAGTAAAAAGTTGTTTGGAAAGTGTGTTGTGTGTAATACTAGTTTGGGAAAGACAGGAAACACCTGGGTATGTGAACTGGTTACCGTGATATGATTTAACTCTTTCCCTCATACGACAATTGTGCAGCAGAGGACTTTGAATATAGTTTGTCAAAAATTGAAAATCTCTATAATTAAATGGATAACCTATGACTAAAAGTGGAAAAACATTGTGGCAGAAGCAGAAATTGCTCGTTTTGAGCAATTTCTTCTTTTGTAACTATGCTTTCAAAAAGCCGTCTGCTGCAGTGGCGTCAGAAAGAGTCTATATGAGGGAAAGGGTTAAAAAACAAACACATTTACCAACCTTATGATAACAGTTAGACGATGCACATACATGTGAACTTAAATTGGCATTCATTTGATAACTTCGAAAGTCCGTTACCGGTGTTGTGGCTCAGTTATGTGTTTCAACCTTTAGCACTGCGAAATATATTAAACTACGGACTTCTAATTACATTTTATCAGCGATGGTTTTGTAATTTATTTCTTCCAATTTAAACGACCAGTTAATATAGCCCGGTTCATTGGTGATTTACCAGAGTAATTCCAGCAGGGTTTTTCCGACAGCGATTAAGTCGTTATGTTTGTCCGAACTTCGTGAGCACTTGGGATGTAAATTATACCATATGAGCCGTCCCGTTAGAAAACCAACATTATGGACTCTGCGTAATGTATCGACCCAGATCAGCCTAAGCATGCCGCACATGCTTACCAAGATAGACAGGTTTCGCCTCCTGTGGATTTTCTGTTTCAGAAATTAATACTCTATATCTCTATCCATTTGAGACGGAATAAGTCGGCCCGGATGAGTCTGCGCGGACTGCGCAGGCTGATCTTGGTCAATACATTACGCAGAGGCCATAATATCTCTCGGGACGGCTCATATGGCTTCGAAACAGGCAAAACGGAATGTGTAACCAGTGTAGTTCAAGATCATCGTTGGCATACACACAGCCTGATCCGGATCTGCACATGAGTCAATCGGTAAATGAAATAGCCCCTTATCGATTAGGATGACAAATCTACGTATTGACTGACATCTGTGCACGCACCATGTGAGTGATACATACTGTTGTCTCCATCAGTCATCACCTTAATATATCCATCGGTCAGACGGACAAACGACTTTAATGTAACACTGGCCGGGTGCTAATTGCTATAAATGATACGGTATGCTAACTGGTTATTGATTGATTTGGGTCGAACGCCATTTTGACCAGTTTCGTTGTCTGTAGTGATTTGACGGCTGAATGTTCAGCATGTGTTTCGAGTGTTTCCCGCACCAGTATTCCAGATACCATTCTTCCCAGATAACTTGCTACCTTCCCACATATACTTGTAAGTCCCATTGGTGAAAGACGGTTGACGTTAGTGACGATGACTTTTGTCAATAATCGATAAGGATGATTGACAGATCAGGGGTGCGAACTCAGGAGTCTTAGATTGATAGGCCATGTCTTGACCCACTGCGCTATCGCAGCTTGGACGAATTATTGATATCTTGTGTTGAAATTGAAGCATCAGAAGGTAACACTGAATACAACTTCACGAATAAGCATTATGTAATTTTTTACTATTATCTGAAAAATAGCAATATGGTTCTTGCAAACAGCACATAAAATCATTACTCTAATGTTTTTTGAAATCCAACCATTTGACTAATCTTGAAAATTGTTTGGCGTTTTACGCCGCTTTCAAAGGTGTTCAGTTATATCACGGCGTTTCAAATGTATGTAACCAGTACTACTGGTCCATTTATCCTGACACCAGTCAATCAGTCGTAATGCTAACCCTGCAACCCTGAGCGCCAATGAGGACAAGGAGCATTTACTAACACTCCTGTAAACTTTGGTATGACTCGTCCGAGGATCGAACCTGTTACCTCCCGCACTCGAGGTGGACGCTTTACCAGTACAGCACCGTGGTGGTCTAGAAAAGAAATGTCTATGTCTCACTGCAGTAAAGACGACGCTCAACCCCGCACTCGAGGTCATTTACACCAGCTTTTTCTGTCGCAGACGACTTTGGAAACAGTGTACACCCGATAAGGGAGAAATGTTCAAAGCGAGTAAAGTCCGCCATTCCCAAAATGTTTTCTAAATTCATTTTTACTAAAATCAGCAGTTTAAAAAGCGAACGACTTTAGCAATATCGTATCAGATTAACCCTTTCCCACATACAAAAAAATACGTAACAAACTCTGAAAACATGGAGTCAAAACTATGGAAAACATTAAAGAATAATTATTGAATAAAGTTGAAAATATTGTAGCAATAAGTAGAAATCACTCATTATGGGCAATTTCTACTTTTGCCACAATGTTTTCAAAAGTATTCTACTGAAGCGTCAGTCAGAAAGCGTCTTGTATGTGGGAAAGGGCTTACGTTAAATTATCGGTTAAGAGTTCTTGATTAACCGCACTTAAATAACCTTTCCCATCTTATCACTCTCACGCACGCATGGAATCATTTATTTACCTACGTCAGTCCAAACCGGACCGGGTTACTACGTTATAACCGTTTCCACCCATCCCATTCCTTGGAAATTTACACCCACCCCAGACGAGTTGGGCAATGACTAATTTAATCGAAATAAAAAATACTTTGATGTCAAAATTAATGTTTTAATTTCTAGATAAGCTTTTAATCTGATGAAGACTACTCGACACCAGACTGTCATTACATGCATTTTTTGAAACGTAGAATGTTCTCAAAGCCAGCGAATTCATAGTTTTTTATAATCTTTTTTAATTTTTAATGGAAGTTATACTTTTAATGTTCCATTATATTACACTTTTTTCCAAGTTGATGCCACTCATATCAGGCTCTTGATACACGATTGCCAGGGGCGTAGCTCCCTTTAGGCACTGTATGCACGTGCCTACACATGTTTTCTAAAAATGCCCCAAAATGCAGCTGCGGCGATACACATCTGCGTAATGTGTCGACCAGATCAGCCTGCGCTGTCCGCGCAGACTGATCCGGCCGACACATTCCGTCTAAGGGGGAATAGATAGAGTAGTGATTCCTGAAACTGAAACTCAACAGGAGGCGAAAAGTGTATATCCGGGTACGCCTGTGTGGCATGCTTAGACTGATCCGGGTCGATACTTTACTCAGAGTCCACAATGTTGATTTTCTCACGAGACGCCTACACATTGATCATTGCAAAGCTACGCCCCTGATAGCCAGTTCAGTTTACTACTCCTTTCAACAACATCCTTCAACGCCATTCCATAATAATACTTCCATTTGTAAAAACTTTCCATATTTTACCAGCATTTCTTAAAATTTGCTGCATGAGGGAGAGTAACAACTATTACCAATGCGACTTGTGGGTATAACATGGAAAATGGAAACTGCGTATACGGTGCATTTATGAGCCGTCCCAGGAGAAAACCAACAATGTGAACTGCGTAAAGTATCGACCCGGATCAGCCTAAGCATGCCGCGCAGGCTAACCCGGACAGACACTGTTCGCCTCCTGTGGATTTTCTGTTTCAGGATTCATTAGTCTTTACCTCTATCCCCCTGATACGGACTGTGTCGGCCCTGATTAGCCTGCGCGGATTGCGCAGGCTGATCTGGGTCGATATATTACGCATAATGTTGGTTTTCTCGTGGAACGGCTCAAATTATGGCCAACCAACGCGTAATTATTTCACATGTGAGAAAATACCTGCCTGTCCATCTATTACACAGACATGAAATGGCTTATTGACGGATTGATTGGGGTTTAAAGACGTTTTCATATCATGGCTGCCAGTTCACCTAATCATGTATATCCTGGCTTTCCTGCACCAGTACCCCTTATAACATACTTTCCAAGCAACTGGCTGCTTTATCACATAGACTGTTAGTTTATTGGTGGTGGACTAATGACGCATGTTACAGTGACTTTTATCAAACGACGTGTTGCCGTGATATCTCTTTTTGTATTGAATCCATTTATGTATTGTCGGCTTCGAATTAATCAAGAGAAGAGAACAGCAGCAGCAGTAGCTCTTATTGCTCGTGTTATCGTTATAGCAATCCGAACTGCTGTTACACTGTTTTTGTAAGACATATCCGTTCCTAGAAATAATTCGACTTAAACGATATATTCGAATTATCACATGTTCGAGTAATCGAAACCATTTACGACTAGAGGGTGTAGGGATTATATCCTGATCAGACCACGACTAGAGGGTGTAGGGATTATATCCTGATCAGACTACGACTAGAGGGTGTAGGGATTATACACTGATCAGACTACGACTAGAGGGTGTAGGGATTATATACTGATCAGACTGCGACTAGAGGGTGTAGGGCTTAAATCCTGATGAGATTACGCCTAGAGGGCTTAGGGATTATATACTGATCGGACTACGACTAGAGGGTGTAGGGATTATATCCTGATCAGACTGCGACTAGAGGGTGTAGGAATTATATCCTGATCAGACTACGACTAGAGGGTGTAGGGATTATATACTGATCAGATTACGACTAGAGGGTGTAGGGATTATATCCTGATCAGACCACGACTAGAGGGTGTAGGGATTATATCCTGATCAGACTACGACTAGAGGGTGTAGGGATTATATACTGATCAGATTACGACTAGAGGGTGTAGGGATTATATCCTGATCAGACCACGACTAGAGGGTGTAGGGATTATATCCTGATCAGACTACGACTAGAGGGTGTAGGGATTATATACTGATCAGATTACGACTAGAGGGCGTAGGGATTATATACTGATCAGACCACGACTAGAGGGTGTAGGGATTATATCCTGATCAGACCACGACTAGAGGGTGTAGGGATTATATCCTGACCAGACCACAACTGGAGGGTGTAGGGATTATATCCTGATCAGACTACGACTAGAGGGTGTAGGGATTATATCCTGATCAGACTACGACTAGAGGGTGTAGTGATTATATCCTGATCAGACTACGAATAGAGGGTGTAGAGATTATATCCTGATCAGATTACGACTAGAGGGTGTAGGGATTATATACTGATCAGACTACGACTAGAGGGTGTAGGGATTATATCCTGATCAGACTACGACTAGAGGGTGTAGGGATTATATCCTGATTAGGCTACGACTAGAGGGTGTAGGGATTATATCCTGATCGAACTACGACTAGAGGGTTTAGGGATTACTGATATCCTGATCAGACTACGACTAGAGGGTGTAGGGATTATATCCTGATCGAACTTCGACTAGAGGGTGTAGGGATTATATACTGATCAGACTACGACTAGAGGGTGTAGGGATTATATCCTGATCAGACCACGACTAAAGGGTGTAGGGATTATATCCTGATCAGACCACGACAAGAGGGTGTAGGGATTATATCCTGATCAGACTACGAATAGAGGGTGTAGGAATTATATCCTGATCAGACTACGACTAGAGGGTGTAGGGATTATATATTATATCCTGATCAGACTACGACTAGAGGGTGTAGGGATTATATCCTGATCAGACCACGACTAGAGTGTGTAGGGATTATATCCTGATCAGAATACGACTAGCTGCTGGATCATCTGAATCTTCATTGGTCGCCAAACTCCGAGGGGCACTTTTCTTATGACGTGACCTGCAATAAATGTGAACACTATAGTCAAAGAGTGATCTTAATAAAAAAAAACATAAATCTTCACAACGATGAGTGAGCGGGTTTCTCACGCACCTGTTACGTTATAAATCATTGGAAGATTTGTCTTGTTATCCTAGAGTTTATTGCCGGATCCAAGTACTGATAGCTCTCACGTTTATTGCTTTTTTACTATCTTCAAATTTCAACGTAAACATATCTTTAGCAAATCTGAACCGTCTTGTCTAATTAGAATATCAATCTTTGTAAAATATACAAGGTGTCAGATAAATGTTTGTGTGAAAGATTACCTATTTACGCCACTTTCCACTGTATTTACCTCGTATAAGCGCGTGTTCTGGATAAGATATCAGAACAACCAATACGATGTATTTCCCTGATATAAGCGCGTGTTCTGGATAAGATATCAGAACTACCAATCCGTTGCTTTAGTCGTGATTGCATTTCCCGGTTCTGAGAGCCAAGTAAGAAAGTCACAACTACCGATGTTCTTATTACCTGACCGGGATCGTACCCACGACTCAGGAGTCGGACGTTAACTCTTTCCCACCTATAGACGCTTTCTGACGCATCTGCAGCTAACGCTTTTTTTAAAACATCGTGACAAAATGATAAATTGATCAAAACGAGCGATTTCTCATTTTGCCATAATTTTTTCAATTTGTTTCAGTAACTATTCCTACAATTAACGAGATTTCTTGGAACGGCTCAATTATTTAGTTTAAAGTTTTAAATGTTGCACCGATTGTAAATCGAGCCATCAGCTTTTATCAGTCACGCTCGATGCCCGCCTCCTGAAACCTGACCGGTACTCGCGCCGTTTGTGGGCTAAAAAGCTTAAAGGCAGAGTCCGCTCATCAAGCGATTCGAAGCCAATACCGTTTGTATAAGATTACGACGCTGGTGATATTTGTTTCTCTTTTCTGTCGGAAAGGTTTGAATAAAGTACCATTTCAAATTTCAATTTTGTTGAGCACTTACAAATATTATGACCTTTTACAACTGCAGACGTGACAATAAAAGCATCGGCTATCATTATTTGGCACGAAACGCAAAATTTCATTAGTTTAAAATGCTTTTGAATTTGTTATGAAATTAAAATATCTGATATAATAATAGGGGGGGTATTCATGGTGATTCCTGTTGAACAAAGCCTCTTTTATCACCAAACTGAGGCAATATGATATTATACTGTGCAGTTGATCATTACTTTAATAACCAGTAAAAAGACGTTTCTATGGTTATTGTATTTTACCTAATATAGATATATCTATTGAATATTACCACGTGGATCACGAACAAACCCATAAGTTGTGCTAGCTAAGTAACACCAAATATAACATATGAACCGTCCCCTCGAGAAAAAACCAACATTCTGGACTTTGCGTAATATAGCGACTCAGATCAGCCGGGCCGATACATTCCGTCTCAGGGAGATAGAGGTAAAGAATAACGACTCCTAACACAGAAAATCCACAGGAGGCGAAAAGTGTCTGTCCGGGTTAGCCTGCGCGCCATGCTTAGGCTGATCAGGGTCGATACTTTACGTTTGTCCACAGTGTTGGTTTTCTCGTAGGACGGTTCAAATATAGGATTGTCTGCTTTTACAGCGTTCAAGGGAGGACTTTCCTGTAAATTGAAAGTAGGACTTTTGTTGCAATTTTAAAACATTGTATCTAAATGATGAATTTTAATTCTTAATTTATGTTGACAAGCCATAGGCATCAGTGAAAGGCTTGCAAACTATATTTCAAATATCGGATCCGCCCCAGTTTATCCCAAGTAATAATAATAATAATAATAATAATAATAATAAAGGCTTTATTTATAGAGGACACTCATTTGACATAGTACATGTATGCAAGTCAATCTTCCATGAGGGCCTCACACATAAACAAAATGGAACGAAACATGAACAAACGTGTGTTACATATGAACTACTCTATGTTACAATATACATGCGATTATAATTATGGACTTAAAATTGATATGTCTATTACTGTATCGTAGAACAGCCACAGATCTAAATATTGTGCATAGTTTCATGAAATACAATTGTATTACAATTATCATTGAATTAAGATTGGTTTATCCAACGTAAATATTGGGATTTGAAATGCTGAATAGACGTTGAGTTTTGAATATATGAAGGAAGGGAATTCCAAACTGATGAACCGGAAAATATAAATGTATTTCGATATATTTCCATGTTAGGTTTTGGTGTATACAACTGTAATGAAGTGGATGAACGTAAGAGTCTTGCATGAATATCAGATGTAAAAGTAAATGATTTCTTTAGGTAATCAGGGGCATTTCCACGTAATGTTTTATACATTTGAATGGCTTTCTGATAATTAACTCGTTCGGGAAATGTCATCCATTTAAGTTCAGCAAACATTAAAGATGAAGGGGTGGTAAAATCACAATCAAGGATTACCCTGGCAGCCCAAGTTTCACTAGTTTGTTTTCAAGATTATTTGAGCAATTTCCCCAGATAACACAACAGAAATCAAAGTGTGGAAGTATGTATGCATTATAAAAACGTTTACGATTGTCATTTGAGAGAAATAATTTGATTTTTGATAACATATATAGATATGTATTACATTTTTTTATTACATTATCAATGAACGTTATTAACTGTAATATCTAGCAATTTACCACTTGAGCAAGAATTAAACTTCTGAGTTATGATATGAAATTCCTGGATTATTTTTAGCAATCTCACGATTTTTATGTCTCGAACTGATAAACATTACTTTTGATTTATCAGAGTTAACGGACATGTAATTAAGTTGGCACCATTGACCTACTTGTAATAAGTCATTGGTAAGTGAGGAAACAACTACGTCGAGAGACTTGCTTTCAGTTGACAGTGTTGTGTCGTCTGCAAATATATCAGCTACTGAATGGTAAAGAACTAAGGGCAAATCATTAATGTAGATCAAGAAAAGTATCGTCCCGAGGACAGAACCCTGAGGCACGCAAGCTTCGACTTTAGTGGGAGTTGATTGTTCTCCAGAGATAAATGTCTTTTGAATTCTAGAATTAAGATATGACTTAAACCAGTCTATAGCATTATTATGTAACCCATACATTGAAAGTTTTTGCAGTAATATATCATGGCCTAACTAAATCAAAGGCTTTGGATAGCTTAATAAATAAAGTGCCAACAATTTCGTTTTTGTCTATAGCCGTGATCCAGTCGTCTAGAATCTTTATAAGAGCCGTTTGACAAGAGTGATTTTCTCGAAAGCCCGATTGTCTATGATAAAATAACTTATTGTTTTCAAGGTAGGTTTTTAAATGCTTACTCACATGTCTTTCTAAGATTAATGAAATAATTGGTAGGATAGAGATTGGTCTGTAATTATTTTGGTCATGCTTATCTCCTTTTTTGTATATAGGGATAACCTTTGCTATTTTGAAAGCTTTGGGAAATTTATTTGAATGGAAACTACAATTAAACATGTGTGTAAGAGTTGGGGCTATTAAAGAAGCAGATATCTTTAGGTATTTGGCATTTAAATTATCTACTCCAGTGGATTTTGAAGTATCGAGGGATTTTAATTGGCTTTCAACAAATTCATTTGATACCAAAGGTATAGTAAACTTTTCAACATTAGAAAGCTTATTTTTAATTGTTGTAATAAAATAATCTGATGGTGTATAAGTTTTTGTTTTGTCAACAAGAACAGTTTGGTGAATATTACAGAAGTGTGTATTGAACAGATTAGCAGTAATAACAGGATCAGATATCATATTTCCATTTTTATCATTCAGACAGGGTGTTTGGGTATCACTATTTAAACCCGAGAATTCACGTAGACTTTTCCATAGTAGTTTAGGATTTTGTTTGTGACAGTTCAAATGATCATTAAAATAATCATATTTTGCACTGTAGACAATTTCCTTAACCCTTTTTCTCATAAATTTATAATAAGGAACATTTTGTTTCTTATGATAGTAATTTCTCTGTTTTATTGCTTGCAATATGCCAGGATTGAACCAATTTGGCTGGGTTACTTTTTTTTATCCTTTTTCGTTTGAGCGGTGCATGTTTTTGTAAAATTGAGGAAAACATGTTTATGAATAAATCAGTGCATTCATCTGGATCATCATATGCGGTTAATATTGACCAATGCTGATTTAAAAGGTCGACGAGAAAGTTGTAACTGGTTACCTTTCAGTCGAACTGACATCGCTTTGCATGGAACACGAAAGACAAACTAAATACAAATCATCCGTTACGACTGAAACATTTTTAAGAATCTAACAGAAAAACACAAATATAAACTAAAATTGGATTTGTTTAACCTTTTCTCATAAACAGATGCATTTTGCCTATTTACAATAGACTAATTTCGTAAACATTATGGAATAAGAGCAACAAGGCATCACATTTTTATTGAAGTTTTATTTAAAGAGAATTTTGAAATGTTGGCCTTGGTGTTTTTAAAGTGGTTTGCTGATGAAACCAACATTATGGAATCTGCGTAATGTATCGACCCAGATCAGCCTGCGCAATCAGCGCAGGCTTATCCGGGCCGACACATTCCGTCTCAGGGAGATAGAGGTATAGAGTAATTATTCATGAAATCAGAAAATCCACAGGAGGCGAAACGTATCTATCTGGGGTAGCTTGCGCGACATGCTTAGGCTGATCCGAGCCGATACTTTACGCAGAGTCCACAATGTTGGTTTTCTCTTGAAATGGCTCATATCACCAAAACAAATGTACCGCTGGTAGTGTAGGGCAAATAACACACGAAGTCACAAAATGTCTGCATGGGCATACAGAAAAGTGTCGACTTGTAGCTATGTGTACATCATTATGTTGAATGAGCGTTTGAAAAAAAAAAAATCATTTATGATCAAACTTCGTTTACGAAGAATGAATGACATGGTCTTTTGCTTTTTGCATTGGTATTGTCATGAATATTATTTACGATCAAATTACATTCTTTTACTACGATAGGTTAGTGTACAGTGAATGTACGATAGGTTAGTGTACAGTGAATGTTTTAATGTGATTACACGATAGGTTAGTGTACACTGAATGTTTGAATGTGATTGCACGCTAGGCTAGTATACAGTGAATGTTTAAATGTGTTTGCACGCTAGGCTAGTATACAGTGAATGTTTAATTGTGATTGCACGATAGGCTAGAGTACGGTGAATGTTTGAATGTCATTGCAAGAGAGACTTTTTTACAGTGAATGTTTTAATATGATTACAAGAGAGGCTAGTGTACAGTGAATGTTTTAATGTGATTACACGATAGGTTAGTGTACAATGAATGTTTAAATGTGATTGCACGCTAGGTCAGTATACAGTGAATGTTTAAATGTGTTTGCACGCTAGGCTAGTATACAGTGAATGTTTAAATGTGATTGCACGATAGGCTAGAGTACGGTGAATGTTTGAATGTCATTGCACGAGAGGCTATTTTACAGTGAATGTTTTAATATGATTACAAGAGAGGCTAGTGTACAGTGAATGTTTTAATGTCATTGCACGATAGGTTAGTGTACAGTGAATGTTTTAATGTGATAACACGATAGGCTAGTGTACAGTGAATGTTTTAATGTCATTGCACGATAGGTTAGTGTACAGTGAATGTTTTAATGTAATTGCACGATAGGCTAGTGTACGGTGAATGTTTTAATGTGATGGCACGGTAGGCTAGTGTACAGTTAATGGTTTAATGTGATTGCACGATAGGCTAGTGCATTATGAATGGTATTATGTGATTGCACGATAGGCTAGTGCATAGCATAGTGAATGGTTTAATGCGATTGCACGATAGGCCAGTGTACAGTTAATGGTTTAATGTGATTGCACGATAGGCTAGAATACAGTGAATATTTTAATGTCATTGTACGATAGGCTAGTGTACAGTGAATGTTTAAATGTGTTTGCACGCTAGGCTAGTATACAGTGAATGTTTAATTGTGATTGCACGATAGGCTAGAGTACGGTGAATGTTTGAATGTCATTGCAAGAGAGACTATTTTACAGTGAATGTTTTAATATGATTACAAGAGAGGCTAGTGTACAGTGAATGTTTTAATGTGATTACACGATAGGTTAGTGTACAATGAATTTTTACATGTGATTGCACGCTAGGTCAGTATACAGTGAATGTTTAAATGTGTTTGCACGCTAGGCTAGTATACAGTGAATGTTTAAATGTGATTGCACGATAGGCTAGAGTACGGTGAATGTTTGAATGTCATTGCACGAGAGGCTATTTTACAGTGAATGTTTTAATATGATTACAAGAGAGGCTAGTGTACAGTGAATGTTTTAATGTCATTGCACGATAGGTTAGTGTACAGTGAATGTTTTAATGTGATAACACGATAGGCTAGTGTACAGTGAATGTTTTAATGTCATTGCACGTTAGGTTAGTGTACAGTGAATGTTTTAATGTCATTGCACGATAGGCTAGTGTACGGTGAATGTTTTAATGTGATGGCACGGTAGGCTAGTGTACAGTTAATGGTTTAATGTGATTGCACGATAGGCTAGTGCATTATGAATGGTATTATGTGATTGCACGATAGGCTAGTGCATAGCATAGTGAATGGTTTAATGCGATTGCACGATAGGCCAGTGTACAGTTAATGGTTTAATGTGATTGCACGATAGGCTAGTATACAGTGAATATTTTAATGTCATTGTACGATAGGCTAGTGTACAGTGAATGTTTTAATGTGATTACATGGTAGGCTAGTGTACAGTGAATGGTTTAATGTCATTGCACGATAGGCTAGTGTACAGTGAATACTTTAATGTGATTATATGGTAGTCTAGTGTACAGTGAATGGTTAAATGTGATGGTACGATAGGCAAGTGTACATTGAATGGTTTAATGTGATTGCACGATAGGCTAATGCATAGTGAATGGTATAATGTGATTGCACGATATGCTAGTGCATAGTTAATGGTTTAATGCGATTGCACGATTCAATTCAATTCTTTATTTCTGTATTTCAGTCCACCGGCCCATATACAATAATATATACAATACATAAAGAACAATGGTAGGAATGATAGTTATATAATATTGTTGCCTTACAATTATTCTATTTCAACCAACCATGATACGCTTAAAAAACTGTATTATGATATACAAGTGATCATATTTTGAGTCAATTTAGATGAAGAACGATTTAAAATATATAACGTAATTCATCTAAACTCACCCTTTTTATTTTTTATTTACTGTCTTTGCATATCGAAATTGGTTTATCATATTATAAATGGTACAGTACAGAACGTCGAGATATTGATATACATGTACATAACAATTACTCTTTACCCATCAAAAAGTCATTTCTTTGTTTGAATGCAAAATATATATACATGGCAATATTTCGAATTGTTTCTGGGTTCTCGGTAGACATCAAATTTATGAAGCTATAATGATTTATATTGTGAGTAAAATGTTGAGGTATATATTTGTAGCGGAAATTTTCATATAAGGGACAAATTAGTAAAAAATTGAATTCGTCTTCAATATAGCATTCACAATAAACACAGTTTCTAAACTCTTTTGAAATATTAAAATGTCTGCCTTTCTCGATCATCAAGGAATGCGATGAGCTTCTTAACATTGCTAAAGTTTTTCTGAATTTTGAAATGTCAATGGCAGTAATATATAATTCTCCACAAAAGTTTTGTTTAAAATCCTTATAGTAATTTAATTTACGATTTCCAAACTACTTCTCCAATTCTGAATATACTGCTCCTTCAATCTGTTCGCAAAGTTCGTCAGAAAATGTTTTTGGTTTGCTACATGTTGGTTGTCCCAAATATAACCATAACCATTTGAGTATAAAACATGTTTAACGTCTGTTACCCATTTTGTATGCCCTATTGAGTCGTTATATTTTAACATTTTATAACAGATTTTAACATATCTTGTATCAAATAATTGAATTAATCGAAGCCAATATGATAAGCATCTTTTGACAGAGTAAATATATATTGGGAATCTACCTAGGTCCCCCAAAACGGCATCATTACAAGAACATAGGCTGACATATAGAAATCGCTTACATGCGTACATCTGTATATTCTCAATACATTCCATGGGTTTCAATCCCCAAATTTCTGAACCATATAACATAATGGCACACACTTTAGCATCAAAAACCTTGAAACAGGTCTTTACAGGTATATATGAAAGTTCATTGAACGAATTAAATAAATGTGCCTTGATGGACATAGACTCTGCCATTTTATATAATGAAAGCCTGTTTGTGAAATATACACCTACATAACTAAAGCCATTCACTGTTTCAAGTCGATTGCCATTATAATACCATTTTTCGTGTCTTGACAGCTGGCCTTTTTTTTAAAGACTAAAATTTTAGTTTTTTCAGTATTAACTGTTAATTTATAAGTTTGGCAATATGTATCTATAATATTCAGTTGCTTTTGTAATCCTGAGATTGTATCCGCATTACAAGCTATATCATCCGCAAACATTAATAGAAAAATATCTACAATATCCGGGTATATTTGTATGCCTCTAATTCCATTGTCAGTCATTGTATCATTAATTTCATTTATAAACATAGCAAAAAGAATAGGGCTTAAGCTGCATCCCTGACGCAAGCCCACTGGACAGTCGAATGAGTTTGTATAATTTGAACATGATCGAACCGATGCTTTAACTGAATTGTAGATCGCTTTTACTGAATTAAATAGATTTCCCTTTAACCCCTGTTTACGAAGTATATCAAATAAAATTGCTCTATTTACAGAATCGAATGCCTTTTGAAAGTCATTAAATGCAATATATACAAATCTATGTTTCACATTGAGATACTTGCTAACATTAGAATATAAAACAAAAGCGTTATCAATTGTTGATTAGCCAGAACGAAACCCTGCCTGAGATTCTGAAATTTTAGAAAATGCTTCAGTAAAGAAAGTAATTCTTGCTGTTAAAATTGAAATATATAATTTACTAAACGTTTCCAATAACGCTATGCCGCGATAGTTGTCAGGAGAATTTACATTGCCCTTTTTATGAAGGGGAACTAAAATTGACATTGACCACGATACAGGGAATTCCCCATTTACAAATAATCTATTCATAAATTTACGTAGATATGGCAAGAGCGCGGGAAATGCGTATTTAAAATGTTCTGGTAGCAGGTTACCAGCTACAGATTTATTACATTTTAATTCATTTATCACTTTCATGATTTCTTCGTCGGTTATAAGTGAATTGAAAACAACATCCTGTAGATTATCAAACTCTAAAGTTTCATCAGTGTCTGTATTTACAGTTTCTGTAACATTAATTTCTTCAGCAGAAAATAAAGCATTGAAGTGTTCATACCACTGATCTATACTAATATTAGGTTGACTGGTTTGTTTTCTAGTGAGATTTTTAATTTGTTTCCAGAACAATTTGGCATTATTTACAGACCCATCTATTTTAGAAATGTACAATTTTGCATATGCATGTCTTTCACTTTTACATATAGATTTAAAGAACCTTTTATCTGTAATGTATGCATCTAAATCATCTTCACTTCGGCTGGCCCGAAACAACTTTAAACTACTGATAGTTTTTATTTTGGCTGTTTTGCATTCCTTTTGTTGCGTGTTGTGTGATGTCTTCGTTTAGTACGTTTAAGATCCTCAGAACATGACTGAAGTACAGATTCAAATGCACCTAAAACAGCATTAACATCAACCTCAGTGTTATCAATTAAGTAATCGAGTTCATCGAAAGACCCTGCTAAGACATGGTTATATACATTTTCAGAATACGTTTCATTATTAGCACAATTCCAGTCATAATATGTACATTGCACTTTTTCACTATTTTTATTTGATTTATACAAACATGTACTTTTAAATTCCATAGAAACTGGTAAGTGACAACTTTCAGTCCTAGTTACAATATCGAAAGTTGCAATCCTAGACATAATGAAATAGTCTATTACACTACAACCATTTTGGTTCATAAAAGTAAAATCACCATTACTTATGTCACTTCCAAATCTACCGTTTATAATAAAGCACGATAGGCTAGTGTATAGTTAATGGTTTAATGCGATTGAACGATAGGCTAGTGTACAGTTAATGGTTTAATGTGATTGCACGATATGCTAGTGTACAGTTAATGGTTTAATGTGATTGATCAATAGGCTTGTGCATAGTGAATGGTGTATATGATTGCACGATAGGCTAGTGTACAGTTAATGGTTTAATGTGTTTGCACGATGTGCTAGTGTACAGTTAATGGTCTAATGTGATTGCTCAATAGGCTAGTGCATAGTGAATGGTGTAATATGATTGCACGATATGCTAGTGTACAGTAAATGGTTTAATGTGTTTGCACGATGTGCTAGTGTACAGTTAATGTTTAATGTGTTTGCACTATGTGCTAGTGTACAGTTAATGGTTTAATGTATTTGCACGATGGGCTAGTGTACACTTAATGGTTTAATGTGATTGCACGATGTGCTAGTGTACAGTGAATGGTTTAATGTGATTGCACGATAGGCTAGTGCATAGTGAATGGTATAATGTGATTGCACGATAGGCTAGTGCATAGTGAATTGTTTAATAATAGGCTAGTGTACAGTTAATGATTTAATTTGATTGCACGATGTGCTAATGTACAGTTAATGGTTTAATGTGTTTGCACGATGTGCTAGTGTACAGTTAATGGTTTAATATGATTGGACGATATACTAGTGCATATTGACTGGTTTAATGTGTTTGCACGATGTGCTAGTGTACAATCAATGGTTTAATGTGATTGCACGATGTGCTAGTGTACAATTAATGGTTTAATTTGATTGCACGATGTGCTAGTGTACAATTAATGGTTTAATGTGATTGTACGATGTGCTAGTGTACAAATAATGGTTTAATGTGATTGCACGATAGACTAGTGTACAGTTAATGGTTTATTGTGGTTGCACGATGTGCTAGTGTACAGTTAATGGTTGAATATGATTGCACGATAGGCTAGTGCATAGTGACTGGTTTAATGTGATTGCACGATAGGCTAGTGTACAGTGAATGCTATAATATGATATCACGATAGGCTAGTGTACAGTGAATGTTTTAATGTGATTGCACGATAGGCTAGTATACAGTGAGTTGTTTATTGTTTCAGTGATTGCACGATAGGCTAGTTAACAGTGAATGTTTTAATGTGATTGCACGATGTGCTAGTGTACAGTGAATGTTTTAATGTGATTGCACGATAGGCTAGTGTACAGTGAATGGTCGGTGTCACTAAACAGAGTCTGGTAGAGTCTGGTAGAGTCCGGTAGAGTCTGGTCGTCAAATATCCCATTATATCACTATTTTGTTGTGTTTTTGTATTGAAATGAATAAAATAAAGTGCTTTTGTATCATATAAATAAAAATATAGATGGTATTTGCCTATTTTAGCTCATTTTCGAGTGAATATAGAAATATTATATGCGTGAACACGGACACTGGTAGAGTCTGGTCATTATTACGCAATAAATACAAAGTTTTATACGATGTTTAAGTTATAAAAAGTTTAATTTGATTTATATGTGTCATATTATATATTTATTTATTATATTATTTCAGCTGATAATCGGGAAAATAGTGGAAGATTGAGGATTTTTAACGATAACAATGTGTTTCGTAAATCAAAATGGCTGACGTGAAATTTCTGTTTATAATGCGGCAATATCGCACATCCTGAACGAGTAATACACTAAATTCTCTCTCTATTATGCGTCAACTAATTGATTAGGTGTGATCAACAGATTATAGTTATAATTATATTTTAACAATGCCAAGATTTTAAATGTATGAAAACTACTAGATTCGAATAATGTTATGTCTTATATGTCATTAACGTTAATTAAACCAAATACTTAGAGAGCTATATACTTACTTAAAAGTACAATGTAATTCATATGAAATTAAAGACTTCATTCCGAAAAAAATAGAATCAAACTAAACCATACTTGCATTTTTTTTTATTAAATATGCACAAATACTTTAACTTGAAAAATAAATATATATCCTGATATAGTTCATAAAATGCATTTTGCGAAATATTGTATTCAGGCCACAACACGTGGAGGAACTCTCTCATGGTCCAAAATTTAATGTTTGGATCTATATTATATCATTTTTGGATTTTTTTTCTATGTTTTCCATTTTAGGTTACCAAAATAGTGATACGCAAAGGACACACCAGGAATTGTCCCTTAACACATTTGTCTCAACCCGAATCTCGAACAGATGTATGCCGGTTTCTTTTGTATCCTCAAGATTTATGTGCGTTTGATTCAATTCGTTTCTAATTGGTGACGTGATCTCATTTTAGGTTAACAAAAAAGACCCTACACAGAGCTCCATTTTTTGGGATTTTTATTTATTGTTTTTGGTTTATATTTTCCGCTTCTTTATGTCTGCTTCCTGGTGACATAACCAGTACTCAAATTTAAACCTGGTCCTAGCGTTAACATTTTAGACGGATATAGAGGAATTATGGTTGAAAATGTTGCATGTACAACTGACATACAGGTATTAGCGAATGATTGATAAAAAAATATATTGTTGTTGGTTTGCAACTAAAATATGCAGTCCTTTTAACATGAATGTGTTTCAATATAATCTGTGTTTTTTTTAATTTTCAATTGTGTATGTTTTGCAATTTTTCAGGCGTTTGCGAGTGCCGAGTTTTCGTTCAATTCTCGTAATGGAGGGTAATGTGTGTTGCTTATCTGTTGATGTGATGTTTGAAATGTGATGCGACTTAAAGTTCAATAATTTCATAAATCGCCTTGATCTCTGGTCAGGGCTTAACTATGTCCATATGTAGCATGAGAAACGTGTAGCACCGACGCTTGTGTCGCCAAACAATATTTACCCGAGTCGTGCATTGCGCCTCTCACATCAAGAGTTCGGCACTGTTCAAGTTCTCGGAACTTTTCTATCATGTCGGGCAATTTCTGGGCTACCCAGTTTGTCGTCCTTTTGATAACATGGTTGTACGACTCATTTGCATTATTAAACCATTGTTGTGGTAGCCAAGAATGTTTGAGTTTGGGGAGAAACATATGCTTCTCCAAATTGGTAAGTATCCCTTGTAAATATGTCAAATATGGATGTGTATTGGATATTTCTTGGTCCATTTCTGTGAATGAGGTTGCAGTTTCAGCACTTAAGATACCATTAGGACCGAAGAGTTTACAAATAATGCGGTTAACCTCAGGTTGAGGAAGACACTTACTGAGTAAATTTACCGCATTATCCTTCAAATGTTTCAAATGTTTCGCGCAAAGAACTCTTGTGGCTTATGGGAAACATATGTCAATAGCTTTACAAGTCGAAAACTCTTCGTAGGGACAAAATATTAATTTACTCTGGTCAATGTCACTCAATTTATCCTCCAATTTCATATGAATTACTTTTAAGTAAGTATATAGCTCTCTAATCATTTGGTTTAATTAATGTTTATGACATATAAAACATAAAATTATTCCAATCTAGTAGTTTTCATACATTTAAAATCTTTAATTATTTAATAATTATAACACTAATCTGTTGATCACACCTAATCAATTAGTTGGCCCATAATAGAGAGAGAATTTAGTGTATTACTCGTACAGGATGTACGATAGGGCCGCATTATAAACAGAAATTTCACGTCAGCCATTTTGATTTACGAAACACAATGTTATCGTTAAAAATCCTCAATTTTCCACTATTTTCCCGATTATCAGCTGAAATAATATAATAAATAAATATATAATATGACACATATAAATCAAATTAAACTTTTTATAACTTAAAAATCGTATAAAACTTTGTATTTATTGCTTAATAATGACCAGACTCTACCAGTGTCCGTGTTCACGCATATAATATTTCTATATTCACTCGAAAATGAACTAAAATAGGCAAATACCTTTTATTTTTTTATTTATATGATACAATAGCACTTTATTTTATTCATTTCAATACAAAAACACAACAAAACAGTGACATAATGGGATATTTGACGACCAGACTCTACCAGACTCTACCGGACTCTACCAGACTCTGTTTAGTGATACCCGTGAATGGTTTAATGTGATTGTACGATAGGCTAGTGTACAGTGAATGGTTTAATACGATTGATGGAAGACGCAGGCTAATCGTCCTGATCATAAAACACCGGGGGTCGGGTTTCGTGTAGCATGACCCCTCTATCTCAATACTGATTTAATAACCTTGTCATAAGATGTTTCTTTCTATTATTTTCCGGTTAGCGAGTGACGTTTTCTCGAAACAGATCATAGAAAATTCGTCCACAATTTGATAGGTTGACTGATACAGTCCTAGGAATGATTTGACTAAAACACTGATAAATCAATCGCTTTAATTAGCTTTCCGGTCAATCTGATAAAATCATGCCGACCCTTGTGTTCATTGTAAAGTAGAAAAAGTGTCTCCGTGTATGTTTGTTTTTAATTTGTGTTCATTTATGTTTAACTTTGACGAAGCGCTTTTTGATTAAAGGTCTTTAAGAAAAGCGTAACCTATACTAACTAGAAAGTGGTTGTTTAGGATACTTTAAATCAACATCATACAATGGATTTTGTAATATGGACAAATATATCAACTAAGTTGAGTAACGTTTGCGTTTACCCCAAACAGTATGACCTGTCATGAAAGAAATGCATGTAAAATGAAATCCAGTATGTAAGATAAACAATTCATACTCTAACCGGGAATGTAAGATATAAACAATTCATACTCTAACCGGGAATGTAAGATAAACAATTCATACTCTAACCGGGAATGTAAGATAAATAATTCATACTCTAACCGGGAATGTAAGATAAACAATTCATACTCTAACCAGGAATGTAAGGTAAATAATTCATACTCTAACCGGGAATGTAAGATAAATAATTCATACTCTAACCGGGAATGTAAGATAAATAATTCATACTCTAACCGGGAACTCTAACCGGGAATGTAAGATAAACAATTCATACTCTAACCGGGAATGTAAGGTAAATAATTCGTACTCTAACCGGAAATGTAAGATAAACAATTCATACTCTAACCAGGAATGTAAGATAAATAATTCATACTCTAACCGGGAATGTAAGATAACAATTCATACTCTAACCGGTAAACAATTCATACTCTAACCGGGAATGTAAGATAAATAATTCATACTCTAACCGGGAATGTAAGATAAACAATTCATACTCTAACCAGGAATGTAAGATAAATAATTCATACTCTAACCGGGAATGTAATATAAATAATTCATACTCTAACCAGGAATGTAAGGTAAATAATTCATACTCTAACCGGGAATGTAAGGTAAATAATTCATACTCTAACCAGGAATGTAAGGTAAATTTTTCATACTCTAACCGGGAATGTAAGATAAACAATTCATACTCTAACCGGGAATGTAAGGTAAATAATTCATACTCTAACCGGGGATGTAAGATAAATAATTCATACTCTAACCGGGAATGTAAGATAAACAATGCATACTCTAACCGGGAATGTAAGGTAAATAAATCATACTCTAACCGGGGATGTAAGATAAACAATTCATACTCTAACCGGGAATGTAAGATAAATAATTCATACTCTAACCGGGAATATAAGATAAACAATTCATACTCTAACCGGGAATGTAAGGTAAATAAATCATACTCTAACCGGGGATGTAAGATAAACAATGCATACTCTAACCGGGAATGTAAGGTAAATAAATCATACTCTAACCGGGGATGTAAGATAAACAATTCATACTCTAACCGGGAATGTAAGATAAATAATTCATACTCTAACCGGGAATATAAGATAAACAATTCATACTCTAACCGGGAATGTAAGATAAATAATTCATACTCTAACCGGGAATGTAAGATAAACAATTCATACTCTAACCAGGAATGTAAGATAAATAATTCATACTCTAACCGGGAATGTAAGATAAACAATTCATGTTTATCTTACATCCCCGGTTAGAGTATGATTTATTTACCTTACATTCCCGGTTAGAGTATGCATTGTTTATCTTACATTCCCGGTTAGAGTATGAATTGTTTATCTTATATTCCCGGTTAGAGTATGAATTATTTATCTTACATTCCCGGTTAGAGTATGAATTGTTTATCTTACATCCCCGGTTAGAGTATGATTTATTTACCTTACATTCCCGGTTAGAGTATGCATTGTTTATCTTACATTCCCGGTTAGAGTATGAATTATTTATCTTACATCCCCGGTTAGAGTATGAATTATTTACCTTACATTCCCGGTTAGAGTATGAATTGTTTATCTTACATTCCCGGTTAGAGTATGAATTATTTATCTTACATTCCTGGTTAGAGTATGAATTGTTTATCTTACATTCCCGGTTAGAGTATGAATTATTTATCTTACATTCCCGGTTAGAGTATGAATTGTTTATCTTATATTCCCGGTTAGAGTATGAATTATTTATCTTACATTCCCGGTTAGAGTATGAATTGTTTATCTTACATCCCCGGTTAGAGTATGATTTATTTACCTTACATTCCCGGTTAGAGTATGCATTGTTTATCTTACATCCCCGGTTAGAGTATGATTTATTTACCTTACATTCCCGGTTAGAGTATGAATTGTTTATCTTATATTCCCGGTTAGAGTATGAATTATTTATCTTACATTCCCGGTTAGAGTATGAATTGTTTATCTTATATTCCCGGTTAGAGTATGAATTATTTATCTTACATTCCCGGTTAGAGTATGAATTGTTTATCTTACATCCCCGGTTAGAGTATGATTTATTTACCTTACATTCCCGGTTAGATAAACAATTCATACTCTAACCGGGAATGTAAGATAAATAATTCATACTCTAACCGGGAATATAAGATAAACAATTCATACTCTAACCGGGAATGTAAGATAAATAATTCATACTCTAACCGGGAATGTAAGATAAACAATTCATACTCTAACCGGGAATGTAAGATAAATAATTCATACTCTAACCGGGAATGTAAGATAAATAATTCATACTCTAACCGGGAATGTAAGATAAACAATGCATACTCTAACCGGGAAGTACAACAATTCTACAGCAGACCATTTTGAAAACTAAATGCGAATCTTTATGACTGAAAAATAAAATTATTAGGTAGCGTCTAAGTCATGTGACAAAAAGGGAAATTGAACATTTCCACTATTGCCTCAATGTTTGTAGAAATCGACAGTTCCAGATGCGTCAAAATTTATCTGCATATGGGAAAGTGCTATATCTTTCCATGGGTCTAAATGAATTTCAGTAAATATTGGTCATCAATATAACATTCTTAGCATTATTAAGCTATGCATATAAATTTCGAGTTTGAAAAACTACGTAAAAACTACGTACACGATCATCAAGACTGAAGTTTTCTTTTTTTACTAGATATATATCATAATAAATATAATTACAGAATTACGCAAAGGCACTCCTTTTCAATCAAGGTAATCAAACAACATCAATCTTCCCATATTTACATTCCACAATTCACAGACATCTTGTCTTTATAAATAAACAAGATTGTTACAACAGTGGGAGACTGGAAACAATCACTAACTTTTGCATTTTATTTTCTATCGCCCCTAAAAATGCCAAAATGTGAGCATTTTAAAAAGCATATATGATGAGTGTTCTTGCGCATGTGTGTGTCACGAGCATGTGTGTGTCACGAGCATGTGTGCACTTACGTGTGAGCCATACACAGACAGTGGAGAGAAAGAGAGTGAGGGAGATAAAGTGCTGATATATTCATCAACTTTATTTGGTCGACATAAATCAGTCCGGTCTGTTAAGTATACGTAAGCACTGAATCGATTTTTCGATAAGATATCACATTTGTGGATTGTAACTACATGTATGTACTTTCTTTGTTTATAACCTTTAAACAATAATAACATTACTCTGTCCATAACAACAACTATATAAGACTATCAATTTGAAGCATCTTTTTATAGTTCCCAAAAGAACCTCCATATATTATTCAAGTACTTAGACCAAAATAGAACATCTGTATATGGTTAAAGCATAATTATAGATTGTTATTGCCAACATCGATTATAAAATAAAGCAGTGGATTATCGTATGTAGCCGGTAATAAGAAATATAAACCTCATGGTACTTACGACAAGGTTGGACGTCGAAACCTTTGAATATTAAAGCAGTGGATTATCGTATGTAGCCGGTAATAAGGAATACAAACCTCATGGTATTTACGTTTAGGTTGAACGCCAAGCCCTTTTCTTTTTTTAAACATTATTTATTTTACATCGATTGTGAAGCAAGCTTTCAGCTTATATTAATCACGCTCGATGTCTGCTTCCGGGAGACTTACCCAATACTCGCGCCGTTTGTGTGGAAAAATCCTAAAGTCAGGACCAGCTCATCATTGGACTCGAACCAGGGGCATTTGATACAAGAGGCCGACGCTCTACCTCTGTACCACTGTCTTCCACGTATTCCACGCCGAGCCCTTTGAATAATAAAACATTGGGTTATCGCATGTAGATGGCAATAAGGAATACAAACCTCATGGTATTAACGACTAGGTTGAACGCTGATCCCTTTGAATAATGAAACAGTGGGTTATCGCATGTTTTAGTAATAAGGAATACGAACCTCATGGTATTTACCTCAGTCGGTAGTGCTGCGAGCTGTGAGTTCGAACCCCAGCTGGGCCAACATTCATCTTCCATCAATGAGCTAACATGCTATGTGGAAAAGCAGCCAGTTGCTTGGAAATAATATTGTGTGGAATACTGGTGTGAGAAAGCCAGGTAATACATGAGTAGATGATCTGGTCGCCGTGATATGTTGAAAATGGCGTTAAACCCAATTAAATCAACCAACTAAGTTAGATCGGATTAAACCATCTCATCTCATTAACCTGATCTGTATATGCACTGTTCATCAACGTTTTAACGGGGGGGGGGGGGGGGGGGGGGTTACAGTAAGACCTATTTTCGCATCATGCGAGACATCATTAACTCTTTCTCTGCCGAATTTCACAAAGTCGACTTTTCCATGTTGAAAATTGGACCATTCCATTTTTCATCCAACATGCAATTTGTTAAAATGTAATGGCTTAGTGGCAAACAATGCAGATTTCAGAAGAGACAGCTCGTTATGAGGATCTGCATTGTTTGCACAAACCTTGAATTGCCTTTGGCAGGGAAATAGTTAATTGTATCATACTTCTATTATATAAGATAAGACGCCAAAACCGTAGACAGCGAATAAGAAATTACCGAAAGTCACGTATAATAAGACAATACTGAGTTTCCCTTTCCCAACATAGCGAACCATTCTGATGTATCTGGAAAATATACTATTTTATCAAAAACATTGTGACTAATGAAGAACTTGCTCGTGATGAGCAATTCCTCATATTGCCAAAATGCTTTTGTGGCATAATAACAGTCAAACACAGGTGCTGGTTTCAAGAAAAACCTTTAATAACATATATACAACATAGCGTTCGGCCTGCCAGTCCCCAGCCCTGAACTGACAAGCAGTACTTTGGGCCTAGGAGTCAAGTCTTCATCCTGAAGAAATATACCAGCATTTATAGTCTGAAACTGCATGTTATTCAATAGTTTACGTGCGTATTGATGGACAATTGTACAAAGTAATTCCTAGTGTAATAACCACAGCACAGAAAAAATATGCCAGTATTTATTTCACACTTTCAACTCTATTCAATTACTATACTTACAGTTTAAAAAGAATTCTCGTATTTGTACCGTCCCGCGATAAAACCAACATTGTGGACTCTGCGTAAAGTATCGACCCGGATCAGCATAAGCAAGGTGCGCAGGTGTACCCGGATATAAACTGTTCGCCTCCTGTGGATTTTCTGTTTCAGGAATCATTATTCTATACCTCTGTTCCCCTGAGACGGAATGTGTCGGCCCGGATCAGTCTGCGCGGACTGCGCAGACTGATCTGGGTCGATACAATACGCAGATGCCGTCATAATGTTGGTTTCTCTCGTGGGACGGCTCATGTGTTCATAAACGATATGATTTTAATGTCGTCTGATGATGCTGTTATCGTATATGGACATGGTTTACAGGAAGCGACGTGCAATAAGACAGGAACGGTTCGGTAAAGATCATTCACAGGAGATAATGTCAATTTCTAATCTAAATAGGATCGGTTCCAAATTGACGAAATTTACTGCCCACTAACAAAACAATCCCAAATATTGACCCCCATCGACCCTTTTCTGATTTATTGCCTAGCCAAACGTTAGAGGTAGAATAGACGGTGTTCTACGGTTATCTTACAACTAGTTCATTTCGGGGGAAATGTGAACTATCGAAGGAAATGTGGGCAGTATTATGTTCGTTCTGACAGAGATATTTGGTGTTCTCTTTTCAGAAAAATAACTTTACTTTCAATTTTAAGGAGTGGAATGCAAAACATTACACTGAACATCGCCTTGGAATTATCATAGGCAAACATCAAAGATACATTAGACATTGCTAACACCAAAGTGCTTGCTCAAGGAATAAAACAAGTATAACTAAATCATAATAATTTAAAACTAGATATATTTAGTAACTGTCTCTATTTGACTGAATGATAAAGGGTCCATCTCCATTGAATGATCAGTTTGGCACGATCATCTCCGAACAGACAACTCATCATTCTCTAATTAGATGTCATGAATTGGAATTGAATGCAATCCAACGACTTCGGTCTTTTTAATCGCCCATACACTTAGTAAATAACTATTAAACGGTACTTCCCAAAGTGTATAATGTATAATAACTTGAACACCATTACTTGAAACATAATTTTGCAATGACATCTATCGCGTTTTTGATAGCAGAACGAGCTCCAGGGACTCACATATTGCCTTTGAATTCGAAACCCTGTTCAGACAACCTTTTTAAACCGAGTCTCGCGTATTAAGGTCTTAATGCCACTCCTTTTTGTAATAATTTAAACTTTGTTCTGTTACACTTCTTGTTTTTTATTCCAAAAGTTGCATCTTGGACCATTATAGGTGACGACACACAGTGAATGCTGTGATGAGACCGAATATTCAGTGTTCGCACGGGCAAAAAAATACCTCAACACCGTTGACGCGACTTTATTTATAATTTGCTCTCGGATACTCAACCATGACTTCCGTGAGCAGGTATCGAAGCCGGACCGCCCGATCTCCAACGCGTATTACAAAGTCACGGCGAATTCTGTCTGTCTATCTGTCTGTCTCTGTCTCTGCTTATCTGTCTGTCTGTCTGTCTGTCTGCTCGTCATTTAATATATGACGAGCAGACAGACAGACAGATAGGCAGAGACAGAGACAGAGACATATATTTCTCCGTTTTTATCCATCTTTCTTGATCCCTCCCTCATATTATCTCTCTCTCTCTCTCTCTGTTTATGCATTTGTCTCCCTTTTATTATCAAAATGAAATCATCTGCATATGAGGAAATGAAGATTAATTATAAGGTTAATAATGTTCATCGGCATGGTCATTAGGATGTTGATTTAATCGAGTTTGGAATAAATTGCTTACCGGATATGGTTATTTAGGCTCATCTGCCCAGCGTTCAATACACACTACACTGTTCACACTGCTCAAAACTGAAACTTGTTTCGCGGAAAGGGTTATCATGCAAAACGGTAACGTTAGAGTTTCTTGGAATGACCATTGCTTTAATTTAAACTTTCCAACATATACACAATTGATGACGTCTCTTCTGCAGACGACTGTCGAAAACAGTGTGATCAAAGAAGAAATTGCTTATAATGGGAAATTTCTTAATGGGCAATTTCTCCTTTTGTCACAATGTTTTCAACGTTATCAAATAATTGTTTTTTCATTTATAGAGAGTTTCCATATTTTCAGAGTCATCTGCGGATTTGTTGTATATGGGATAGGCTTCAGACAATATGATGTAATAGTGTATTACCTTGCACTTTGAAAGAACCTGTTTGGTACACATTCGAAAGGACGAATTCCTAGATTTCGTAAGTCACCTGTTGCAATGACGCCTTTATTTTTAATTATCGACTTCATCAGAAAGGGGAGAACTTGTGGCGATAACTCATTAATATTTTAACTTCATCAACTGAAACATGACGTCAGTCACCAGTCGTGGGAGTTAACCCTTTCCATCATACGACAATTCTGCAGCAGACGACATTGAACGTATTTTGTCAAAACATAGATAATCTCCATAATTGAATGGATAACCTATGACAAAAAGGGGAAAACATTGTTGCAAAAGGAGAAATTGCACGTTTTGTGCAATTTCTTCTTTTGTCACTATGTTTTCAAAACGCCGTCTGCTGTAGAGGCATCAGAAAGCGTCTATATGAGGGAAAGGGTTAACCCTTTATGATCCGCGTTTAACAGTTTGGGGTATATACCCGTGACCACGTGACCACGCGCAGACGTATTTTTACCCATTTCAGACGACTTTTGAAGTCATTGTTGAAAAAAAAAAAATTGTTCGTTATGAAAATTGTATTCATTTTGACACAAATTCAATGTTAAAATTATTCATATTTGTGTAAAGATAATTTCAAACTCGTCATCTTCAGATTTGTTTTGTATTGTATTGGGTTACACTTCCAGAATACTGTCAACGCATGGAAATAGGTTTAAGTTACATGTAGACTGTCACTGTAGTTTCTCGTAAGACTGTGTGGATGCAAAGGCTCGCCGGAGACTTCGATATACGTAGTAGACATTAAATCGCTAATCGTGGCTCATGTATAAAAAAAATGTTGTAGCGATTCTAGTCAATGACTTTTGAATATGTTTTAGGAAAATGTGTACTCTCTCTATTATTCGAACAGCATTATATATTTTGTAATAAATTAACTGTTTAACTTAATCAGAATTTCATTATTTATCACTTTCAAGAGACATTTTGAGCAGTTCCGTTTGAAAACGAACCTTTTGGACTCTGCGTAATGTATCGACGACCCATATCAGTCTGCGCAGTCCGCGAAGACTAATCCGGGCAGACACATTCCGTCTCAGGGGAGAAAGAGTTATAGATTAATATTCCTGAAACCGAAAATCCAGAGGAGGCGAAAAGTCTCTGTCCGGGTTATCCTGCGCGGCATGCTTAGGCTAATCATCAGGATCGATACTTTACGCAGAGTCCACAATGTTGGTTTTCTTGCGGTACGGCTCATTTGCTTTGGTAAGAGTAGAAATGGGATGGGAGGTCACGTTATAATCCCAGCTGTTGACAAGTGACTTACAAAAACACTTGAGATAAACAAGAGTTGCTGCAAGATGCAGCAATTGGCGCGGGAATCTGAATGTTATGGCTTAAGAAATACTGTTTTATTCGAAAAACACGCAATCCGCTTTTAAATATATGATATAAATATATGACAACAATAGTTTTTTAGTTAAAAACGTAAAACGAAAACAAAAATACCTTTTCTCAACGTGTTGACCTCGATCTCCCAAATTTAATATAAACATTTGTCTGCGCATGCGCGTCCTTTTTTCCTCTCTAAATATATTCTAAAAATCGCAAAATTTAGCACAATAACTTAATATTCCCATTTTCCTAATGTAACGGGAACGGGGTAGATAGGTTTATGTATACATATCACTTCTACAGCCGGCTTCATAGGGACGTTGGTAGAGTGGTTGACCTTCGTTTAAAGTTAAGCAACGTTCATCGCGGTTAGTCCCTGGATGGGTGACCCGCGATGGCTTAACGCCGGTACACGTTACAAATGGTGGCAGCGGTGGGTGTTATTAAAAAACTATGGTTTTAATTTACATTTTAATTATAAAAAAACTACTCGCATATAAATAGACTAATTTTTCTATTGCAAAATCGAACGAGAACCAGTCTAGTGACGAACTGCTACGGAAATATCCGAGAGCTGACGGTAAAATACGGCGCATGCTCGATCAAGACGATTAACACGGCGCATGCGCAACCCCATTGCACCAGTGACAGATTTTTCACAACCAATATATGCACTGGTGCTGATGCACCCGCGCAATAACAACAACAACAAGTATCAACTGTTACCTTTATCCGTATGACAAATCTGCAGTAGACGTTTAATAGAATTAGACAAAATATGTAAACAAAAATGTAAATGAAATTTACAACCCTTAAACAGAGTTGGAAACTTTGTGGCAAAAGTAGAGAAATTGCTCGTATTGATCTATTTCGTCATTTGCCATAAAATGTTTAAAGGTGTCATAATAAGCGAATGTGAGAGAGGATGCACTTTGAACGACCTTGTACAAAATCTTATCATAATAATTCACGCTGGTTGTTTAGCGTTAAATCCACACTTATTTCATAGTATGGGTCGAGTTGAAATAGAAAAGTGTGAATGAGTTAAAAATCATTGTGGCCAACGGATAATTTTTTCTTTCGCCATAAGGTTTTCGAAAGCCTTTTGCTGACGTGTCAAAACACTTCAAGGTGGAAAAATATTAAGGATAGATTAATTTAATCGCAGACAGATTTTGATATTAAATGTTATCGTGATAAAACAAGCTGGCTGTTAAGCGTTCCACGCCTTTAACAATGGTGATTCATGCATTCAGTCCCACGTGCTTTTGGCTATACTGAGCGGAAGACTTTTATTGGCATGCCATCGTCTATCTAGTACGAAATCCTTTATGAACATTTCTTGTAAGTCATGCTGAAATGGCAAAGCAAGTATAAACTATTTTGTTTATTAATAATTTTATTGTCATTATTAATATTATTGGTTTATTTAATTATTATCATTATTAATATTATGAATAATAGTATTATCATTATCACCATCATCAGTAGTAGTAGTAGATTGATTGATTGATTTATTGAGGTTTTACGCCATTTCAGTAAGTAGTAGTAGAAGTAGTAGCAGTAGTAATAGTAGTAGAAGTAGTAGAAGTAGTAGTAGTAGTAGTAATAGTAGTAGTAGTAGTAGTAGTAGTAGTAGTAGTAGTAGTAGTAGTAGTAGTAGTAGTAGTAGTAGTAGTAGTAGTAGTAGTAGTAGTAGTAGTCGTTGTTGTATTGCAGTAGTAGTAGTATTTTTATTTCATTTCATTCACTTTTGGAAAAACTTAATCAAATTATCATGTATCATGAACTTTTGTCAAAAACGAAATAAATCCTCCACCAATATTTTAATCCTTATTATTCACGTTGTAACATGCATTCAGACGTGATAAATATATGAAATATCTTTTCTCTGCATTCAGACCAGGGGAATATATAACAAATCTGCTCTATTCATGTTGTAACATGCATTCAGACCTGATACATATACATGTATATGACATATCTGCTCCATTCACGTTGTAAAATCATTCAGTCCTGATAAATATATGACATATCTGCTCTATTAACGTTGTAACATGCTTTCAGACCTGATACATATATTACATATCTGCTCTATTAACGTTGTAACATGCTTTCAGACCTGATACATATACATGTATATGACATATCTGCTCCATTCACGTTGTAAAATCATTCAGTCCTGATAAATATATGACATATCTGCTCTCTGCATTCAGACCTGATAAATATATGACAAATCTGTTCCCTGCATTCAGACCTGATCAATATATGACATATCTGTTCCCTGCATTCAGACCTGATAAATATATGACAAATCTGTTCCCTGCATTCAGACCTGATAAATATATGACAAATCTGTTCCCTGCATTCAGACCTGATAAATATATGACAAATCTGTTCCCTGCATTCAGACCTGATAAATATATGACATATCTGCTCTCTGCATTCAGACCTGATAAATATATGACAAATCTGCTCTATTCATGTTGTAACATGCATTCGGACCTGATAACTATATAATATATCTGCTCTATTCATGTTGTAACATGCATTCGGACCTGATAACTATATAATATATCTGCTCTATTCATGTTGTAACATGCATCCGAACCTGATAAATATATAATACATCTGCTATAATCACGTTGTAACATGCATTCACAATATATGACATATCTGCTCTCTGCATTCAGACCTGATACATATATGACATATCTGCTCTCTGCATTCAGACCTGACAACTATATAATATATCTGCTCTATTCATGTTGTAACATGCATTCAGACCTGAAAAATATATGACATATCTGCTCCCTGCATTCAGACCTGATAACTATATTACATATCTGCTCTATTCATGTTGTAGCATGCATTCGGACCTGATAACTATATGACATATCTGCTCTATTCATGTTGTATTCATGTTGTATCATGCATTCAGACCTGATAAATATATGACATATCTGCTCTATTCACGTTGTAACATGCATTCGGACCTGAAAAATATATAACATATCTGCTCTATTCTTGTTGTTAAATGCATTTAGACCTGATAAATATAATACATATCTGCACTGTGCATTTATAATTTTATAACATTGTGACACTTTTATAAACAATTATTGTACAGTAATTGAAATATAGTTGAAAACATTGCAACAAATGGAGAAGATTGATCATGGTGATCATGGTGTTATCAAAAGTCGTCTGCTGCAGAGGCGTCAAAGTGCGTCTGTATTAGAAGGGAGGATTAAAGTACATACAATGTCAAGGTCGAAATGGCGTCAGGAACAAGACTTGCGGTTTGGCAGCAACACTACCGAACATTCAAGTTTCTCAGTGCACAGCTCGCAGTAAAAGTACACGTGACCTGGGGTATCATCACGTCGGCATGATTTAGCGAGATAAGAGATGTGGAGCCCCCTCGTTGTAAAGTGCATCAGTAGAGTTAATATACCGTGGGTGAGTTGTATATGGTTTCAACACGCACGTCAGTGCTATATATCAATAGATAGGAACAATGGGAGAGATACGAATGAGGTTAATGAGTTTATCGAAAGTACTTATATAATGAGTATGAACTCTTCAATGGGATTTAAAAGTGTCTAGAAGGCAGGATTCGATCTGTATTCGATGTAGGCATGAACGGACAAATCTCGTATTATTATCCAGTGATAAGAATATTCGCAATATACTATGTATAGTTGTTCATTGAAAGAACTCTCATGAAAAAAAAATCTTGAGAGTTCATGATCTGTCTTTCCTTGAGAGTTCATGATCTATTTTTCCTTCAGAGTTCATGGCCGGTATTTCCTTGAGAGTTCATGATCTGTCTTTCATTGAGAGTTCATGATCTGTCTTTTCGTGAGAGTCCATGGCCGGTATTTCCTTGAGAGTTCATGGCCGGTATTTCCTTGAGAGTTCATGATCTGTCTTTCCTTGAGAGTTCATGATCTGTCTTTCAGTGAGAGTTCATGGCCGGTATTTCCTTGAGAGTTCATGATTTGTCTTTCCTTGATAGTTCATGGCCGGTCTTTCCTTGAGAGTTCATGATCTGTCTTTTATATCATAAATGACGTCGCCGGGAGTGTAATAAAGCCATTGAATAAATTGCGTATTCAACTAGTGTAATAACAATGCTACGTAACGTCATAATGAAAAGCATTGAAAATGACCGCGCTATATAGCGACGTTATATATATTTTGCGCTAATAATCGTCGAATTGGAATTTATGATATAAATAGAATATAACATTCGTGGTCATTCAATACAAAATTTTATTAAACTCGTTTTCTAAAATGTCGTATTGAATGACCATTCATGTAATATCCTCTATTTATATGACCGGTCATTCCTTGAGAGTTCATGGCCTGTCTTTTCCTGAGAATGCATGTTCTGTCATTTCTTGAGAGTTTACGAATGAAACTCTGTTATATATCTACCGATTTGCTGTCATATTACAGCTTTATACATGACCATCATATTACAGCTGTGTACATGACGGTCATATTACAGCTTTGTACATGACGGTCATATTACAGCTGTGTACATGACGGTCATATTACAGCTTTGTACATGACGATCATATTACAGCTGTGTACATGACGGTCATATTACAGCTGTGTACATGACGGTCATATTACAGCTTTGTACATGACGATCATATTACAGCTGTGTACATGACGGTCATAGTACAGCTTTGTACATGACGGTCATATTACAGCTTTGTACATGACGGTCATATTACAGCTTTGTACATGACGATCATATTACAGCTTTGTACATGACGGTCATATTACAGCTTTGTACATGACGGTCATATTACAGCTTTGTACATGACGATCATAGTACAGCTTTGTACATGACGATCATAGTACAGCTTTGTACATGACGATCATAGTACAGCTTTGTACATGACGATCATATTACAGCTGTGTACATGACGGTCATAATACAGCTATGTACATGACGATCATATTACAACTTTGTTCATGACGATCATATTACAGCTTTGTACATGACGGTCATATTACAGCTTTGTACATGACGATCATAGTACAGCTATGTACATGACGATCATAGTACAGCTATGCACATGACGATCATAGTACAGCTATGTACATGACGGTCATATTACAGCTTTGTACATGACGATCATATTACAGCTTTGTACATGACGGTCATATTACAGCTTTGTACATGACGATCATAGTACAGCTATGTACATGACGGTCATATTACAGCTTTGTACATGACGGTCATATTACAGCTTTGTACATGACGGTCATATTACAGCTTTGTAGATGACGGTCATATTACAGCTATGTACATGACGATCATATTACAGCTGTGTAAATGACGATCATATTACAGCTTTTTACATGACGGTCATATTACAGCTGTGTACATGACGATCATATTACAGCTATGTACATGACGATCATATTATAGCTTTGTACATGACGGTCATAGTACAGCTGTGTACATGACGATCATATTACAGCTATGTACATGACGATCATATTACAGCTATGTACATGACGATCATAGTACAGCTATGTACATGACGGTCATATTACAGCTTTGTACATGACGATCATATTACAGCTTTGTACATGACGGTCATATTACAGCTTTGTACATGACGATCATAGTACAGCTATGTACATGACGGTCATATTACAGCTTTGTACATGACGGTCATATTACAGCTTTGTACATGACGGTCATATTACAGCTTTGTACATGACGGTCATATTACAGCTATGTACATGACGATCATATTACAGCTGTGTACATGACGATCATATTACAGCTTTGTACATGACGGTCATATTACAGCTGTGTACATGACGATCATATTACAGCTATGTACATGACGATCATATTATAGCTTTGTACATGACGGTCATAGTACAGCTTTGTACATGACGATCATAGTACAGCTATGTACATGACGATCATATTACAGCTATGTACATGACGATCATATTACAGCTATGTACATGACGATCATATTACAGCTATGTACATGACGATCATATTACAGCTTTGTACATGACGATCATAGTACAGCTATGTACATGACGGTCATATTACAGCTTTGTACATGACGGTCATATTACAGCTTTGTACATGACGGTCATATTACAGCTATGTACTTGACGATCATATTACAGGTATGTACATGACGATCATATTACAGCTTTGTACATGACGGTCATATTACAACTTTGTACATGACGGTCATATTACAGCTATGTACATGACGATCATAGTACAGCTTTGTACATGACGATCCTACGCACCGCTCTTCGACCGCACATGATCAAATATATGAGCCGTTCCTAGAGAAAACCAACAGTGTGGACTCTGCGGTAAGTATCGACCCAGGTCAGCCTGTGCAGTCCGCTCAGACTAATCCGGGCCGACTCTTTCTGTCTCAGTGGGATATATGTATATAGTAATCATTCCTGAAACAGAAAATCCACAGGAGGCGAAAAGTATCTGCCCGAATTAGCCTGCGCGGCATGCATAGATTGATCAGGGTCGATACGTTTAGCAGAGTCCACAATGTTGATTTTCTCGTGGAACTGCTATGGTATGTTAAATTGTGTTAGGGTCTCTTAAGGTATGGGTCTTGAACTATCACCAGTGCTTAGAAATTCCATATACATTAAACATTGTTTCTGTATTATTACATCGTTACTTGGTTATACATTGGTAGTAAATCATAATTATCAGAGGACTGAATAACGAGGCTTCATATATCTCTTATTACTCAATGGACCCATAACATGATTAAGTGGTCAAATGAGAATTGAAGAACCTGAACTACGACCCTTATCTAGAGCTCGGATTATGCTATCCGGAAACTGGAACAACACTCCTTATAATTTCCCAACAGGCAATATATTTATCTATTGACAAATTCCAGGTATTTAAATCTGAATATGGTTTCAACCCCAATCGGAACTTCTCGGGTAATTCCGTAATCCTTCATCATTGATGAAGGATTACGGAATTACCCGAGAAGTTCCGATTGGGGTTGAAACCATATTCATTCATTGGTGAAGCATTCATCACCGAGGTATTCCGAATGGTTTCAACCAATCAATACTACGTGGTCGATATAGACATTGGCCAGTGGCGGGTCATACCGAATATATAACACCTGGTAGTAATAGTGTTTCTCTCTGACGCTCCGTGTTGCAGCAATAGCATTGCAATAGAGATGCTTTGATGTCCCGGTAATTTAAAAAGGAATGCCATGATATATAATTAATTTGACGACATATTGTCAAAGTTATAGAAACTCTCTGTTAATGCAGGTGCGTTTTGTTCAACTGAGTTGTGTTTTGTTCAACTGAGTTGTGATAACGTTTGTTGCTACAATGTTTTCCAAAGTTGTCTGTTGGAGAGGCGTCAGAAAGCGTCTGTATATGTGACATGGTTAGATGCTTTTTCGAAGCAACAGGATAAAGAAACTGGGTTATTCGTAATCTACAAAATGATGTTTATTTTATTTACGAGTTCATTATTTTGTATTTTCCAGATTGATAATCTATCCGAGCCTTACATACTTTCGTAAACAAACATTTCAATTATATTTCCTATCTCGTCCCGTCAACCGAGAATTTACGCAAATAAAATAACACACAGGGAAATGTTTAGAGATTAATCACTTCCCATAAACAGTTAACTCTTTCCCTCATATATACGCTTTCTGACGCCTCTGCAGCAGACGGCTTTTAGAAAACACAGTGACAAAAGAAGAAATTGCTCAATACGAGCAATTTCACCTTTTGCCACAATGTTTTCCACTTTTAGTCATAGGTTAGCCATTCAATTATAGAGAATTTCTATTTTTTGACAAAATATGTTCAAAGTAGTCTACTGCAGAATTGTCGTATGAGGGAAAGGGTAAATTCTTCAGCAGACACTTTGAAAACATCCAAACAAAATTAAGTAAAATCTCTATAAGTTAGAATATAATTATTGAAGTAAATTGAAAATATTCTGGTTAAAGGAGAAATTGCCTATTACGAACTAATTTCCATTGTGCAATAATAATTTCAAAAGTCGTATGCTGCAAAAGCCTTCAAGTGTGAAAGGGTTAACACTTTATACTCATAGAAAGAACTGATTTGTTATTGCCCTGCAATATATGTTTTTCAACTAATCAAGGTAGTAATGAAAACTAGCATTATAACACATGTATATATATTTCTTTATGTTCTCAAATACAATTGTTTATTCACTTCCATTGTTTTAATCCTTTCCTATATATATAGACGATATGTCACATGTGGTTTAACAATGGAATGCTCTAGTATGCGTCTAAATACGCCAGGCATGCTGGGTACGTAATATTTGTCGAATGTCTGACATTAGCGTTTCCACAACGTACAAGTCAAGTCAATATTTGGTACATGTTTCAAAGGCGTATTTAAACGCAGTATCAAAGTATATTTACTGTGATACTACTGTATATATGATTATGACATTCAAAACGATATTTGATTGTCCGCGTATGTTGTATTAAGACTGCAAGAAACACATAAATCCGGAATATCAGATACAATTGATTGATTGTTTGATGTTTTACGTCCCTTTCAACAATGTTTCAGTTATATCAATGCGTTTTATTAGTAAGTTACCAGCGCTACTGATCCTTTTATTCTGACACCAGTCAGTCAGTTGTAAGGCTTACCCCGCGACCCTGAGCGCCAAGGCGAGCAGCCTTTACTAACCTTTTTAAAGTATTTCGTATGACCCGCTCGGGGATTGAACCCACGACATCCAGCACCCGAGGCGGACGCTCTACCACTACACCACCATGACGGACGCTCTACCACTACACCACCAAGACGGACGCTCTACCACTACACCACCAAGACGGACGCTCTACCACTACACCACCGAGGCGGACGCTCTACCACTACACCACCAAGACGGACGCTCCACCACTACACCACCAAGACGGACGCTCTACCATTACACCACCGAGGCGGACGCTCTACCACTACACCACCAAGACGGACGCTCTACCACTACACCACCGAGGCGGACGCTCTACCACTACACCACCGAGGTGGACGCTCAACCATTACACCACCAAGACTGACGCTCTACCACTACACGACCTAGACGGACGATCTACCACTACAACACCGAGGCGGACGCTCTACCATTACACCACCAAGACGGACGCTCTACCACTACACGACCTAGACGGACGATCTACCACTACAACACCGAGGCGGACGCTCTACCATTACACCACCAAGACGGACGCTCTACCACTACACGACCAAGACGGACGAGCTACCACTACAACACCGAGGCGGACGCTCTACCATTACACCACCGAGGCGGACGCTCTACCATTACACCACCGAGGCGTACGCTCTACCACTACAACACCAAGACGGACGCTCTACCACTACACCACCGAGACGGTATACCACTACACCACCGAGGCGGACGCTCTACCACTACACCACAGAGGCGGACGCTCTACCATTACACCACCGAGACGGACGCTCTACTACTACACGACCAAGACGGACGATCTATCACTACACCACCGAGGCGGACGCTCTACCACTACACCACCAAGACGGACAATCTACCACTACACCACCGAGGCGGACGCTCTACCACTACATCACCGAGGCGGACGATCTACCATTACACCACCGAGGCGGACGCTCTACCACTACACCACCGAGGCGGACGCTCTACCACTACACCACCTAGGCGGACGCTCTACTACTACACCACCAAGACAGACGCTCTACCACTACACCACCGAGGCGGACGCTCTACCACTACACCACCGAGGTGGACGCTCTACCACTACACCACCGAGGCGGACGCTCTACCACTACACTATCGAGACGGACGCTCTACCACTACACCACCGAGTCGGACGCTCTACCACTACACCACCGAGACGGTATACCACTACACCACCGAGGCGGACGCTCTACCACTACACCACCGAGACGGACGCTCTACTACTACACCACCGAGACGGACGCTCTACCACTACACCACCGAGGTGGACGCTCTACCATTACACGACCAAGACGGACGCTCTATCACTACACCACCGAGGCGGACGCTCTACCACTACACCACCAAGACGGACAATCAACCACTACACCACCGAGGCGGACGCTCTACCACTACATCACCGAGGCGGACGATCTACCATTACACCACCGAGGCGGACGCTCTACCACTACACTATCGAGACGGACGCTCTACCACTACATCACCGAGTCGGACGCTCTACCACTACACCACCGAAACGGTATACCACTACACCACCGAGGCGGCCGCTCTACCACTACACCACCGAGGTGGACGCTCTACCACTACACCACCGAGGCGGACGCTCTAACCCTACACCACCGAGACGGACGCTCTACCACTACACTATCGAGACGGACGCTCTACCACTACATCACCGAGTCGGACGCTTTACCACTACACCACCGAAACGGTATACCACTACACCACCGAGGCGGCCGCTCTACCACTACACCACCGAGGTGGACGCTCTACCATTACACCACCGAGGCGGATGCTCTACCACTACACCACCGAGGCGGACGCTCTACCACTACACCACCGAGACGGACGCTCTACCACTACACCACCGAGGCGGACGCTCTACCACTACACCACCAAGACGGACGCTCTACTACAACACCACCGAGACGGTATACCACTACACCACCGAGGCGGACGCTCTACCACTACACCACCGAGACGGACGCTCTACCACTACACCACCGAGACGGACGCTCTACCACTACACCACCGAGACGAACGCTCTACCATTACACCACCGAGACGGACGCTCTACCACTACACCACCGAGACGGACGCTGTACCACTACACCACCGAGACGGACGCTCTACCACTACACCACCGAGACGGACGCTCTACCACTACACCACCGAGATGGACGCTCTACCACTACACCACCGAGATGGTATACCACTACACCACCGAGGCGGACGCACTACCACTATACCACCGAGACGGACGCTCTACCACTACACCACCGGGACGGACGCTCTACCACTACACCACCGAGGCGGACGCTCTACCACTACACAACCGAGGCGGACGCTCTACCACTACACCACCGAGGCGGACGCTCTACCACTACACCACCAAGACGGACGCTCTACTACTACACCACCGAGACGGTATACCACTACACCACCGAGGCGGACGCTCTACCACTACACCACCGAGACGGACGCTCTACCACTACACCACCGAGACAGACGCTCTACCACTACACCACCGAGACTGACGATCTACCACTACACCACCGAGACGGTATACCACTACACCACCGAGGCGGACGCTCTACCACTACACCACCGAGGCAGACGCTCTACCACTACACCACCGAGACGGACGCTCTACCACTACACCACCGAGGCGGACGATCTACCACTACACCACCGAGGCGGACGCTCTACCATTACACCACCGAGGCGGACGCTCTATCACTACACCACCGAGGCGGACGCTCTGCCACTACACCACCGAGGCGGACGCTCTACCACTACACCACCGAGACGGACGCTCTACCACTACACCACCGAGGCGGACGATCTACCACTTCACCACCGAGACGGATGCTCTACCACTACACCACCGAGACGGACGATCTACCACTACACTATCGAGACGGTATTCCAGATACAAACAATACGCCATGTTAACGTCATATCAGTAGAACCGCTCTGACACACACATGTGCCAATGTCGACATAAATAAACCTGTCACAATTACACAATGTCGACATAGAGTAACCTGTCACAATTACACAATGGCAACACAAATTAACCTGTCACAATTACACAATGTCAACACAAATTAACCTGTCACAATTATACAATGTTTTTTATTCGTTATACAAGGTAGATATCTTTTATATTTAATTATTGTTCAATTCTACATGAGCATCGACGTAGGCAAATAGGATACCGGACATCTGAATCGTGTGGAATTTAATAATTTCCCTCTTTTACAAAATTTGCAGCAGACGCCTTCGAAAACGTTAGGAAAAACTATGGAAATTCTCTACAAATGTGAGAATAATTATTGAATAAAGTTGAACACATTGTAACAAAACTCTGCTGTTGCAGAGGCGTCAGAAAGTGTCAGTATGTGGAAAGGGTTACAGTCGGATCAGTATTTAAGATCTTCATTATAATTGTGTAACGATGCTCTGTAAGCGATCAGTGCATGTCAATGTACTGGCGAATTTACAGGCTGATTAACTCTACACTTGTGGCAATTTACCCAAGTTCCATTGATCTTCATCGAAGCTAACACAAACACGCACGAGTTCATGCACACATATACATATATTTACCCTTGTGATAGTTTCCCTTTATCTATTTACGACAAGGCAAACGTACACGTGGTCTCGAGGCAATCGTCAAAACAAAGTAATTCATTTTAATATAAATTAGTTTGCACCCACCATGATAATGCAATTGCCAAAAGAAGCGATCATGTGATAGCAGCTTTATCGGAGACAGTAAACAGGATTGACAATCGTCCGTCATTATCATAGAGGAATAGGCTCTGGAACACCGTGTCTGGAATTGGTGCAATTGGGGTGAACTTAGATCTCGAACGAAGATTGCTTAGTATTGCTCGATATTAACCGGGGACAACACTCAGGAATCCTGAATGGTTTACAGTCATGTCTACAAATTCAAATCGATATTGTTGGAAAAGGGTTTTAAACATGACACTCCCATTATATTAGGCACATACTTTTGTGTGTGACGATAAAGTGGATTATTAAAAGGCACAGAGCTTTATCTTGCAAATAGAAATGCTGATGATAACAACTTAACTCTTAACATTTACCAAAATCATTTTTGATTTGATAAAACAAATCTGTCATAAAGGCACTTGGATTCGCATTGTGCATTGCTTACACTTTACGTGTAAAATCTTAATATCAGCAAAATCAACTTTCGGTGGGTAGTATTTATTAGCATGGAGCATATTATCGAGAAACATAACAACCGGCCAATATGTTAATTAGAATATAAATATTTCACAGAAAACCTATTGACCGTCAATAAATCCAAAACTAAAATGCCTACAAGACACTTTATTATGCAGTCATTGAAGTACACACTAATCGACGAACTGAACTGTCCTAGAAATGAACATATTATGTTGTTTTTGCAAGTCAAATAGGTTCAAATAAATTGGCATGAATGCGTCTATGGTATTGGGATAGCATGATTTGTACTCCGTTAACTGTGTACTCATTTACCCTTCAACACTCCCCACATGGTCCCCACCTATCCCATTAACAGATTATATTAAACACATAGTTACAATAAATATATAGTTAACGCCTGCAACTTATGGAAACTTTCAATAAATTTAAAAAGTAATTATTGAACAGGGATGAAAACATTGTAACAAAAGATGGAAATTGCTCCTACTATTTTCAAAAGCTTTCTGATGCAAATGATTCAAACTAAGCGTGCATGTGTAAAAGGGTTGATACAAGGACAGGTAGATGTAGTCAATAACTTCGTCAATTAACGCACTCAACATGCCAAAATGAAAAAAAAAACGTTAATGGCATTATAGTGTCATATCTTATTTAGACATATATATGAGCCGTTCTACGAGAAAACCAACATTGTGGACTCTGCGTAAAGTATCGACCCGGATCAGCTTAAGCATACCACGCAGGCTAACCCGAACAGACACTTTTCACCTCCTGTGGATTTTTTGTTTCAGGAATCATTTTGTTATACCTCTATCCCCCCAGAGAAGGAATGTGTCGGCCCGGATTAGCTTGCACGGACTGATTCAATAATTACACATGGCAACTATCTGTCAGTGTCGCTCTATATGCATATAGTAGTATAGACCATTAACTATGGAACGCCGGCACTGTCTTTAGACGTGATGAAACGTGTACTTATATTCTGACAGTTTTTATTATATTATGTAGTTACATCTTTACATTATGTAGATACATCTTTATATTATGTCGGTACATCTTTACATTATGTAGATACATATTTATATTATGTAGATACATCTTTATATTATGTAGATACATCTTTATATTATGTCGGTACATTTTTATATTATGTAGATACATCTTTATATTATGTAGATACATCTTTATATCATGCGCTTGCTTTATTATATTATGTCCATACTTTATTATATTATGTGGATACATCTTTACATTATGTAGATACATCTTTATATTATGTGGATACATCTTTATATTATGTAAATACATCTTTATATTATGTAGATACATCTTTATATTATGTAGATACATCTTTGTATTATGTAGATACATCTTTACATTATGTCCATACTTTATTATATTATGTGGATACATCTTTACATTATGTAGATACCTCTTTATATTATGTGGATACATCGTTATATTATGTAAATACATCTTTATATTATGTAGATACATATTTATATTTTCAATAACTCTCCTAGTTTAATAGATTGAAGAAGATTGGACAAGGAGGCCTGTTGCCACGGCGACGCCATTTTAATTGTTTGCTTTACGGGCGTTACCCTTTACGGATCACATTACCGTCACATTCCGTACATTCGCGCTTTAATTTCCGGTGTCAAGGCGGAATATCACCCTGCTTAAACTATCCACAACATATAACAACGTTTGCACATCATATAAAGTTACCACAGATAGCACAAGATGTAATAACGTCACGACAGAATATAAGAAAAACAACTAACTAAACAATATAATATTGCATCGACATTATCTACTACTTTGTTAATCATGGGCAAATATGAATGGGATGTGTTTGTCGTTTACCTTCCGTCCGTCCGTCCGTCCGTCCGTCCGTCCGTCCGTCCGTCCGTCCGTCCGTCCGTCCGTCCGTTCGTCTGTCGTCCTGTGCCATATTTAAGGCATTGGTGGATGGATTTGATTAAAACTGTATGGAAATGTTAACCTACATATTGAAAGGCTAGACGGCAAGTGAAACAAAGATTGCTTTAAAACACAAAGAGTTATGTCCCCTTAGACTTATATTGTGTATGTACTTTTATGCGACATCATTTAAATTACTAGTTATCTACCTTAAATAAACTGTGTTCGTCTCAAATTCCTTATGGAAACTGTAGAGAACATATTTTATATCAAATCTATATCTTTATGAATAGTTATCGTCATCAAATCTAGGTCAATCTATAAACGCGATTACATGTATGTGGAGTCAGAAACTAGATCACAAGGTCAAGTTTCAAAAGACTCTGAACACTTCAGAGGTTCAATGTATGTTCAAATATTCATTGAAATTCATAAGAACATTAATTTCCATCAAATTCAGTTCTTGTTCAAACATTTGTCATGTTGGATCGAAAAATAGGTTAATCCTTTCTCACATACAACGAATCTGAAGAGTTGACGCCTTTAAGAATATACGAGTATATGCAAACATATGGAAACACTCTATGATTAAAAATATATATTATTAAACGGATGTAAGAGAAAACCAACAGTATGGCCTCAGCGTAATGTATCGATCCAGATTAGCCTGCGCAGTCCGCGAAGTCCGCACAGACTTAGCTGGGGCCGACACATTCCGTCTCAATGGGATAGAGGTATAGAGTAATGATTCTTGAAACAGAAAATCCACAGGAGGCGAAAAGTGTCTACCGGGTTGGCCTCCGCTGCATACTTAGGCTGATCCGGGTAGATACTTTACGCACAGCCTACAATGTCGGTTTTCTCGCGGGACGTCTCAACATTGTAGAGATCTTCCATCTGTTTACAATAAAGTTTTCAAAATCAGCCACTACAGAATAAATCATGTGGTCATATCAATAAATTCGGTCTTAAGTGTAACCGACATATGAACCAACATTATGGCCTCTGCGTAATGTATCGACTCAGACCAGACTGCGCTGTCCGCATATACTGATCTGGGCCGACCCATTCCATCTCAGGTGGATAGAGGTATATAGTAATGATTCCTGAAACAGAAAATCCACAGGAGGCGAAAAGTGTATATCAGGGTAAGTCTGCGCGGCATGCTTGGACTGATCCGGGTCGATACTTTACGCAGAGTCCACAATGTTGGTTTTCTCGTGGGACGTTTCATATCCAGATTCGTCATTAGTCTCGTTGTCGGACGAGCTCAACCGGATGATACGTGCAAAGAATTAGCATTTTAAATGATAACGGAAGTGAACTCTAACAATAATGGAGTATTTTTCCTTCTGGTATAAGTCGCAGTAATATTAGGAGCGGGTGCCATCGCAGTTCGACTTTTATCTGCAGATGGATTGGCAATTCAAGATAAAGAACACAAATAACAACCTTAGATTTCAAAAGAGTGTTGTCAATGAACGAAAACGATTATCGCACCGCGATATTAATGCGCTGTGCAACTTTTGTTTTGAAGCTCGCAAGCGATTGGAAAGCACAACAAACCCTTAAATTAATCTTTTTTTAAAACGCATAACAAATATCTAGATTGGATATGACTTGACTTTAGTGATGTAATTCTGTCACCACTTTTCTTATTTTAATATCCTATAATCTCTAAGTGTGCACTTCCTTCGGAAACGTTCTGGAATCAAGAAACACGCGGAAGTTGTCTATCTCGGAAGGGGACCGTTATATTTAACTGTAATGTTTGATATGATATAAATACACGTATTTTCTACACTTAACCTACCAATAATCTCTATATATATAAATACTGATGAACTGATGCTACACAAACAAATTAATAAAACGATTTGTAGTTTCACAACATTATACAATATCTAGTGGGGGCAATGTCAAATAACAGCTCGACGTCATATGCGATCATACGCTCATAAAGACACAGATGTGTGCATAGGATGCCCTTTATATTAATGAGCACCAGAAAGGAAAACGAGTCTACACACTCTTATGTTTTAATCCTTGCTCTATGCTTCAAGTTAAGACGTGCGGATCTAATCATGCTTTTTCAAATATAAATATCTTTTCATATGCACAGGTAGTGTTGCTTTAGAGCAGTTACGCTTCACGGCGTCCTTGTATCAACGTCATGTGAAGTTAGTGACCTTTAAATCGTATGAGCTGTTAATGTATTTGAGGGGGTGTTTTTATGTTCGTTTGTTTCGATCGGACTTTGTTGACTGTATGCATAGTGAGTTGTATGGTGTTTTTAAGCCACATATAACAATGATTAAGTAAAATCTTCTTGGTTACCAGTTACCAGTACTACTGATCTATTCAGTATCCAACCAGTCAGGTGTAATGCTAACCACACAACATTGAGCACCAAGGCGGGAAACGTTTCAAAATAGCTGTTACTTCCAGGCGACATGTCAAGATAGTACCAGATGTAACTTTTACATCCAGGCGGCATGTCAAGATAGTACCAGATGCAACTTTTACTTCCAGGCGGCATGTCAAGATAGTACCAGATGTAACTTTTACTTCCAGGCGGCATATCAACATAGTATCAGATGTAACTTTTACTTCCAGGCGACATGTCAACATAATACCAGATGTAACTTTTACTTCCAGGCGGCATATCAACATAGTACCAGATGCAACTTTTACTTCCAGGCGACATGTCAACATAGTACCAGATGTAACTTTTACTTCCAGGCGGCATGTCAACATAGTACCAGATGTAACCTTTACTTCCAGGCGGCATGTCAACATAGTACCAGATGTAACTTTTACTTCCAGGCTACATGTCAACATAGTACCAGATGTAACTTTTACTTCCAGGCGGCATGTCAACATAGTACCAGATGCAACTTTTACTTCCAGGCGGCATGTCAACATAGTACCAGATGCAACTTTTACTTCCAGGCGAAATGTCAACATAGTACCAGATGCAACTTTTACCAAAGTCTAAAAACACAGCCCCATTAGTGTTACACGATGTGTTACTTTTAATGGTGCCAACCCGGAGAGACCAATTAGCCAATCGACACCCTTTAAAATGGAATTTAAAATAATATGAAATAATTAAGTATCTTAATTTAAAGCCAATGTGAGAATTAATATGTTTGCCGTGAGGAAAGCACAAAGGGTAAATCTGTATTTTGCCGAATTACTTCTCAACCATGACCCACTAAATAAATATCCGGTTTATCTGTTTACTGGTTCAAGTTTCCGACCTTGGCCTCGTGTATTTTCAAAACAAACCTTTCATTTTTCATTATTACTTCATGGCAAAAACTATTCAGGCAATGAAAGAAAGTGCAGGTAATTGTGAGCATTATCAGGTCATTAAATGCCTTCTCTATCCTTTTGAGTAAACCCTTTTGGATACGTCTGCAGTAGACGACTTTTGAAAATGTTGTTGCAAATCGGCAGGCTATTCATCGTGAGCATTTTCTTCTCATCTTCAACTCTATTCAATAAGTATCTTCGATTTTATGCAATTTAAAACATTCCCGTATGTATGGCCTAGATGTCTGCTGCCGAATGACTGTATGAGGATTAACAGTTCGTCCTCATTGCGTTTTGGTGCGGATATTAGTTTTTGCATTTCACATTTTTAATTGTTTTGATTCGCTGTTTCACCAAACAGGCTGTACACTTTCTGCAAGCTAGTAAACGTATTAATAAGAAAATTTCCCTTAAATAATTCGAATACTTACTTTTGAAAAAAGCAAAGAACCAAGTTAAAAAGAACCAATGACGTACTTGCTATTGACATAAATAAACAAAAAAAATATTGCATGTCCTTTGGACGCCATCAATATAAAAATCAAGATTTCCGAAGATATACATCAGTGTTAACTTTTTAGCTAAACGATTCTTTCATCTACCTGAATGTAGCCGAGAATATACTAAATTCCATAGAAACCACCCGGATAAAGCAGAAAGAGTATAAATTTACCAATACTTAGTAACCTGCATTTGAGCTGTTTCACGAGAAAACCAACATTATGAACTCTGCGTAATATATCGACCCAGATCAGCCGGCGCAGTCCGCGCAGACTAATCTGGGCCGACACATTCCGGCTCAGGGGGATTGAGGTATAGAGTAATGATTCCTGAAACAGAAAATCCACAGAAGGCGAAAAGTGTCTCCCGTGGCATGCTTAGGCTGATCCCGGTCGATATTTTACGAGTCCACAATGTTGGTTTTCTCGTGGAACGGCTTATGTCCTTATTGTAGTGTGCGAGCGAATTCATGTTTGTATTTATCTATATTCAGTGGCTCTTTATCAGGCATTGATAGGTTCTGCACATCTGAGCTAACCATTAAATCATTTCTTTAATCCTGGTATATTCGGGTATAGCCACAACAGTAGAATAGGGCTTCAATGAATGGTAGCGTCGATTGAGCCGTGTCGAAGGAAAAACAACCATAGCGTCGTTTATAAGCTCGACAAGCTAAAAGCCAGTTGAGCTTATGGCATGGCAATGTTTCCGTCATTTGTCCGTACGTGTGTCAACTATTGGCTTCAAACGACTTCTCCTCTATAGCCACTGGCCAGTTGGGATGCCACTTCGTAGGTAGCATCATCTCAATGTGCTCGACTTAAATAGTTTAGATAAGTTGGATCCTTGCACCATTCTGGATATACACGCTTAAGATATTCTCCTCGCAAACTGGTTGGCCGATTTTCACTTAATTTTGTAGAAATGTTCTATTGAAGGCACTTTATCTGATTTCTTCAAACCCTTTTCATTCGTCAATAACTATGGCGCTGAATTGTATTATATGGATATAGTGACTTCTTTAAAACTCTTCTTCTCCAAAATTATGAAGCAGATATTCAAATACATATGTAGAAATGTTCCTTGGGTGACCCTCAAGCCATGTTGATTGTTCGTGAAACATGGCCACTAGTGGGTGGAGCTATATCGTGAGTGCAATAGTGAGTCATCTTTTGCCATATGACAGTGGAGCGATACTAGCCTTCTAAGGCCTCTTATGTATATTTTCACAAAAGCGTAATGGGGCTTTAATGAAAGTTACTGTAGATTGGACCAGATTAGCAGGATGGTCCGAATATAAGTTCAAAACGCCCTGGATTTAGTAGAACGAAGTTCATAGATATACAGTTGAACTTTGAAAACGACCGAAATAAAATCCTTTTTAATATTTGCCATGTCTTAAGAAATCTTAGAACTTTCGAAATTGATGAACTATTTTCATTGTTATTTTCAAGTGAGAACAATTGATTTAAATATACACATACATGTATAAAGCGTTCAGTGAATGTTTACGTAATCTTACGGTAGCCAATCCATCACTTAAATTACACCTACTTCACATAAATTACGCCTACTTCAATTTAATAACACCTACTTCACTTCATATTCAGATCACTGTTGCATATGTGAGTGTCAATCAATACTCACAATTGTAACTGAATTCTGTAAATATAACCTTTTCATTAAAACAATTCATCCAAGTATTATGATATAGTGTGTGCCTATTGTTCTGGTGTGAACATGTGTATATATATTGTAATTATCGTGACGATGCTCAAACAAATGTGTTCAAGTTTTTGAATATTTTTTTTTTTCAGTTTGTTTATTTTCTGTGGTATGTTTGATCTACCGAACTGTTTTACTTCGGATATTGTAGTGTCAGATGTATACAGTTGATACACAACACACGCGAACAAATAACTGTGTAGTTCGGCGATACACAACACACACGAACACATAACTGTATTGTTCGGCGATACACAACACACACGAACACATAACTATATTGTTCGGCGATACACAACACACACGAACACATAACTATATAGTTCGGCGATACACAACACACACGAACAAATAACTGTATAGTTTGGTGAAAAAAACCATCCAATTAAATCATCTTGGCATCGATGTCACATCAAATGTTCTAATGTGTACTTTAAAGGTTACGGAGAGTGAACAAATAAATCATGAAGAAATATGAGAACAATTCGTGATAAAAACAGAAATATAACTCATACCACTTGTCACAATTAACGAGTTGAAATCTTTGTTGCTCTTCTTCTTTGTTTTGTTTTGCTCGCATTCGGGTGTACAGTAATTTGGCGAGAGGAAATCCTTTTTTTCAAGAATAAAGAACATATGAGCAATGCTCTTGAGCAAAAATAACATTAAGGGGTTTGCGATCAGTGTATGTCCAGATTAGAGTGTGCATCCAGCAGGTATTATCTGAATCTACACAATTCGCAGTATTCACAGAATGTTTCACGAAACTTCTGGCAAATATTGCAAATGTGTATGAGAAAGCATAAGTGAAATTATTGATCTTCATTTATACAAGCACTAAATAGACTAATGTTGGTGTTATACAAGCAGTAAGTAGACTAATGTTAGTTCTATACAAGCAGTAAGTAGACTTAGGTTGGTGTTATACATACAGTAAGTAGACTAAGGTTGGTGTTATACATACAGTAAGTAGACTTAGGTTGGTGTTATACATACAGTAAGTAGACTTAGGTTGGTGTTATACATACAGTAAGTAGACTAAGGTTGGTGTTATACATACAGTAAGTAGACTTAGGTTGGTGTTATACATACAGTAAATAGACTAAGGTTGGTGTTATACATACAGTAAGTAGACTTAGGTTGGTGTTATACATACAGTAAGTAGACTAAGGTTGGTGTTATACATACAGTAAGTAGACTAAGGTTGGTGTTATACATACAGTAAGTAGACTAAGGTTGGTGTTATACATACAGTAAGTAGACTTAGGTTGGTGTTATACATACAGTAAGTAGACTAAGGTTAGTTTTATACAAGCAGTAAGTAGACTAAGGTTGGTTTTATACATACAGTAAGTAGACTAAGGTTGGTGTTATACATACAGTAAGTAGACTTAGGTTGGTGTTATACATACAGTAAGTAGACTAATGTTGGTGTTATACATACAGTAAGTAGACTAAGGTTGGTGTTATACATACAGTAAGTAGACTAAGGTTGGTGTTATACATACAGTAAGTAGACTTAGGTTGGTGTTATACATACAGTAAGTAGACTAAGGTTAGTTTTATACAAGCAGTAAGTAGACTAAGGTTGGTTTTATACATACAGTAAGTAGACTAAGGTTGGTGTTATACATACAGTAAGTAGACTTAGGTTGGTGTTATACATACAGTAAGTAGACTAAGGTTAGTTTTATACAAGCAGTAAGTAGACTAAGGTTGGTTTTATACATACAGTAAGTAGACTAAGGTTGGTGTTATACATACAGTAAGTAGACTTAGGTTGGTGTTATACATACAGTAAGTAGACTAATGTTGGTGTTATACATACAGTAAGTAGACTAAGGTTGGTGTTATACATACAGTAAGTAGACTAAGGTTGGTGTTATACATACAGTAAGTAGACTAAGGTTGGTGTTATACAAGCTGTAAGTAGGCTAAGGTTAGTTTTATACAAGCAGTAAGTAGGCTAAGGTTAGTTTTATACAAGCAGTTAGTAGGCTAAGGTTAGTTTTATACAAGCAGTAAGTAGGCTAAGGTTAGTTTTATACAAGCAGTAAGTAGGCTAAGGTTAGTTTTATACAAGCAGTAAGTAGGCTAAGTTTGGTTTTTATACAAGCAGTAAGTAGGCTAAGGCTGATTTTATACAAGCAGTAAGTAGACTAAGGTTGGTTTTATACAAGCAGTAAGTAGGCTAAGTTTGGTTTTATACAAGCAGTAAGTAGGCTAAGTTTGGTTTTATACAAGCAGTAAGTAGGCTAAGGTTAGTTTTATACAAGCAGTAAGAAGGCTTAAGGTTTTTTTTTCTGAAATATTTTAGACAGTCGGTCAATATTCGGGATTTTGAGCATCAGCGTTATATGTTAATGATCTTCCCTGTTTCGCACCTGCTTATACAAGAGTACGGTTTTGTTTTAGTTTAGTTTTACGCCTTTTGCAATGACATTTTAGTAATGTCACAGTGACAAAACTATATTGCATGATTGCTGGGTTACATACCCGTACTGTATAAGGCTAGAAACCATGCCTTGTCCAATGGTACCCAATCATGGCGCTGCAGCGCGGGTCGAACCAAGGACGCCCGACGCCTAATTTCCCGGCATATTGGATTCCTACAAGCATCTTTGAAGCCTCTTGAGAATCATTTCAAAATTATTCATTTACATTTCTTATCTTTATTTAATCAAACTTCCGCCTCGGTGGTGTAGTGGTGTAGTGGTGTAGTGGTGTAGTGGTGTAGTGGTGTAGTGGTGGAGCGTCCGCATCCGGTGCGGGAGGTCGCGGATTAGATACCCGGCCGGGCCATGCCAAGAACTTTAAAATGGCAGTTGTCGCGAATTGGCAATTTTTTCTTTCATATATTTATTATTTGCTCCGATTTGTTTGCGGATTCTTATGTGATATTGCTCCGTTTGCTCCGTTGATTTGTATATGGTTATTGTTTGCTCCGGTTCGGTTCCGACGGCTCAAGTAATTTAACTACGTTGCTCCACTGTTAAATATGCGTTAAATATGCACAAGTAGTACTTGTAAATTCCCAAGGAAACAACGTGATTTGAATGAAAAAATGAGCCGTTCCGCGAGTAAACCAACATTATGGCCTCAGCGTAATGTACTTTGAGTGGTTAAATTATGAGGTAAGATTTGTAATTGGCACATAATTCCCAAAACATGGCACACCCAACACAATGTTTATATAACTAACGTGCATTGTTTACACATTCAGCTTATAACCTTGACATTGTTTATTTTCGATAACAAACAATTCGGCTTTTTCACTACAATATGGGTGTTGCTTATTTTGCTTATTTTGCAATATTTACGGTATTAAGCGGGGGAAAAAAACGACAAGCAAGATACCATTATATTTATAAAATTCAACATTTCAAGATAACGAAATCAAGTTGACGGACAATTCTTGGAATATAAATTCGGGAATACTGATTGGCTGTGTATTGTGTGAGAGCTGGTCCTATAAGCTGTTTAGTTTAAACTTATTTATTTTACATCGATTCAGAACCGAGCTTTAAGCTTATTTATTAATCACGCTCGATGTCTGCGTCCTGGAGACATAATCAGAACTCGCACCATTATCACGGAAAAATCCCGAAGGCAGAACCCGCTCATCACGGGAATAGAACTCGGGACCATATCGACGGTTGGCGTGAAACGGTTGTACTAAAATGGGTATGTTTTTACCAAGATTAATCACCTCGCCATAAAGTCTTTATAAGCATTAAATAATTTTTCTTGGTAAACAACGGAAACTTAGGTGCCATTGCTCGTTCTGAGCAATGGCACCTAAATTTGCATTGTTTACAAAGGGGTCAAAATTGCCTCTAAACCAGTGTTTTCAAAATAGGTTTTAAGTGACAACCGTTCTCGTTATGGTACGAGAAGCCGACGCTCTACCACTGCTCATAAGGACTGATTGTTAAACATTTCCCTCATACAACAATTCTGCAGCAGACGACTTTGAACGTATTTTGTCAAAACATAGAAAATCTCCATAATTGAATGGATAACCTATGACAAAAAGTGGAAAACATTGTGACAAAAGGAGAAATTGCACGTTTTGTGCAATTTCTTCTTTTGTCACTATGTTTTCAAAAAGCCGTCTGCTGCAGAGGCGTCAGAAAGCGTCTATATGAGGGAAAGGGTTAAAGTTATCGTATTCCGCAGACACGCGTCTAAAGCTACACTGGAATCAGTCCCGCCTAAGTATCATTATATTATCACCTCTGAATTACTTCATATCTTTCTTTCTAAATTAGCTCTCCATTGCTGAATATTGTTTCTATTTCCGAGAAAGAAATGTATTGATAGTATATAATGTAAATGAAGGTACATGTATATGGGAAAGTATTTTCAAAGTTAATGGACTGTTTCAAGTTTAGTTGAATTGAGGAAATAGTCGTTTTCCGGTCCCTAGATTCTCCGAAATCGACCGAAATCGACGTTTGAAATTATGATTTATGTTATATATACTAAACAATAAAGTAATGATAACATACATTAGTGTTTATTTGATCAATACATGTAAATAATAACTTAGTCTTTCACCAGGGAGATCCAGACCTTACGTTATAGTTATAACCCTTTAACGGTTCGTACGCATTTTTTAAAAAATATATCAAACCCACCAAACCGTATATTGCATGATTCTGATATCCCTTTTGCGTATTTTGATAAACATTGTATATCTAGTTCTAACACTGGTTTTTGGCATAATTAAAATGCAGTAATAGGCCATTGTCAGAATAAATATCATGAAACGCCTTTAATTTAAACCCTATTTGCCGTCTCTGAATCCTTTAATAACCTATTTTTGGAGTATGTTAATGTAAGATAGGATGAACGTGAAACTATCCAGAATGAGTTGAACGTTTTGTAACTAGTTGTACTAAACTTGTTTCCATTACTAAATTACATCAGGACTTGGAATTGGAGTCATTAACCAACAGAAGATGTAAACATCAATCAGGGGCGTGGCTCCCTTTAGGCACTGTAGGCACGTGCCTACACATTCTTTCTCAAAATGCCCCAAAATGCAGCTGCGGCGATAAACATCTGCGTAATGTATCGACCAGATCAGCCCGCGCTGTCCGCGCGGACTGATCCGGCCGACACATTCCGTCTTAGGGGATAGATGTATGATGTATATAGAGTAGTTATTCCTGAAACAGAAAATCCACAGGAGGTGAAAAGTGTCTATCCGGGTAGGCCTGTGTGGCATGCTTAGGCTGATCCGGGTCGATACTTTACGCAGAGTCCACAATGTTGATTTTCTCACGAGATTATTACACATTTCTACACATTGATTATTGCAAAGCTACGCCCCTGTCAATTAATCCCCTTTTTCAAAATGGTCAACTCGATTTAGGCTATGCAATAATTTGAATATTCAATAAACTACTCGTTCTTGCGAGGTATATTTGCCGCAATTAAAAGTCTTGAATTAGTTGCTTCCTTCAAGTAATTATTAAGCTTTCGCTCAGTATATCATTAAAATATGTGGTAATGTGAAAACTACAAATCACTACTTTCCTGGCGTTTGTATTGTTGTGAGGAAATAGGAATTAAGATTAGTCAATTTCTGAATGTAAACACAATAATTGCATGGAGATTATTTTTTTTATCATACAATGAATAAACTCACATGTAAAACTCTCTATCAATACAGTTCACATACGAAAAGATCTTGACTATGGGGAATAAAACATATTTAAACTAGGTGCATGCCCGCACGGCCCTGTATTAATATATGTGTTACTTCAGTCAGAAGTTCGTTTAAATAGCCTTATGCTTAAGGAGTTGACCTACGGTGCTGGTGGATTGAATTCTGGCCGGGTGTATTTTTCAATTGGCTTTTGGCCTGGGGCTTTATCCCCTGGTCATAGTAGTAATACCAATGTTTCGGAGTTGGCAGCCTGCCAATTGCTGTTAACACCAAACAACGCATTTTAGGGTTAGACTGCGCGAGAAAAATAGTTCGTCATGGATTCAACAAAACTGCATTTAAAAGGTTAATATCTCCCAACAAATTATCATTGTAATGCTGTTGGAACATCAGTGCAAAACTTAAGGCGTGAGTACTCCAATATAAGTTTAACAAATGCTTTAGAAATGAATGCGCCTAGAGGTCAAATATGTAAAAATTATTAACATTCGCGAAGTGGAACGGAAAGATAAATACAGTGGCGGATTAACCGGGGGCCTGTAGGGCCCGTGCGACGGAAAAATTATTAGTAAACAAAGAAGTCATGTGTCAAATGCAGTGGCGGATTTAGCGGGCCGTTCCCGATTTTCCCACACCCCAGCCCACGACACCCCGACCCGGCCGGGTATCTTACATATCGGGCGAGCGCCGGGCCAAATTCGCCGCTCAGAGCCCGACCGGAAATCGGGCAGATATTGACCGGGGACAGGCCGGCGTCTGGCCGACCATCCACTATGGCTCGCAGGTTACAAAAGCCGGCTCATCGCATCATTCATCAGATTATCCAGCCGCGCTCTTCACATAAGGTAGCAATTTAACACACAGTTTATCACAAAGTTTCAGAGGAACAGTACTAAAAGGTGCCCTAGAAAAGAAGGGTAGACTGAAGGAGAATGAGAGGGCATTACCCACACGCGAGGGAGAGTGGCAGTGAAGTGAATGAGACCATGCCTCTCCTATTCAGCCACCAATGCACCATTAAATAAGTTGTAGCGGTAGCGTGAAACCTGTTCCCCTACCTGGCGACCCGATCGCGCTGTGCATGTGCCCCCGCGCTGGAGAGGTATCAACGGCATTATCGTTAGAATGGTTGTCTTAATGATATCGAAGTCAAGTTCGGATATGTGTCATATTGGGTCAGAATCTAGGTCACTAGGCCACATTGAATCTTGTTAACATTCTGGAGGCTGCATTTTTAACTTCAGCATGTTGAAACTGTATCAGAATGTGTGTCTTGGTGATATGTAGGCCAAGTTTGAATATTGATCATGTCTGTTAAAAACTAGGCCAAATTGAAGGAAAATCTTGTCAACGCTGTAGAAACCAGATTTTTTAAAATTTGGTCAGGATTTCTTTTATCTTTATGATATCTAGGCCAAGTTCGAATATGGGTCATGCCGGGTTAACAACAAATTAGGCCAAATTGGAGGAAAATCTTGTTAATTCTCTGGAGGCCGCATTTTTTGCTACAGCGTCTTGGAACTTTGTCAGAATGTTTGTATTGATAATATCTAGTCCATGTTCGAATATGGGTCATATCGGGTAAACAAACATAGGTCACTAGGCCAAATGAAGGAAAATCTTGATAACACACTGGATGTTGCATTGTGAATCTTTGTCATAATAATTGTCTTGAAGAGTTTTGCATTTTTCAAACACTTTCTTCTAGTACATGGTTTTGAGAATTATTTCTACCTTATTGGATGGGATTTAACATTTACATATTACTCAATATAATAAGGCAGAAACATCAAAATATTCTTCCTAAACCTGCTGTAGAATTTTCTTTTGATTCTCATGTCTTAAATGTGTATACTTGTGAGATCATGCACTCAGGTGAGCGATATAGTACCAACAAGATCCTCCTGTTTTCAAATTGGCAGTTTCATAATATTTACTATTTTTGATATGATCTTTCAACATCTTAACAATAAATACATAAACATAAACTGCATTTGTTATTTCCTTTCACAAGTTTCCCTACTTCTCCAACCTTCCCGAAGCCCCCAGGCCGCCAGGACTTCAGTGCTTTGATTTATAAACTTCTCACCATTATATTTGAACTTTGTTTTCCTATGTACACACGAACGAAGACTGATTTTGACCCTATTGTGATCAAAGACAAAATTGCTCAGACATAGATCTCAATTTCCCCTGCTCATTCAATAAATTTCATTTTTTGTCAATACATATATAGATCATAAGTATTCACTTTCCCTTAATTATTCTAATTTTGCTGGTGGAAGGAGCTAATTTAAAGTTCATCTGATCAATTTGACATAATTAGTTGCCATTTAAGAACTTTTTGAAGTGTAGATGATAATGGATGATTTTGTGACTAAGTCCCATGACCGTAACAAATGTCAATTTGTGTCAACAATCCCCATATTGAACATTGTGAATGCGTTATATAAACTTTCCTGCAATTTCAACACATTTCTTAGCAAGAAAATGGTTTATATCTTTTCAGTTTGATTAGAAACACAGTTGAAGCCACTTCTGTTATTTATTGTGTGCTATGACGAAAGTGGGGATTGAATATTGGTATCCCCATTATCAGAGACGTACGATGGAAAGTGGGGATTGAATATCGAAATATGCCTCATAAATCATTTATGTGATAACTAGAATATCTCATGAGTGTTTATTTATTATCACTTTTAATAAACTCATTAACTAAGCCAGGGACACTATATTACAGTGTAGTATAGTGTCCCTGACTAAGTTGAATATGACTTCGGCATAAGTATTGGCGGCAATGTCATACGGTTTACTGACGAAATTAAAATAGCTTTGGAAAACACGATTTTCTTTTTGTGTTTCTCCACGTGATAAAAAGAATCTGACATTCGTTGTCATATCATAAAAAGTTTCATTAAACTCGTCCAAGAAATGTGTTTATTAAAACTTTTTATGAAATGACAACTGATGTTAGATCCTACATATATTTATTATATTATCATTTATTAACATCTTTTAGTACTTATATTGATAAATATTTGGTTATTCTGGGAAGTACGCTAACTATATACAATAATTTCTTACACAAGGAAATTATGTATTTTTGTATTAATCTATTGAATAAGTAACATATATTCCTCGTAACTTAATCACAAAATAAATGTGTTTGTTTGTTTGATTGATGGTGTTTTACGCATATTTCAGTTATAAATCACGGCGTTTCCAGGTAATTTACCACAGTACTACTGGTTCATTTATGCCGACACCATCGAGTCAGTCAGTCGTTATGCTAACCCCACCAGCCTGAGCGCCAAGGAGGGAAAGCCATCACTACCATTTTAAAGTATTTGGTATGGACAGGCCGGGGATTGAACCCGCGACCTCCCGTACCCGAGGCGGACGCTCTACCACTATAATCAAGGAAGCTGTAATTGAAATGTAAAATTACTACTACTGCTCTTTTCCAAAATTGTTTTCTAAATGCCTTTTTTATCCGGGAAAGCAAACTTTGCGAAGGTCCAGGGACTGTTTCACGAATTAAGGGCCATACAACAACTATTTCAGCTATAACAAAACTAAGCCAAATCTACTTATTTACAGTAAAGCATAACTTTTATTTTGTAGAGCTGAAACTGTATACACAATAAGATAACCGGGTAAGTGCAGCAGATACAACTTGATAATGAAACACATAGTTAAGACATAGCTTTACACACTGTCCAGTATGAAACTCAAAAATAAAAAAACCTTTTTTACAAGTAATCAAAATACTTTTAGCATATACTATATGCCAACAGTCGTGATATCGTTCGCTCATCTAGAGTTGTGTAATACCCTTCGACATTTGTGGATATCAATGTATTCTCCTGATATATAGGTTAACATAGATATGTCCTATTCTGCATCAGAATACACCAGGAATGAGGTACATCGTAATATCAACAGTCCTCACATTCATTTAAGCCGTTCCAAGAGAAAACCAATATTACGGACTCTAAGTAAAGTTTAGGCCAAGATCAGCCTGCGTATTCCACGCAGGCTAATCCGGGCCGACACATTCCGTCTCAGGGTGATATAGTAATGATTCCTGAAACAGATAATCCAGAGGAGGCGAACATTGTCTGTCCGGATGAGTCTGCGCGGCATGCTTAGGCTCGTGCGAGTCGATACTTTACGTCCACACTGTTGGTTTTCTCGTTGAACGGCTCATTTATAAACATCAACAGTCACTGCAGGAGTACAAAGGTCAATACTTCATACAACTTATAATCAAGGCTAAACGCTGTCGGGCACTCCAATCTCTACAACTGTCTCACAACTTTGTCAAAGGTATCCTGACGTGTCATTGGCCAATACGTATCTTCCTGTCTGTTTCTGGCTAGTCATCTAAAGATTATGAATTGTTGTTCGTTCTGTCGCCATGTTTTAAATGAAATACTATCAGAAAAGGTGTCCAACCACAGGAAAGCAAACAAAATGTTCCCCTCTTAAGCCCTCAGTGGACACCAGTGTCTTTCTTTCTATATGAGACCCGGTAGCTCAGTGACATGGGCTTTAAATTCAAGGGAAGCTAGTTCGAACCTCAGCTCGGCTAACATTGTTTCTGTCAGACGTCATCCACAAAAGTATCCTGTTGCTTATAATGACTGTTGTTTGTAGTGCTGGTTTTGAAAACAATAGAAACACATGGGTATGTGAACTGGATGCTGTGATATGACTAAAAATGTTGAAAACAATGTGAAAATCAAATGAACAAATCAACTAATTATCAATGAAACAATTCCAGCACCCCAAAAGATATTTGATGAAGTACATACATTGATTAGTCCTTGTCTTAAGCTAGTTTTTACGAATTAATTACCAACATACCATTTACACATAGTGTACTGATTAGACATGTCAGTTATAAACATGGCCTCGCGTCAATGTCACATAAACATGGCAACTTTGACACCGACATATGTCAATGTCTTGGTGAATCAACATAGCATTATGGAAGAATAATACTACTACACTCCCCTCAATTAAATGCATTACCGTAAGTGTGGTGAGAATAATCCGAGAAATTAAGTATTATCCGTAATATATATTCAAAACGTATGGTAAAGACAGTACAACTAGTATCTTGCGATACGAGTACTTCGGATATAAAGTGATCATGTTAACAAACTGTAGCATTGAGTAGGAAACACCTCTGATTTCTCTAGAAAATAAAAGAACAGTTCTTGCGAAAAAGGATATTGTGGCATCTCAAAGGGATATATATTGACACAACCTTTGTAACAACTCAAGTAAGGTAGAGTAATTACAGCCAGGGTTCTTCTAGATAACGGACGGAATATATTCTCCTAAGCAATAGAACTGTCGCAGATGTAACTGTTATATTGAGTATTTGATATAACCTGTCCTAACAATTCAACTACTCTACTTTCTGGCAAGATACAGTTAAGAACATCTTGAAATTGACAAATTAACCGTTCACGCTCCGCTCCGTTCCGTTCCGTTCCGCTCCGCTCACGTTCCAATCCGCTCTCAAAGCGTTCACTCATTCATAACATTGTGATTGCTTTTTTCCGTTCCGTTCAGATTGAGCGCTTTTTAACGCTCACTCGGAACGCTTTTTTTCGATCAAAATCCGTTCAACGATTTGATTGGCTTAAATTAATTTCGTTTCGTTTATATTTTTTTTTACTTAACCCTAAATATCAACAACAAATCGTATTACGAAAATGATCATATTAATAATATTTGTTACATTCTAATTCAATCGGATACTTGAGTGTCTTATAAAATAAAAGTTTAGTATACAAATATGACTTTTAACCCTTCACCGGATATAAACGCTTTCATACACGATCTCAATATAAACGATTTTCGAAAACCCTAATCGATTTCAATATAAACGGTTTTCGACGACCCTAATCGATTCTAATCGATTTCAATGTGAACGCTTTTCGACACCTTTGGAGTTTGAATGCTTCAAAAGTATATTTATCGTGTGAATAGGTCCTCCAAAAGTGTATCACAATACAATTTGTCTATTTACAAAGGGATCTCATACTTTAAATCATAGTGTTACTACATGTATATAAAGTTAATTAAAAAGCGTCCAAACATGTATAGTGTTTAAAAATTCAGTACCCAGTTTGAATAAAATGCGTCGGGAAATGATAAGCTTGAAAATACCTTGTTCCTATGAAAAATATCCATATGATAATATCCGTTTCCATTTGTAATTGTAAATTTTAATTATTTCACAAGGGTTTTCTAAAATTACCATTATGCACCATATACAGATTGAGTCGCGACACATAAAAATAGGCAATCAGTTTTGTTTCAAATCTTATAACAGCTGGTATCAATTTATTTAATTGTAATGCCGGCGTTTGATCATAACTGTTCTCAAAAGACTTCGATAATTGTTATGGGACGATTTACGAACAGTGATGATCCTAATCAGTCTTAACAGAAGAGCATATTGATCTGAATATTCCCAACTATCGGAAGGCGGGTTTTCATTTGACACGGTATTATTATGTGTAAACCACGTGCAACCCAGATCAAATGGAAAATTACTGACGCATGCAGTAAACATGACCTTGACAACAGAGCTTCATTTCTCCCTTTCTTCATATTAAATAAATCTGGAGCAGATGACATTTAAAACGAGAAAAAAATGCTCACAATGTTATGATCCCATGCAAACACAATGAAGCAACCCTGTATAAATCTATTCTTCTGCTGTAGAAATTGTCTATACGTGAGAAAGGGTTAAATAGTTTGAATGTTTTGTCAAGATGTTTTTAATTTCGTCGGCATAATTATTGAAAGAGGAAAGGGTTTACTCACACGTGCAAAGTCGGTTCTTTGTTTGACCGATCACATTTCCGGTGTATACCAGTTTTGACAATCAAGTAAGCTACTGGGAAATACCTCTTTCACAGATGTAGATTCATATTGACGCAACTAAAGCTGACGAGTAAACATTGCAGCAAAAGGAGAAAGCCGAAATGCATTAAATTTAATAGATAACTTTTGCCACAATGATTTGAATTAATTCAGTAATTATACTTTCCTTTTTTATAGATTTTCTTTATTTTTGTCTCGACATTTTCACAATCGTTTGCTGTGATTTGTTGTAATGGGGAAAGGGATGAACAGCTGACATAAGTGGTTATTGTTTTCATCTACACAATACCGGCGGGTCTTTGATTGATTGATCTAGTAAATCAGAAGGGCAATAAAATGGGTCATTTACGGGTGCAGTTATGACACTTCCGCAAAACTGAAGCTGTATTTTTTTTTTTTTGGCTTTACCCCGTCTGACATTCAATCAGATATTTCTGATCTGGAAGTTGTTTCCGGTGATTGTTCTTCTTCCGACAACAATCTTTTCTCTATAGGAGCGTGGAATAATGAGTTTTAACAACCAAGGGTAAGTAAACAAAGAACTAAATTGTCCTTTGTGAATACGGGAAAATACGCAAACATGTGTTTACATTCGACTTTTTTGGGGTTAACAATTTTCTATTGCCGATCTATTTCTTCAAAAAGGAAATAGTTAGAAATGAAAACGTAAGGACATTAGACATTCAAAATATTTATATGGGATGTTTTAACATTTATTCTCGTGAAATCGACTTTGAATCATGACAGGAAGATGGGTGATTTCTCCATTAAGTTTTACTAATTTTACTCCTGTATGTCACAGAGTTGACTTTTGAAAACTTCGTAGAAATTAAGACATATTTCCTTTACGGAGTATCTGGTTTTAAAAAATTAAACTTGAAATTGCTGTTGTTATATTCTGGAGTAATTTCACTTGTTTTTTTTCCGCAATAACAATATTTGAAAAGGTAGACATGAGCAAAATACATTCATCATTTTCAAGAAAAAATAAAAAATAAAATTGCCCTGCTTTCGTCTCCTGTTTTGCTTCAGTTCTTTTCATGCTGAAATAGTGTATTTTACACCAATGTAAAGGTAATTTAATTTCCCACAATGTTTATACTGACATATAAAAGGTAGTTACAATATTTTATACAGATAGTTGGGTTTAATTAGGACAGGTGTCAAATTCTTATGATTTTCCCAATACCCTGTATGGAAATAGTGTACAGGCTTTTATCAGTAGTTTATTGACTATTGGTTTATCAAATAGATGCCTATATATGGAGATAATATAGGTAAATGGGCAGTTGGGCTATCCAGTAAAGGGTTAATAAAATAATTTCGTAAAATAATTATCGGATAGTTGTTGCAACCGTTCAACGAGCGAATGATTGGATTTTTGCATTCATTATGATTGTTTCGTTCAGAGCGCAAAATTCCGTTCCGCTCATAAAGCGTTCCAACTTCGTTCCAATCACGCTCACGATCCAATCACGTTCCGCTCAGATTGTCAATTTCATGATGTTCTTAACTGTACAAATGTGTTCAACGAAAGGAACTATTACACATGTGCAAACCAAACCTGATCTGTTTTTATTGTATTCATTCGAGCCGTTCCACGATAACACCAACGTTGTGGACTCTGCGTAAAGTATCGACCCGGATCAGCCTTAGCATGTCGCGCATGCTAACACGGCCAACAACTTTTCGCTTCCTGTGTATGTTCTGTTTCAGGAATAATTACTCTATACCTTTATCCTCTGATACGGGATGTGTCGACCCGGATTAGCCTGCGCTAATGTATCTGGGACGATACATTACGCAGAGTCCATACTGTTGTTTTTCTCGTGGAACGGCTCATTTATTTTTAAACATCAGGTCAAGAGACAGTATGAAATAGATACATAACATTTAAATATACAGTCAAACATGTGCTAAATACACCTTAGCTTAGCAATTCACTGTCTATAGCAACCACACTATTAATATATCAATTACTCATTATCTGCATTAATTACCCTGTAATTAAAGACCACCTGTGAACAAAGACCAGATTGTTCTCTTACTATTGGTGGTCTATAGACACAGGTTGGACTGTACATGTACGTTTATATGTTGGTACTTGTACGTTTAGATGTTGGTGCATGTACGTTTAGATGGTGGTACTTGTACGTTTAGATGTTGGTACATGTACGTTTAGATATTTGTACTTGTACGTTTAGATGTTGGTACATGTACGTTTAGATGTTGGTACTTGTACGTTTAGATGTTAGTACTTGTACGTTTAGATGTTGGTACATGTACGTTTAGATGTTGGTACTTGTACGTTTAGATGTTGGTACTTGTACGTTTAGATGTTGGTACATGTACGTTTAGATGGTGGTACTTGTACGTTTAGATGTTGGTACATGTACGTTTAGATGTTGGTACTTGTACGTTTAGATGTTGGTACATGTACGTTTAGATGTTGGTACTTGTACGTTTGTTTCCTTGAGTTAAAACCTTGTACCAATGGAGAATATTTGTTCTTTGGCACAGCCATTTCCATTTATACTATAGGTGCTGCCCTTTTTAAGAGATTCACCAATTAAACCAATGCCATAAGGTGTTATAATATCATGTCTAGTCATAACAATTCCATGGCAATTCCCAAATCTAATAACATTAAAAATGTCTTTAAATCTTAAATGAAATGATAATATAATATTGACAAAAATAAGTAAAATGTTGATGCACATTAGGAAGGGTGCATATTGATCGTGTAAGTGTTGTTTCACCGACCATGTTTACAGGCGTTGTTTACTTCAATGTCGTCAACAGTCATCAGCATCAGGAAATGGATATACACCATTACCCCGCATATTGATAGGTCGCTTAGTATTTAGCATACGACCGATTTGCGCTCGCCCACATGTTGTTGTTGATCAAACTATGTCCCAGTGGACTGGTTGTTTACCGGAAGCATACATGGTATGTCACGTACTACTTAACCTTGATCCATGAAGAGATCGCTATTTTCCTGTAAACGTGTTCCGTAGACTGAGTTAACTGAGCTTGCCGAAAAAACTATTTTTAAAAATATATATTGTATTGAATTGTGATGATCAATAAACATTAACGATGTATCGCGCAATTGTTGTTGTTTCCGATGGTTGCTGAACAAATACATTTACGAACCGCCTTTTTTTGTTCCCCATTGGTTTAGACTCGACATTGAATCGTCGACAAAAGGATTTGTAACGCTTTTTCTAATAGAATATTTCATTAACAACTCGTATATAATCTTATTCTGGTATTGACTCCTGATTAATATGTGTTCTTTATTACGATTTAGATGCCCATTTTGACCTCACAGTATGTTCAGTAAAGCGAACAAACATCTTCTAACTCGGGTTGAAATGTCACATCGGAGAATGACACACATAATCCGAAGACCTACCTTTAACACAATCATTTGCTTATTCTTTCTAGCAATTAATAAATCCCCCTTGATTCTGTTGGTCATATGTAATGGAGATAAACTTATATAGATCGTCAACGACTATCAGAATCAACTATAGCGTTTTGCAAAAATGTGTAGCAAATCTTCAAATACCGAACGTCGTTGAATTATAGGTCACATTATAACGTCAGGAACTGCTTATGTATTTACACACGGACAGCAATATAAATATACCGGATTGGTTTTTTACATGTCTATTCATTTTTCACTGCCTCTACAAACGTAATCAAGGTTTTGTTTGTATGGAACCTTTTCCAGAAGGTATTTCTTATAATTTCGTTTGAATGATACAATATACGTTGAGTGCTTTATATGCGATGGAATGCTATTCCAGACTTTAAAACCAAAATATCTAAATGAATTTAACATGTAATTTGTTCTAGGTGTGTAGGGCAATGCTAAATTGTTATTGGATTGTGAGCGTAGAGTGTGATATTTATTTTCCGAAATTATTAAAATGTCGTTCATGTATATTGGTGCCAAATTGTGAACGGTCCTGTAAATCAGCAAGGCGGTGTGATAGCGACACCTATCGTCAAACGACAGCCAATGCAAGTCATGGAAAAGATCCGTTTTTGGTAGACCCGCGAGATTTTGCAAGTATTATTCTTGCGGCCCTTCTCTGAATTGAAAATATCTTATTTCTGTATGTATTGGCTCCATGTCCCCAGACTTCACAACCATAATTAAACACTGATTGTATATAGAGGATCTTACATGAGTGCTTATTTGTTATTGTTTTTATGAAACGAGTCAACTGAAATAATATGACACGAGGCTCTGCCGAGCGTCATATTCGTTTCAGTCGACGAGTTTCATAAAAACAATATCAAATAAGCACGAATGTAAGATTCTATTTATCACATAACACCATAAAAAGATTGTTTTCAATCTTTAAATCGATCTTTCTTTGTCCTAATGTAAAGAGTGACCGAAGTTCACCCTGAAGTTCAAATGCATACTTCCACTGTAAAAAGTAGTACCTATTAATAACCTTTTGATTTTATACAAAATTAGCAACAAGGCACTTATAACATTTCATTTATCTAGATTTATTCTCTTTAAACAATATTTTTAATAAATGCCGAAATTCAGAACAATTATAAACACTATGATGTCATTTAAAGTGACGTCACACTGGAGTGACGTCACATACGTGCTGTGAGTCGGCTATTTATGTAACTAGTTACATATGATATTTATGTCACTGCTTTATGTCACTCCTGGAGCGCAAGTTATGTGATAAATAGGAGTTATAAAATAGTAATTTCATTTTCTCATTAAGGTAGTATATAATATTGTTCCTTAATGAGAATATAATGACATGGCACGGCAATTTTGTTTAATCCATTACAGGTGGAAACAGGTACATTTTTGTCTCCTCGATTTGGCGTCTTGTTGCATATTCAAACAGCAACAATCTGTGTGATCATTTGCATCCACAGTCTCAGTAGACCCTTGACTAAAATAGGCAATGATGTAATGTGTCATTAAAAACCAGAATTGTAGCCCTAAGGGTTTCATTACTATGAACCTTTATATTTTCCAGTTATAGAATGACCCAACATGACCCTTTATCGCCTGGCGTGGTTCATATAGTGACGTCATCACGTGTGTTAGTGACGTCATCATGTGTGTTAGTGACGAGACGCTCACTTTGCAGGAAGTAGAGACAATGCACCTTTAACCTAATGCATGTAAACGTGTCACAGGAAAAACTGTGCTTGTGACCAGAGAAGGTCGAGATTACGCTGTGCGCCCATACAGACTCAGTACAGTCAGGGACTTCCCTTATCCCCATCTGATCATAAACCTTTACGAGACACTAATGGAAATGACATTTATAAATAGTTGATAATAATACTTAATGCTTTGATATCATTAAAGGCATCATTGCTCTCTGTGGTGCTTTAGTTCAGACTAAAAGTGCGGACATTTCAAACACAATCTACAATTAAGCTGTGTAAGTTGATAAGGGGGTTGTATTGCATCTCCGTCTCTGTATTTAACAGTAACATATACTAGTGTGAAGCCAGTGGTTGGTAAATACATTTCTGATGTTGTTTCTACTCACGCGCTTGTTTGTTAAATCTTGTTTCTACAGCAATTTCATTTATTTATAGATAGTGATGACTGAGACAAGTTTGTATATATGCTGAGTCTTTAATATCTATATATTTCGAGGAATCCCTATGTCCCGTGACGCAGCCAAACTATTTTCAATTGAATTGCCAACCTATAGGGAATCATTGGCATTTGATATACTGATTATACTTGTCTATGATATTTAACAATTTGTTTATAGCGACAAAGCGGTGGGCGAGTCATGCACACACAGTCTAAATAATTGTCCATATATCCCTGACCAAAATGTATATATAATATACTATCAGAAAATCATCTTAATTTTAATACACGTCTTTTCAAACCAAAGTATCTGTTGTTAGACCATACAGCTATTTGAATTAATATTTAACGACGCTTATTTTCATTAGACATTAAAAGATAAAAATTATTCAAAATATGGTAAAAATACTTTTTAGTCCACGATCATTGCCTTTTCTTGAAAGATGTGCAAAATATACGAAATGGACGCTATATTTAAACTTTTTTAGACAAATTACGGTCAAATATTTTCCGATAATGAGAAAGAAATTAGTTTAATGTACTTTACCCATTAATAGTTACGCAGTATAAAGTGCCTTATTGTATACTTTGATATTGTTCCCTCTTGTTTCCATATGAACAAAGGATGCAATATCATTTGATATTGCACGGGTTTATAATGCACTGGAATCGTTTTCACGTGACGCTAAGGACGGAACTATTTCCATACACTAACGTTACAAAGCGCTCTCATCCAACCTTTCGTGATTTAGAGATCCAGCTAACTTCTACTTCTACTTTGTTACTGTCAGGGTTTAGTGCATCGCAGGCAAGTGAAGCCATTAAAATGGTTAAAACAACTACATTTAATTAGGCATATTAACAAATATAAATGAAATAAAAAAAACAGCTGTGTTGTTTAGGCTGTGTATCAATGTAGACGGGACTTGAATCAGTTTACAGATGTGATCTGCTCAAGGTTCGATTCTCTGATAGTCCTAGGGAAAAGCTGTGCTTATACGGTTCGTAGTACATTGTTAGGTACATCTTTTATAGATGACACGTAGTGAAAAATCGATAGACATACACAAATCCCAATCTGGTCTATTTATAGCGTTAGCTATGCTAGTAAATACGTACGTAGTTTCTGACGTAATAATGTGACGTGTACATCAATAATATTGCTCGAGTGTTGTTCTGATTGCCGTTGACGATATAATATTATAAGTGTATCAACAAATAAAGAGGGATTCATAACTGCTAGGATGAATAAGCAAATGATTGTTTTAAAGGTAGGTCTTCAGATTTGTTTTGTTATCCTCCGATGTGAAGTTTATCAACGCAGTAGCCTTTATATGTATATCAAAGATGTGTGTTCGCTTTACTGAACATACTGCGAGGTCAAAAGGCCCTTTTAAAGGGGCATCTAAATCGTAATAAAAAAACAAATGTCCAGGCGTAAATACAAGAATAAGATAATACACGAGTTCTTAATGAAAAACACTGTTAGAAAAGGCGTTACACATCATTTTGTCGACGATTCCAATTTCGAGTCGACAACAATGGCGGTTCGTAAATTATATTTTCCGCGACCTTAGCAACCAGCGTAAAGGAGAGTATAAATGCGCGATATATCGTTAATGTTTATTTATCTGAGCAATCCAAAACGACTGTTAATTTTCTAATAAGTGTGACGTGTTTAAAACAAACAAAACGACACATTTTAAATAGCCAATATCAAATTATACAATAAAAAGGTTATTGCATGATTATGGGAATCTATTGTGTTGGGACTCGTTCCTTCGGCGGAGTGCCCTCGCAAGCTCGGGCAACTCAGCCGAAGGAACTCGTCCAACACAATATTATAGGTTATTGCATCAATATGGGAAAATATTGTGTTGGACGAGTTCCTTCGGCTGAGTTGCCCGAGCTTGCGAGGGCACTCCGCCGAATGAACGAGTCCCAACACAATAGATTCCCATAATCATGCAATAACCTTTTTATTGTATAATTTGATATTGGCTATTTAAAATGTGTCGTTTTGTTTGTTTTAAACACGTCACACTTATTAAAAAATTAACAGTCGTTTTGGATTGATCAGATAAATAAACATTAACGATATATCGCGCATTTATACTCTCCTTTACGCTGGTTGCTAAGGTCGCGGAAAATATAATTTACGAACCGCCATTGTTGTCGACTCGAAATTGGAATCGTCGACAAAATGATGTGTAACGCCTTGTCTAACAATGTTTTTCATTAAGAACTCGTATATTATCTTATTCTTGTATTTACGCCTGGACATTTGCTTTTTTATTACGATTTAGATGCCCCTTTAAAAGGGCCTTATGACCTCGCAGTATGTTCAGTAAAGCGAACACACATCTTTGATATACATATAAAGGCTACTGCGTTGATAAACTTCACATCGGAGGATAACAAAACAAATCTGAAGACCTACCTTTAAAACAATTATTTGCTTATTCATCCTAGCAGTTGAAGTGATCCGTATAGGTCTTACGTGAATTGTTGAACCTCACCAGGGTGCTATACCTGTATAGTTCTGTGGTCTGGTTGTTTCTTCTTCGCTTCTAGTGATTATCGGCTTTCACGTCTATTCTCTAGGCCAGCTGGAAGTAAGAGTGATTCCCCGGATGGACTGGTTCCCCATATCAACTATTCGCGCCACTATGGGTTCGAGGTTTGTGTAGACGTCACAACGCGTCACAACATTCCCCCCGACTTTATCTGAAAGGCCTTGGACGTGAGGTTACTTAAAGGCCTGGAATATGTCCATAGTGGTGTTCTTATGTCCAGTCGCATCTGAATTCATTCTTATGGAGGCTAAAAGCCATCCTGTTCGCTAGATCTGTATTGAACTAAAAGCTCATTTTGTCCAAAACCGTAGTCTATAAGCTCTTATGTTTGCTTCATTTGTAAAGAGCTAAAAGCTCCATCTGTCCAGAACAGTAGGCTAAAAGCCTTTCTGTTTGCTTCCTTTCTGAAACAAGACACCGAAAAACTTGGTAATGGACCTTGAAAACTTATATGCTAGGAGCTCGCTTTCTGAAAATCATATACGGCTAAAAGCCGGCCTGACAACCTTGGAAACTAAAATATACTAAAGGTTGCCTGTCAAATTTGTGAGCGGCTAAAAGCCAGCACACTACGGCTGAAATGGCAACAGCTTGGATTGGCTGCCGCCGTTAGTCCTCCCAGTAGAGACGGCGGGCATTGGATAATGTAAGATTCAGCACATACTCCACTGCAAGTCCCCGGCACCCGGCCATCTCCTTTGCCACAAAGTACAGATGTCCAGGTGTTGAAACCCGATTTCCACCAACAGCAAAATAGGGTGCATCAGACTCCAACAACAGCCTCCCCTCCTCTATCATCTCCAGTGCCTCCACCTGATCTGGTCTAAAAGACCGGATCCTGTTGGTGAAGCCAAAGAAGGTGCTAGGAAACTCCTGCAACCATCTCTTCAGCACGTAGGCATTCCCAGTAAAACAATGCAGGTGTATCCGTTGGCTGGGTCTGACATACTGTTTGCAAAAGCAAAGCAGTTGTAAATATGCTTCTGTACCGCAGTCCCCCGTCACCCCCCTACAATGCAATACCAAGACATGCCTGTCTTCTACCATTGGCAACACCTTCTCTAGGAGTAACAGCTGATTGGACCATTCCCCCACTGGTTCCGTCCTGTCAAGACCTACTTCGCCCACAGCTCTCACGCGAGGATTCTGCAGAAGCCTGGACATGGCCTTCAGAGCTTCCTTAACCCTCCGCGCATCCAAATGCGAAGCATGCCTCGGGTGCAAGCCCACCGCAACCACAATATCCACATCCATGTCTAAAAGACAACGGGGTGAAGGATACGACTTTGGGTCGCAGTAAACTGCCACGGACCCAACAAGGGATATCCTCTCTGCTGGTTCCACCGGAACAGCGCCGAGGACGTCTCTCAGAGTACCATGTGATGGTAAATGAAGCTTATCCAGGGTCCGGTCCAGATGAAAATGACAATCAATGGCTGCGGGATAGACCGGCTCCTGAACAACTGGACTGTTTGTTTCCTGGGTATCTGGAACAACTTCAGGAAAGTTGGTCCTCCAGTACTCCCGCTCTTCTTCATCCAGAGTGGCAGAGATCAACAGCACTACTTTCCAGTGGACCAATACTCCCGGGGAATTCGCCAAGGGAATGTCAACTTTTAAGTGGTGACACATCCCCTCCATTGCATGTTTTTGTACCGCTGAAATTTCACTGTCTTGCACCGCGCTGAGCAACCGCTGCATACGCAAGAAAATCAAAAGATCCTCCAACGAAGCAGGTCTTCCCAAGAGCCATCTGGCGGCTTGCTCCAAGGCCTTTATTCGCCTGCAGCAGACATCAGGGTGTGTTGCTGGCAGGGTCTCCCAAAAGATCCCTGGGATATGCTCATTAAAAGCATGAGGCTTCATGAACCTTGTTGTTTCGGACTTACACCCTGAGACGCTGCAGTAACGTGAACGTATGGAGGTCTCCTTCTTTCTTTCCCTAGCCTCCTTGACCTCCCTCAGGATATCACTTACTCTTGGCTTTTTTAAGGTTGCAGCAGATAAAGCCACAGGAGCACGACGTTTCCCTCGAAACGTGTTCTCAAACTCGATAGTGATATTCTGGGCAGGTCCAGTTGAGACTCTGCGTTGGTTGCCCAGCCTGGAATCCCTTATTTGCGAGCTAAAAGCTCCAGCCTTCTGGGATTTCCCCTTATCATTTTGTTTCCTTGGTCCAGGTGCTATAACAGCCTTCCCAAGTTTCCCAGTCCCCTTTCCTGATGAGGATTCAGATTTATTATCTGACAATCCAACCCGTTTGGCTGCTAACCTGGGGGATCTCCTCGGACTGGCAATGTCCATCGGAATCCTATCCGGAGACAGAAGCAAGGCCTCTTCTTGCTTGCTAACAAACAGATCAAGTAGATCATCATTTGAGTTATCCACGCCCAATGACAGGCTAGAAGCCATGTCATTCTTATGGGTGATTTCGACTGACGGCTCCGTTAACAAGGACATGCTAGAAGCCGTGTCCTTATCCTGGGCGATCTCGGTCACAGACTCTGTGAAGAAAGATAGGCTAAAAGCCTGATCCATTTCCTCAGGCAGCCCATCAACACATGTCTTTCTCCTGACTATTTCCTCTGCAGTATTTGACATATTTTGAGGTTTCTGAAAAATATAAAGGATTCAATTGTCAGCTCACCTCCCAGGACTACTTGACGCCACTCTTACAAGATCTGCACTTATATTTGTCAATGTCTAAAGCTTCAGTTGCACCGACATTAACACAAGAACCATGATACCATTCTGAGCAAAAATCACATTGTATCATGAATCTTCCATCCCAGGGCTTTTGGCATAGGCAATATGTCTCATTACTGTCTGGGATGGCGAGGTCCCCCTCTGGTGATTCCCTGTAATTTTTTAACCATCCTGGTAGCTCTCTATCCCTACAGGGCATCATTCTGTCATGATTTGTTACAAAGACAGATTTTTTTAGTTTAACCCTATAGATATAGGAGGACAGCTTTTTTATTATTATAGCAGGTCCTTTCCATGGCGAGCATAACTTCCTCGTTTTACCCTTTGTGACGGCTGTATCTAAAAGATATACCACATCACCTTCAGTGTAAGGTCTTAAAAGAATTTTTAGGTCATAATTTCTCTTCATACGCCGTGAGGAAGTTTTTAACGTATTGCGTGCAGTATTATGCGCTTTCTGTATGTTTTGCACTAGATCTTGAACATACTCGCCATACCCTTCATATGGAATCTTAGCACTTGGAAACATGAGTTGTGCTGGTGTACTAATCTCTCTACCTAGCATCAACATGTTTGGCGTGTAACCAGTGCTTCGATTCACTGATGCCCTAATTGCCATAGCAATTTGCTGGATATTTTTATCCCATTTATCTTGTTTCTTTCCAATGAAACACCTGACCGCATCCATCAGCGTACGATTGAACCGTTCAACCTGACCATTTGCTGAAGGCCTATAGGGTGTTGTTCGAGCTTTATGAATAAGCAAAGCTTTGCAAACTTCCTCAAACAACTTGCCGTCAAAATTTCTTCCCTGATCTGAGAAGATTTGTAATGGACAACCAAAACGTGAGAAGAAACTATCTATGGCAGCTGTACTAGTTTCCTCTGCTCGTTGTGTTGGCATCGGTACACATTCGACCCATTTAGTGAATTGATCCACCATCATGAGACAATACTCGTTTCCCCGGGCTGTTTTTGGCAATGGACCAATGAAATCGATATGGACCCGTTCCATTGGTGCCCCAGCCTGATATTCAGTCAGAGGGACTCTACCATATGCCTTGGTTTTCTTATTCTGGTTACACACACTGCAGGTCAGAACATATGATTCGGCATCCCTAGACAGGCGAAACCAGTAAAACTTTTCTTTCAGTTTGGCCTTGGTTCTGGCTACACCCTGATGACCCGAAGAGGGTATATCATGATGCAAAGACATGACCATATTCTTTAGACTATCAGGAATAACTAAAAGGAGATCCCTTTCATCCTCAGTTGGTTTCCGTCTAAACAGTACCCCTTCCACTAACTGAAACATTGCTTTATTCAGCCAGTGATTTTTAACTTCCGGACTTGAAATAAAAAGATCTTTCTCAGAGGGTGTTTCCTGTTGTTCTAGCCAGGTCATGAGGATTTCAAGTGCCTTGTCTTGATGTTGTGATTCTCTTAGTTCTGCAAATGTCAGTCCCCAACAGGTGGGTTCTCCAGAACTGGACTCCTTGGCTTGATTTTGCACAGCACAACATGAAACAATGTCAATGTTTCCCTCTCCCGAGTTGACTATATCAAAATGAGATTCCGACCAGTCTGAACCAACAATGTTGTGTGTTCCAATGAAGCTTTTATGAACATCTAAAAGACGGTCGACTTCCGAACCCTTTTGTGATAGAGAATCTAAAAGACATCCCTGTATCACGTCGTCGTTACTCGCGGCATTTTCTATGTGCTTCACCCGATTTATTTCCACTGAACCTAGTTTATCTTCCCCTGCCTCTGCGTTGCACCCCTTATAGGCTGTAACCCTTTCCTGCACCACTAAGCCAATGGCTTCATCCACCTCTTCAGTGAATCTGGCCCATTGATAATGAGCCCTTGTGCAATATTTACAGCCCTTACATGGCAGATCAGCAGGTCGCATACCAGCAATATATTCTAAACACGGACTTAAAGGATCGGGAATCCTTGATAGTGCATCCGCATTTCCATGTTTAGCCCCTGCTCGATGCTTTACCACCATGTGATATTGTGATAACTCTTCCATCCATCGAGCGAGCTGGCCCTGAGGTTCTTTAAACCTCAACAACCAGGTTAAACTTGAGTGGTCTGTCCTTACCGTAAAATTTTTACCCAACAGATAATATCGAAATTGTCGAGTAAATCTTACGATGGCTAGTAGCTCTTTGCGAGTAGTGCAGTAATTCTTTTGCTCTGGAGTCAAAGAGAAACTACTAAAAGCAATAACCTTTTCTTCTCCATCCTGCACCTGAATTAACTCTGCTCCTACAGCTACTTGTGAAGCGTCTACATCCAAAATGAATGGATCATTAGTGTTAGGCAGAGCTAACACTGGTGGACTTGATAATGCTGCTTTAACTGCTTCCAAAGCGTGTTGTTCGACTTGTCCCCATTTGAAGGGATTATTCCCTGTCAATTTGTACAGTGGCTGAACTATGTCAGCGAAACCCTTTACAAAAGATCTGTGGTAATTCACTAAACCCAGCAATCTTTCCACCTCTTTTGACGATTTTGGGACGGGCCATTCTGTTACGGTCTGTGTGTCCTTAATGGTCATGGACAGATTATTCCCGCTAACATTCCTACCCAAAAACTCAACTTCTTTTTGAAAAAAAATGCATTTCTTTGGCTTTAGCTTCATACCATTCACTCTAAACCTTTCCAAGACTTCCCTAAGATTTTTTAAATGATCATCAAAGGTCTTACCCATTACCAGTATGTCGTCAAGGAAGGCCAAAACTACTTTCCAGGTTAGTCCCTTCAAAATGAGATTGACAACCCGCGAAAATGTTGCTGGAGCATTTGTTAAGCCGAATCCCATTTTAACGTGCTCGAACAATCCATATTTCGTAAGAAATGCAGTTTTCTTGCGATCTTCTTCCTTGACCTTTACTTGCCAATAAGCGGAATTTGCATCTAATTTAGAAAACCAGATGTTTCCAGCCAATGTATCTAAGCAGTCTTCCACTAAAGGCAATGGAAAAGTGTCTTTGATAGTTACATCATTTAGGGCTCGATAATCAATGCACCATCGAACTGAGCCATCCCTTTTCCGAATTAAAACGGGTGAGGAGGCCCATTCGGAGATTGACTCTTGAATGACCCCTGCATCTATCATTTTTTTAAGGTGATCTTCCTCCTCATTCACAAAGCATGCAGGAGTTCTGCGCATTTTTTGTTTAACAGGTCTAGCATTGCCAGTGTCTATTTCATGTTCAATTGCTGTAAAGCTACCCAGATCAAAGTCACTATGAGCAAAGACATTAGAATAGCCATGTAAAACACTTGCTAATTTCTGAGTCTGCTCCGCATCCAAATGAGTCACAGATGCCTTAAATAAATCTTGTATATGAGCTGGCAATGTCGAAGAACTATTGTCTGATGTACTATTTCTATCTTTTTTCTGCTCTGACTGACTAGAAGCCAAGCCAGAAACAGAATCATGATCTTCTGTCGGACTAAAAGTCTCTTCAGAACTATGATCATCTGCTAGAATTGCTTCCACTTCATGTGCATTTGCAACAACATCATTCTTCTTGAATGTCTTGTAATTATCAGTAGCATTCACTAAGCAAATGATTGGTTTTTCCCCAGAAGATCTAACTATATGTGGCATAAGCACCTTTTTATTGTATACCCCCTCTCCTGGTTCTAAATAATAATCATCCAATTTGACATCCATCTGGCAACACACCCTTACAACTGAATTAGGTGGGACCACCACCTTTCTTGTTAGAGAAACTCTCGCAACCACAGGTTTTCTATCTTCAAAATACGTCATAATGGGTATTTTTTCACCGTTAACAATAAAATTGTCAGCCTGCATGTCATGTAATACTCCTAGGTGATGCATGATGTCATGACCCAACAACATCTCATCAGCTATGGGAGCTACATACAATCTTTCCCTGAAAACCTGCGACCCCAAAAGCAACTGAACTGGCTTGGTTATGAAGCCTTGCATGACCTTATCCCCATCGGCCATCTGCATGACTACATCTTTAATTCTATTGGGTTTTTCTTTTAAAGTGTTGTATATTTCTGTAGAGAGAATGGTTATTTCTGCCCCAGAATCAATTCTTGCCTTAACCAGTCTCCCCCCGACTTTCAAATTAATGAAAGAAGAACCCGCACATACCCTATGGACCTTAAGTGGTTTGTCCGTACCTGTGCTTTTTGTAGAATTGTTTTGTGTAGCTTGCTTTGCCGATGTCAACAAGGGCTGGCCTTGTACACACACTTGTGCTGTTGGAAGACTAAAAGCCCTTACAACAGAATCACGAGTGTCGTCATTGTTCACACTAAAAGTGCTCGACTCCTTTTGTTGTTTTGCAAGACTAAAAGCCTTTTGGAAAAAATCATGCTTTTCTGCTTTGTTGTTACTAACAGAGTTCAGTCTCTTTTGACCACTAGTTATTTGCATTTCCTTCATATAAGACTGTGGTTCATGGCCTCTAACCACAGTCTTTATAAGTTTAAAGTCGACTTGTCTTCTTTTGCTACCCCCTGACTTTTCTTTTTTAACCAATCTGCATATTTTCTGCAGTCTCGTTTGAAATGCCCTTTGCCTTTGCAAAAGAAGCATTCAACTCCTTGTTTGCCTTTTTCCTGACTCTTGTCAATTTCAATTTTTTTTGACTGCATGGCTTCTTCAACCACCCTCTTGACATCTTCAAGCGTAATTTGATTGACAGATATGTCATTACTAGTTCGATGACCCCGAGTTTTTTGACCATCCACAGCCTGTGAAATATATTGATGGTGTTTCACTGCATTCAAGGCCTCTTGGATATTACGGGGATGTTCAAAACAAGCATGTTTTGCCGCATCTTTATCCAAACAGCCCTGGCAAAATTTCGAAACAGCCTCTTGCACTCTATGGCTTTCTGGGAGATCTCTATAGGCTGATGTTGCCAATGTCATGACCCGATCGGCCCAGTCTTCTAGAGACTCTTCCGGTTTCTGCATAGCCTGTTGGAAGTTGACCCTAGCTGTTTCAGTCAACTCATTAGAGCCAAATCTCATCTCCAATTTCTTCATTATATTCCTGAAAGAATAGTCCTCACCCATTTTTGTTGCAATGGTGAAGAAATCAAGTGCCTTTCCTTCCAGGCTCCAGGTCAAATAATCTCGGCACTCCTGTTCTTCCCAATTCATCACCGACATATAGCTTTCAAATATTCGCTTAAATGAAAGCCAACTCGTCTTACCATTATAACGGAGATTTTTAGGTAATCTCCTTGGGTCTCCTCGTCGTTCATTTGTATGTCTAAAAGACACATCACGCTTCGGTGAAGAGTAACGACTCCTTCTCGGACGACCATGATAATTTTTTGAATGATAATCCGGTGAACTAGACCTAGAACTGGAACTAGAAGAATTTCTTCGACTAGGTATTGTTTTTTTAGATTTTGTTATGTGGCGAGCTAGAATTGGGCCCCCTGACTTTTCCCTATAGTCTCTTTCAACCTGCCCTACGTCACGCCTAAAAGACTGATGACCTGTGGACATTGGGTTTTCAAGTTTGGGTCTAAAAGACGACAAACCTTTCATCGCACTATCTCTGATTACAAGCTGAACTTGCTGCTGCTCCTGTAGCATGAGTTGCAAATCATTTATTTGCTGTTGTGTTTTTTGCTGCAACTCTTTTAAATAACCCAACTCAGGGTTGACAATAGCCTGCTCTGAATTTTGATTGGGGGTCGGCATTTTAGATTTAATGAAAGTAGGTGTTCTTTGTTTATGTTCCATTGGTTCTTTGAACTTAGGTTTGCTTTTCGGCAGACTAGGTGTTTGTGGTAATTGAGAAATCAGAATTTCGAAATCAGAGGATTTGGGTTCACTGTAGGACAGCAACCTCTGTATCGTTTTCGTTGCTTCCTCAATTTCAGCTTCTAAATTCATTGAAATGTCCTTCATTGAAGAACCAGGTGACAAAAGACCTGGAGGACTCCTACCAATAGGAGTTTTAGAAGGCACACTAAAGTCCACCATGAACCAGACATTATCTGGCACCTCCCCCATAAGCATCAGTGAAAATGCCTGTTTGGTCACTTGACCATACTTTTCCCGGTGCTTAATGATTGCAATGGCCTTTTTTAAGCCTATTCCTGGGATTAGATGGAGTTCTTCCTCCGATGCAGAATTAATGTTGATTTTAGCCATAGCTTTGAAAGGAAATACTCAAAAAAGTTCTTTGTATACAAAATACGAAAATGCAAATCCCGTTGTAAAGTAATGCGCTTAAAAAGCAGCAATAATACTACCTGTTCTGAAAAGTACAAAGTGCTTAAAAAGCAAACCTTATACTTTGAAAGTTGTCCTGAAAAGTAAACTGTGCTTAAAAAGCAGACTTCATACTTTGAAACTTGTTCTGAAAAGTAAACAGTGCTTAAAAAGCAGACTCAATACTTTGACATATCTTTAAATACTCTGGAAATTCTTTATTAGACCTGACAGAGTACACCTGGCATGAGAAAAAAAAAAAAATTTCAACTCATGGAAATCTTAAATTAAATACTAAAAGTATTTTTCCTGTGGATGATTGCTGACTTAAATCAAACCAAATGTTTTCTTTAATGACCTTTAACCACACTGTAATTCACGAGACTACTTTTTGCATTCTGGGTCCAAGTTGAAAAACTGACGCAGGCCCTCGAAAATCGATGACACTACGGAACAGAGACTCAAAACTGCAAAACTAACTAGCCAAATTATCCTCGTCGCCAATGAAGTGATCCGTATAGGTCTTACGTGAATTGTTGAACCTCACCAGCGTGCTATACCTGTATAGTTCTGTGGTCTGGTTGTTTCTTCTTCGCTTCTAGTGATTATCGGCTTTCACGTCTATTCTCTAGGCCAGCTGGAAGTAAGAGTGATTCCCCGGATGGACTGGTTCCCCATATCAACTATTCGCGCCACTATGGGTTCGAGGTTTGTGTAGACGTCACAACGCGTCACAACACAGTTATGAATCCCTCTTTATTTGTTGATACACTTATAATAGATCGTCAACGACAATAAAAACAACACTCGAGCAATATTATTGATGTACACGTCACATTATTACGTCAGAAACTACGTACGTATTTACTAGCATAGCTAACGCTATAAATAGACCAGATTGGGTTTTGTGTATGTCTATCGATTTTTCACTACGTGTCATCTATAAAAGATGTACCAAACAATGTACTACGAACCGTATAAGCACAGCTTTTTCCTAGGACTATCAGAGAGCCGAACCTTGAGCAGAGCAGATCTGTAAACTGATTCAAGTCCCGTCTACATTGATACACAGCCTAAACAACACAGCTGTTTTTTTTATTTCATTTTATTTGTTAATATGCCTAATTAGTTGTTTTAACCATTTTAATGGCTTCACTTGCCTGCGATGCACTAAGCCCTGACAGTAACAAAGTAGAAGTAGAAGTTAGCTGGATCTCTAAATCACGAAAGGTTGGATGAGAGCGCTTTGTAACGTAAGTGTATGGAAATAGTTCCGTCCTTAGCGTCACGTGAAAAAGATTCCAGTGCAATATCAACCCGTGCAATATCCAATGATATTGCACCCTTTGTTCGTATGGAAACAAGAGGGAACAATATCAAAGTATACAATAATTTCCCATATTGATGCAATAACCTATAATATTACAAAATACATCAAAGACAGTCTCTTGATCATCTTTCTCTCCGGGTATGACCAAAATAGTGCATAAGAAAATATGTTTATCAAAATCATTTAGTTTATCGAAATTTATTCAGTTGCCAACAACTTCCGTGATTCTTTCAAATGTCGTCTTAATCGGGGAAAGGGTGAATGTTGAAGTGATCCTAAATCATTAATCATCAGGAAACTGTTGGACTGAAAAGAGTTCGGAATTCGTTTCATGAAAAACTGTGACTCTTCCATCAATTTATTCTAGGAAAGGTCTCTTGCAATAAAAAAATAAATAACTGCGTAGGGATGCATTGCTTGTAAAAGAAGATATCTCTTGAGTAGAAAAAAGCAACCCTTCGTCTTAAGCTCTACTTGCTGAAAGCCATTCGAGCTTTTATCATGACGACTTGTCCTACGTGCGTTCATTCGCTCGTGCGTCCGTTCCTGCGTGCATGCGTGTATTAACTTTTAGCTTCAAACGATTTCTCCTCAGTAACTTCTGGTTTCCATGGCAACCGATTTTTTTTTAAACCTCCTCTTAAGCGGGTTGTACGACTTTCAAATATTTTCTAGTAAGTTTCCTTTGGTGTTCCTTGGTCACATTCCTTTAAGCCATGTTAACTGGTCATAAAGCATGGCCGCCAGGTGGGTAGGGCTGTTTGGTTATATATGGTTATTATAAAGTGGAAACGTTAACAAACTTCTTTCCTGAAAGTATGAAGCCGATTTACCAGATATTTTGTAGAAAATGTTCATTTGGTCAGATTCTATGCGACTCTTTCAAGTCATGTTGATTGGTAAAGAGAAACGCCGACAGAGAGCGGGGCTGTTTTGCCTTATATGGCTATTGTTAGAAATTTCAAAAAAGATTCTCAATCGGTATGAATCCGATTTTGGATTAATTGTTTAGAAGTGTTCCTTGGTAACTTTTTTACCAGATTCCTTCTTACCATCAATGGTTCTAACCTCTCAATGGTTCTTACCCTCAATGGTTCTTACCATCAATGGTTCTTACCCTCAATGGTTCTTACCCTCAATGGTTCTTACCCTCAATGGTTCTTACCATCAATGGTTCTTACCATCAATGGTTCTTACCATCAATGGTTCTAACCTCTCAATGGTTCTTACCCTCAAGGGTTCTTACCGTCAATGGTTCTTACCGTCAGTGGGTCTTACCATCAATGGTTCTTACCGTCAATGGTTCTATCCTCTCAATGGTTCTTATCATCAATGGTTCTTACCATCAATGGTTCTTACCATCAATGGTTCTTACCCTCAATGGTTCTTACCCTCAATGGTTCTTACCATCAATGGTTCTAACCATCAATGGTTCTAACCTCTCAATGGTTCTTACCGTCAATGGTTCTTACCGTCAATGGTTCTTACCATCAATGGTTCTTACCATCAATGGTTCTAACCGTCAATGGTTCTTACCGTTAATGGTTCTTACCGTCAATGGTTCTTACTGTCAATGGTTCTTACCGTCAATGGTTCTTACCATCAATGGTTCTTACCGTCAATGGTTCTTACCATCAATGGTTCTTACCGTCAATGGTTCTTACCATCAATGGTTCTTACCATCAATGGTTCTTACCATCAATGGTTCTTACCGTTAATGGTTCTAACCTCTCAATGGTTCTTACCATCAATGGTTCTAACCTATCAATGGTTCTCTTCCGCAATGGTTCTTTTGATCAATGGCTGTTACCGTCAATGGTTCTAACCTCTCAATGGTTCTTACTATCAATGGTTCTAACCTATCAATGGTTCTTATCCGCAATGGTTCGTATGATCAATGGCTCTTACCGTGAATGTTTCTTTCCATCAATGGTTTTTACCGTCAATTGCCCTTACCGAGTATTTGCATAAATATATTATACGTCTCGTCACAAGGCTTATAACTATTCCGTAATGTGCGCCCCGAAAAAATGTTCCCTCGGACTCTGTCTTTGTCTAACATACACCAGCTGTATTTATATTTTCTACATAGTATGTGCTCGATACAACCAGAATGGTATTTAGCTTTCTGAACTATTTCCCAATTACAGACGCATCAGCAGCCTGTGAATGTTTAAATTTTGAACTCATCGTGTGTTCACATATTTTCAGTAATCATACATTCATTTATAGAGATTTTCCATGTTTTTCCATGTTTTTACATGTTGCAGATTTGTTGTATGTGGGAAGGGGTTAAACGTCAGTACCAAATAGTATGTGTTATCATACACTCATATTCAGTGAGACTCTTACAAATCTGCCGATGTATCTTTCGAAGAAAGTAAACTGCATGTGTCACACTGAAAGACAAATTGAAACACTGATTGTAAATTACCGCCACATTTCTCGAAATTCACTTCTTTTCTGCAAACACCATTAAATTTCAATGTTTCAATTGGCATTGATTTGCCAAAAAAGAAGGATAGCATATTTACCGAGAAACTGCAATAATGAAGGCCTTGTCGAAATAAAACCGCTTTTGACGTGTTATCTATACCAGTGTTTAATTATTGCCAGATTGGAGTTTTACGCCGCTTTCAACATTTTTTCAGTAATATAACGGCGGCCAGTTCACCTACTCCTGTGTTTCCTGACGTTCTCAAACCAGTACTCCACATAACATTCTTTCCAAGCAACTGACTGCTTTTCCACATAGACTGTTAGCCCATTGATGGAAGGCGGATGACGCTTTCCATAGTGTAATGTGTCAAAAGGCGGATTGAATGTTGGCCGAGGTGTGGTTCGAACTCACAACCCCTCGACTGACAGCCCGCGTCACTAGCGATTGACAACCCGCGTCACTACCGATTGAAAAACCGGGGCTCGGCATTCCAGTGTCTCAAAAAGAGGTCATATTTAGCGAGTTAACCTAACATCTAACTAGTCTTACAGGTTAAAATATGTTATAATAACACGTATTCTATTATTAGCTATAACTAGAATAGCTTCTGTTGGAAATAGCGCATTTGGAATTGTATTATTTGCCCAGTGGTGTTCCATATGGCATGTCCCTACTGTTGCTTCATGTGCAAGATGCTGCTTATAAATAGGTTCCACATTCAAATACCCTGCCTATCGTTTGCAAAATGTTCTGTGGAATATGATTTGTTTTTATTATAAGAGAACTATGGGATTTTGTTACACAGACTATGCGAGTACTGGTTGATTCTCCAGGAAGCGGACATACAATTTGATGAATATAAGTTCATAAGTTTGTTTCGCAATCGATGTAAATAAATTTGATACCGGGTGTCCCGGGTTCGATCCCCAGTCGCGGCACGACGGTCATGGTGCAGTGCCCAGGGATCATGAATAAGTGAACTGTCGCCGTGATATAACTGAAATAATGTTGAAAGCGGCGTAAAACACCAACAAAACAAACTGTCTCTACATTAACTATATGCTTGTACTTTCTATATCAATCTATGTACAATAGCTGTATGGTTAGCTGTGCTTTAATGTGTGATACACGATTGCTTTGATAACATTATTCATGTGACGACAATGGGGTCCGTTCTGATATGACTAGTCTGACTGGTCTGACTGGTATGACTGGTATGACTTTGAAACTTTGGTATGTATGGTATCCGCCAGTCCGTACTTGTGCTTTGCAAAAGGGATAGGAATCGAAAAATTAAAATGTCTCTAGGGAAAGGTATCTCACAGGCCAGAACTGACTGGCCCTTTCATTAGGGATGACACTATATAAAACACGCTTTATTTTGGTTTCATCTGTGTCACATGTGTAGACATTGATCAGTGTGACTGTACGAACATTGATCGGAGGCGTCTCCATTCGGACATGCGATGTTAGGAGTTTTGCTACGAAATGACCCCTGCGTTACATCATTTTACCGTGAGTTTACCGTGAGAATATTGTTTACCCTTTACCGAAGAATATTGTTTACCCTAGGCCCCTTTACCGTGAGAATATTGTTTACCCTTTACCGTGATAATATTGTTCACCCTTTACCACATGCATTTTGACGAATCTGCAGCAGCGGAATTCTAGCAACATTGTGGTAAATCGAGAAGTTGTTCACGATGAGTACTTTCTCCTTTGGTCACAATGATTTCAACTCTTTTCAATAAGCATACTGTCATTAATTAAGAGTGTTTCCTATTGTTTGCGTTTACCTGGATGTTTCTTTTGCTTTCTCGTCAGCTGCGGATTGTTTTTAGGTTGGAAACGGTTAGGAATCAGCTGTTGAACGAGATGGAAATAAAAGAGAACAACAAAAAACGAAGCAAAAATAAAAGCAGCATCAAAAAGCTGCATGAAACGAAGGTTATTGCGAATGTTTTTGTTTTTTCACGTTCTGAGAGGAAGAATGTTCTAAGAATAACTAATAGAAACACCTGTTACTGTTTATATTCACCTGGAAATATGTTTATAAACGATATTAACAGAGGAGTACGATTGGAAGAGTTAGTAACATTTCGAGCAGATCCAAATTGATAGAGATTTAAGTTTGTGAATTAACTCTTTCAGCGCCAAAGGCAATATTGAGGTTTTTACAAACAATACTGATTCAGGTGAGTCAGCTCGTAACGAGCTGTCTCACCTGAAATCAGCATTGTTTGCCTTTTAGTTATCAAAAAAGTCCACATTTGTATTACATGAGAAATGGAGACGCCTGATTTTGAACATGGAAGAGTCTATTTTAAACAATTCGGCGCTGAAAGAGTAAATTTTATTACAATTGTATCGTTTTCGAAAATAATGCAAACAGTTACGGAAAAAAACCACAATAAAAACTACAGAATTTTAATTGTAAAGGGCTGGGGTCGATTGTTGATGATATATAACCGTCGTGTTGGTTTATAGATGGTTCGGCCTGGATTGTGCAATACAACGTAAGTATGTTACTCGGTCAATGATGTTTCCGCTATCAGAGGAAAGATGGATCTCAAAGAAACTGTAGAAATAATTATTTAGTAATCAAGATGAACTAATAGTGGTCCGGGAATATAACCTTGGTGTATTCGGGACAAGTTAAGATTAATAGCTGCCTGCACATTCTTGCTATCCGATCCGCACACCCACTGTATGTCAGAAGCTTCTTTCTGACTGATTACAAACAGTGAAGGGACCAAATGCTTTGCTGAACATTAACATTAGACGCTAGGTAAAGTTGGGTCTTTAAGAACATTACTATTAGACGCTAGGTAAAGTTGGGTCTTTAAGAACATTAATATTAGACGCTAGGTAAAGTTGGGTCTTTAAGAACATTAATATTAGACGCTAGGTAAAGTTGGGTTTTTAAGAACATTAATATTAGACGCTAGGTAAAGTTGGGTCTTTAAGAACATTAACATTAGACGCTAGGTAAAGTTGGGTCTTTAAGAACATTAATATTAGACGCTAGGTAAAGTTGGGTTTTTAAGAACATTAATATTAGACGCCAGGTAAAGTTGGGTCTTTAAGAACATTAATATTAGACGCTAGGTAAAGTTGGGTCTTTAAGAACATTAATATTAGACGCTAGGTAAAGTTGGGTTTTTAAGAACATTAATATTAGACGCTAGGTAAAGTTGGGTCTTTAAGAACATTAATATTAGACGCTAGGTAAAGTTGGGTCTTTAAAAACATTAATATTAGACGCTAGGTAAAGTTGGGTCTTTAAAGCGACTGAACTCCAGATACCCAACTGTCAAAAAAAATAACATTTCCAATTTTAACAAAGTAAGTGTTATTTTTGTATTTGGGGCATTAAAATATGATAACTGACATATTACATACCCCTATAATCGGTGAGATTTTCTTGTTTTCGATACTTTTTCCATCGCAAATTCTACCCTGTCAGTAACGGGGTAAGTATTTTGTTATAGGAAACCCCTTCATCGGGACAATTGAAAACGACTCAAGGTCACTTTATTGATAAAACACGATACATTTTCTACCCTGGTTTTACTTGGATAACATAAAGAATAACATTTAGGGCTAATTTCGATTATTTTGTTCGTGCCATCTGGATTTCAGTCGCTTTAAGCAAGGATTTGATACCAACCGTATTTATATTTTCTACATGCTATGTGCTTTCACTTAATACCGGAATCATGTCGACGTTTAAGTATATTTCAAATGACTTTTCGTAATTTAATTTATTTGCTTTAAATCCCAAATCACAGAAACAAAGGGAACATTTTCATTTTCTAATCAGAAAGAATAAAGAATATTCATAGCAAAAAACATGAATACTTATAGGTGGTATTAAATCATTTAATATTTATCATCAAGGACGACTATTTCAAAATAAAATATTCAAAAATAAAATTATTTATTTATGCAACTTGCATGACCTAATTATATATTGTACTTTGATTAATAAGTATAATAAATATTAGTATTCATTAAGTTTTCAACAAACTTGAAACTTAGGGAGAGCGACATACTTGATTTTTTCTTCCATAGCTTTATTCATACTTGACCGAGTTTCATGTGAAGTTAACCTAGCTGGAGTGGAAGCTTTGGTTGGTATTTAGAGACAATTGAGTCAAAATCAATTTATTTTATATTTTAATTGTTACAAAAAGGTGAAGATTTTACATGTCTCACTATGTTAAGTAATAAGGGTGTTTTAACCATCAGTATCATAACATATCGGCTAAACTAATCAACCCAATTAACACTTCAGACGTACTGTATGATTACACCAAAATGATAGGAGGACCTGAATCAGTTATTTTCGGTTGCGAGATGTTATTAAATATACTCCACTATTAGCATGGAATTCAACCCGAAACAGACTGCATGGACAATGAGTGCAATTGCAGACGCACTGTTTTCTAGTTATATCTTATAATAGAACACGTGTGTGTTGTAAATGTACACGTCTCTTGTATCACATGTCATTTAATCTATACCATAGTAATTGCCTTACACATACTTATTACGTATCTATTGCAACAACATGTAATCTGATATGAAAAAAAATGTGTTCCATACCATTATATGTATAACATGTTAAACTAGCTATAGGTGTTAAGTTGACACGGAACATACCATTATATAAATATAACCTGTTATATGACACGGAACATACCATTATATGTATAACCTGTTAAATGACACGGAACATACCATTATATATATAACCTGTTAAACTACTATAGGTGTTAAATGACACGGAACATACCATTATATGTATAACCTGTTAAATGACACGGAACATATCATTATATGTATAACCTGTTAAATGACTAGGAACATACATGTACCATTATATGTATAACCTGTTAAATGACACGGAACATACCATTATATGTATAACCTGTTAAATGACACGGAACAAACCATTATATGTATAACCTGTTAAATGACTAGGAACATACATGTACCATTATATGTATAACCTGTTAAATGACACGGAATATACCATTATATATATAACCTGTTAAATGACACGGAACATAGAGAATATTATGTCCCTGACTTAAGATATGAACTTTATCTGACGAGGTTGGGAGAATTGATAATGGTCGAGCCTTTGGCGAGACAATTATCATTTCTCCCAGCCGAGTCAGATAAAGTTCATGACGAAAGTCAGGGACGTAATATTCTATTTATCTTGCATGTAAAATTATGTTTTTAGGTAATCTACATTCATTTTAACTAGTTTTAATAAATAACATATAACAATACAAAACCCCATTCAAGAATGACCTCACCTAAAATAGAATGACGTCACGCGCGTGCATAAATCCGCGCCGAATTACATTGTGTACACACGACATGCGGAAGCTAAAGAGTTCCGACTTCAACTCCATATTTCTCGATTATTACTACTTATTTTGTATATATATATCTGGTGCGAAATAATACCTTAAAATGGCAATATTAACTCGAACATATTTTTAGTAGAAGTGTATGTATTGCGGATTGGCCGTCGATTCAGTACACAAGATAGGTCAACATGTATGTCAACCGCCGTGTTTTGAAAATGAATAGTTGTGTTGGATCTAAAAGTCAATGCGTAAAGTTAGTTCAGGCTATGGAAGTTCAAGTAACACTCAAAGTTTAAATACAGATGACTATATTCAAGACAAGTGTGATGCTTAGGCTTAGTCGTCGTTTAGATTGGAGACATTCTATTTTTGGAAAAGGATACCGTCACTGTTGTGGTTAGACTTGTCGAAGACACGTTACGAAACTTTTAGTTTTAAGAATGATCATTTAAATACTAGCTGTACGAAAATGATAAAGTTATTTAACAAGAAGAAACATTTTCTGGATATCTCGAACGCATAATTATTTTTTTTGTCGGAACTGCTGTATGAAAGAGGAATCCATGGGTAGATGAGGCTGTTCGAAAACCCTTTCTCGTGGTAGAACACAGACTGACGATAGAAATTAAACATTTGTCGTTTAACGTGGAGTCATTTAAGTGTATTAAAATTACTTGTGGAAACATAGATATGCTTCTCATTATAGGACATTACTCGCTTCAGATTGTATTTAACAGTTTATCATACCAGTAGACATGCAAACAAAAGGTTTATCATACCAGTGTTACTCGTCACGTAATCTGCTCATTGCATGATAAAACCTGTTAAACTAGCTTTAGGTGTTAAGTTGACACGGAAAATACCATTATATGTATAACCTGTTAAATGACACGGAACATACCATTAACTGTATTACCTGTTAAATGGCACGGAACATATCAGTATATGTATAACCTGTTAAATGACACGGAACATACCATTATATATATAACCTGTTAAATGACACGAACATACCATTATATGTATAACCTGTTAAATTACACGGAACAAACCATTATATGTATAACATGTTAAATGACACGGAACATACCAGTGTATGTATAACCTGTTACACTAGCTACATGTGTTAAGTTGACACGGAGCATATCATTATATGTATAATCTGTTAAATGACACGGAACATACCATTATATGTATAACCTGTTAAACTAGATATAGGTGTTAATTTGACACGGAACATACCATTATATGTATAACCTGTTAAACTAGATATAGGTGTTAATTTGACACGGAACATACCATTATATGTATAACCTGTCAAATGACACGGAACATACCATTATAAGTATAACCTGTATAATGACACGGAACATACCATTGTATGTATAACCTGTTAAACTAGCTATAGGTGTTAAGTTGACACTGAACATACCATTATATGTATAACCTGTTAAATGAGACGGAACATACCATTATATGTATAACCTGTTAAATGACACGGAACATATCCTAATATGTATAACCTGTTAAACTAGCTTTAAGTGTTAAGTTGACACGGAACATACCATTATATGTATAACCTGTTAAATGACACGGAACATATCATTATATGTATAACCTGTTAAATGACACGGAACATATCATTATATGTATAACCTGTTAAATGACACGGAACATACCAGTATATGTATAACCTGTTAAACTAGCTATATGTGTTAAGTTGACACGGAACATACCAGTATATGTATAACCTGTTAAACTGGCTATAGGTGTTAAGTTGAAACGGAACATACCATTGTATGTATAACCTGTTAAATGACACGGAACATGCCATTATATGTATAACCTGTTAAACTAGCTTTAAGTGTTAACTTGACACGGAATATACCATTATATGTATAACCTGTCAAATGACACGGAACATACCATTATATGTATAACCTGTTAAATGACACGGAATATACCATTATATATATAACCTGTTAAACTAGCTATAGGTGTTAAGTTGACACTGAACATACCATTATTTGCATAACCTGTCAAATGAGACGGAACATACCATTATATGTATAACCTGTCACATGACACGGAACATATCCTAATATGTATAACCTGTTAAACTAGCTTTAAGTGTTAAGTTGATACGGAACATACCATTATATATATAACCTGATAAATGACACGGAACATACCATTATATGTATTACCTGTTAAATATGACACGGAACATACCATTATATGTATAACCTGTTAAACTAGCTTTAGGTGTTAAGTTGACACGGAAAATTCCATCATAACCTGTTAGATGACACGGAACATACCATTATATGTATAACCTGTTAATTGACACGCAACATACCATTATATGTATAACCTGTTAAATGACACGGAACATACCATTATATATATAACCTGTTAAATGACACGAACATACCATTATATGTATAACCTGTTAAATTACACGGAACAAACCATTATATGTATGACCTGTTAACTGACACGGAACATAATATTATATGTATAACCTGTTCAACTAGCTATATGTGTTTAGTTGACACGGAATATACCATTATATATATAACCTGTTAAATGACACGGAACATACCATTATATGTATAGCCTGTTAAACTAGCTATATATGTTAATTTGACACGAAATATACCATTATATATAACACCTGTTAAACTAGCTATAGGTGTTAAGTTGACACGGAATATACCATTATATATATAACCTGTTAAACTACTTATAGGTGTTAAATTGACACGGAATATACCATAATATGTATAACCTGTAAAACTACCTATAGGTGTTAAGTTGACACGGAATATACCATTATATATATATAACCTGTTAAACTACTATAGGTGTTAAGTTGACACGGAATATACCATTATATATAACCTGTTAAATGACACGGAACATACCATTATATGTATAACCTGTTAATCTAGCTATAAGTGTTAAGTTGATACGGAATATACCATTATATATATAACCTGTTAAACTACTTATAGGTTTTAAGTTGACATAGAATATACCATTATATGTATAACCTGTTAAACTACCTATGGGTTTTAGGTTGACACGGAATATACCATTATATATATAACCTATTAAACTACTATAGGTGTTAAGTTGACACGGAACATACCATTATATGTATAACCTGTTAAATGACACGGAACAAACCATTATATGTATAACCTGTTAAATGACTAGGAACATACATGTACCATTATATGTATAACCTGTTAAATGACACGGAACATACCATTATATATATAACCTGTTAAACTAGCTATAGATGTTAAGTTGACACGGGACATACCATTATATGTATAACCTGTTAAATTACCTATAGGTGTTAATTTGACACGGAATATACCATTATATATATAACCTGTTAAACTACTATATGTGTTAATTTGACACGGAAAATACGCCTCTGTGGTGTTGATTAAAAAGAAGTCACGTCATTAATGGCTCATCCTCAGAATAAAATGAAATTTGTACAGTATGTTTACTCATATGCCCCCTTCCAAAATCGCCACAAATTGAAACGTAGCAAGTTCATTGTTGACATGGCAACACAGTTTCTTCCTAAAAAGTAAGGAAATTGAGGAAAAATACATGAGTCTTCCTTTCAACATTTTCTTTTATTGTAACAAACATAAATATATTCTTTAAACATTTCTTCAAATTCATTGATAATATATGAAAAAAATAATAACAATAAACACAAGTTACTATGGAAACAGGCCATGGTTTCAACATATGAAAGATGAATTATTTAGCAATTTTCAAGTAATGCACAGACTTAGTTTGTGAAAATTGATATAATAAATGATATTCTGTATAAGAAAATAAAATATTTACATGTATGATTTTGTTCATTCACAGTGGATACTGAACTTCAACTGTTGCCATGGAAAGAAACTACTTATATATAAATGTTATGTTAACCTTGCATCAGCAAATAAATGCATAGACTAAACTGATTTTATTGCAACAAAATTGTAAAACATGATTGAATTATATCATTTCATTAACATATGTGAAATATACATGAATATATTTCATAAGTTATTAGGCTATGCTTTTAGCCTAGAAGACATAATGAAATGGTGTGTGTGTGCGACCATATGAACTTGTTGACGCTGTATCTCCTTAATGCACACTTGGATGGTCAAATAACTTGCCATGTTTATTAAACTTGATATGATGATGTGTTTTATGCAACACCTATGATTGAAGCTCAGAGGTCAAGGTCACAAATTAAGATCAAAGGTCAACAATTGATGCAAACATTTATATTAAGTTGGGTTAATAATAATATATATGGTAAGGAGATGTCATTTGAAGCTTAAAGTTAGTTTACCCGTTTTCTGATGCCACCTGTATGCTATGTCTTGTAACCAATCACTATTGCTTGGATCTTTTTTAGAGATACACTGAATGTACATTCAAACACATTTATCTTGAAATCTGACAAGCAGATTTTTTTTTTTCATTTTGCCCCTTTTCTACTGCCACCTGGCTGCGATGTTTTTCACCCCATAATATGTGTGCTTTTTCTTAGTTATGCAATAATTTTTATTGCAATATGAGTCTTGTAGATTGCTACGAGTCAATCATAAAAAATACCGACTTGTCCATTAGTGTATTCTATTTAGAAGCTTCTACAGTATTAACAAGATTTTCCTTCAATTTGGTTGAGTAACATAGTTTCTGACCCAATATGACCCAATAGTAACCTAGTTTCTAACCCAATATGACCCATATTCGAACTTGACCTAGAAATCAATGAACTGAAAGTACTAAAATGCGGGGGATGTTGGCTCTAAAGTGGTAACAAGATGTTCCTTCAATTTGACCTAGTGACCTACCTTTTGACCCAACATGACCCATGTTAGAACTTTACCTAGATATCATCAAGACAAACATTCTGATACAGTTTCAACATGCTCAAGCTAAAAATGCAGTATCCAGAGTGTTAACAAGATTTTCCTTCAATTTGGCCTAGTGACCTAGTTTTTAAGCCGGCATGACCCATATTCAAACTTGACCTAGATATCATTTAGATAGAATTCTGACAAAATTTTAAGCTGCTGTAGCCAAAAAAGATGCTTCTACATAGTTAACAAGATTTTCCTTCAATTTGGCCTAGTGACCTAGTGTGACCCATATTCGAACTTGACCTAGATATCATTAATACAAACATGCTGACAAAATTTCAAACCGATGAATGAAATATTACGGCCTCTAGAGTGTTAACAATCTTTTCCTTCAATTTGACCTCGTGACCTACTTTTTGACCCGACATGACTCATGTTCGAACTTGACTTACATCATCTAGACAAACATGCTGATAAAGTTTCAACATGCTCAAGTTGAAAATGTGGCCTCTAGAGTGTTATCAAGGGAAAATGTTGACGATGCTTTCCGTATTTTTCATTGCAGGTATTTTCTCAAAAGGTTTTTGAGCTACCCGCTTTCAAGCTACTCGTTTTCCATATATTTAAAACATTTAAGATCCTTATGTCTAACTTAAATTTCTAAATTATGTATACAACTTCATGGATTAAAACTTTACATTGTGTACGTTTACTTTGTATAATGTGCACACTGTTTAGATTGTTGTGAAACGCATTTAACTGATCCCTGGACAATCAAGAAAAAGTGTCCATTTTGAAAAAACAGAGGGCAGCACAACAAATTTACAAATGTACACTTCCTGAAAGCTGGGCATGACAATATACGGGGGTATTCAGCATAGCTGAATCCCCCGCATAAAAAGTGTTTAAAACATTTATATTTATAATATTATTATGATTGAAATGGTGTTTTTGTCCGCTTCCATTTTTAGATCGATAATCGGACCAGGAATCATATACCGTGTCCGAGACCGTGTGTAGCTAAGTCGTCCATACACACTCCCATCGTAGTAATGTGTCTGTAAAAGTTGTATCGATTGTAAAAGATCAGTTGTGTATTGATTGTATCGAATGAAACACATACGGTCTCTATGACAGTGTTTGTTTCTAATTTATCAATTAAAACAAATCAGTAATTCATAAAGAACCTGTTAAAATTTAGGATGTAGGTACCAGTTGCACGAATTCTACAGGCTAATATATTGATTTGTGTATCACCTGAACACGTGACAACAGATATTGATTAAGTCAGTACATGAGAAAATGTACACGTTGGCATTTCTGAACAGTGTAAATTCATATTATCTTGTCCACCTGCTCTGTCTTATTGGAAGCTTCACAAGTTGACAGAATCTTCTAACAAGCGTGTCTAAGTAATATGAGTCGTCCCGCGAGAAAACCAACAATGTGGACTCTGCGTAAAGTATCGACCCGGATCAGCCTTAGCATGCCGCGCAAGCTAACGCGGACAGACACTTTTCGCCTCCTGTGGATTTTCTATTTCAGGAATCATTACTTTAAACATATATCCTCCTTAGACGAAGTTTGTCGACCCGGATCAGCCTGCGCTGTTTCAGGAATCATTACTCTATACTTCTATCCCCCTGAGACGAAATATGTCGGCCCGGACTAGCCTACGCGGACTGCGAAGGCTGATCTGGGTCGACACATTATGCAGAGGCCATAGTGTTTGTTTTCTTGTTAAACGTCCCATATGTGAAAAATGTGAATTTTGATCAGACTGTAGATGCACTAGCTGATCTGGTTCTATACAATTCCCAAAAGTCAACTTGAACCTGTTCTCAAGTACATACTCAAATAACCTTTGTCTGTGTTATAGCGTAGATGTGTTTGTTTCTACGGCCTATTATGTCGATTTAAAGTATTATTGAGTATTATTAATTAACTAGTGCGTATTTGACTCTATGCTATAGGAATCGTAGAGCTAATAAAGAACAATAGAAGACAATATCTGCTTAAACTCGCCTAATATGGACCAAAGTCGGCCAATATGAATTTCTGCCGTTTTGATTGGCTACTAAACTCGCCAAATACGGGATTCGAGGAGTGGGCCATTTTCATTGGCTGTCGAAACTCGCCCTAATACGAGAACGGTGAAAAAAAGAAACAATTAGTAGCCATTTTGTTTTTATTTACTGATTGATTTGTGCGTGGTGTTAAAAACGAATTTTGACATTTGATTACCCCTATCTCTACTACAAACCGTTAATGAGTGATCATTATAGTAGTGTTTAACCTGCTCACATTCATGAGTGGATTTTACGACAATTATTTTTTTGGAAAGCAGACCACACAAAATGGACGACGAGGGGGAAAATATTTTGGAACTTTTAGCCAACGATTTGTGCGAACAAGCAGATACACGTAGAATAGAAAAAGAACTAAGTGGCAATGGAATTAGCTACAGAAACACTACCTTTGCTAATTTAGAAATCCCAGATGGCAACGCAATTTCTGAGGACAGTGTCAGCATGGTCGCGGAGCCAAAAATTGAAAGATTTTTGAAAGTGGACGAAGGGGATACAAACAATTTCACCAAGAAAACAAGGCGAAAAACACCATTTATAAGACTGTGAATGATCTTAAAATATTCAATGATTGGGCTATCAGTGTAGGAGAAACGAGGGACATACTAAATATCCAGCCAGAGGATCTGGACCTCTTATTTGCCAAGTTCTATATGGGTAAGTCACTTGTGATTTTATAGTTTATGAAGTTTATTTAAAATTAATATTATTTATTTTTTAAGATGAACCAGGTCCATGGTTTTTGTGGTATCGCTGTCGAAACAGCTGAAGTTCCCTTTTCAATCCCAAATATCAGCCCGGCCAGCTACATGTAGTCCAACTAATTGGCCGTAAACGATTTTTTTACTTGGCAGACTCGAGAAAGGTTACAACAGAAAATGTCAGAAAAGTAAAAAAGTAACCTGAACGCCAATTATTGTAGCTACCCGGCGGCCGGAGAGAAATATATTTTAGATTCTCATCCCTGCCCTAACATGTCTTAAGCTCCCTGCCCCAATGCTTTTTATTAAATGAAAATTCAGCATTTACAACAAAATAAAATAAGTTGTAAAATATTACCAAAATGGGCATGGTTTATTTAATATGTTTTATAAATATCTTTCCAAATGGCTGTGTATTTTTTTTACATGATCGAATAAAACTTTTCCTGTCAAAAATAGAAATTAAAAGAAATAAAATCACCCACCAGCCCATTTTTTCAAATCTGGATGGGAATGTAAACATTTTTTTTCACAGGCCTAATTAATCATGTTTGCCGGGACTCGTAAATAATTGCCATCCGGAAAGTTCATCATCTTCAATTAAAAAAAAATTGTCTACAAATTCTACACACTTTTCCACATGTTTTTAGTAAATTAAAAATTAGAACAATGCAGCCCGTCATATATAATTATTATTGTGTGACTTTAGTCTTAATAATTTGACGATGTTTCGGTTGCCATAGTAACAAATATTTCTCGTGTTATTTAGACTATGTGTGACTCTAGATTTATGCATTAGCATTTCATATTTGTACCTGAAACATATTTCTTTTCATTTATATTTCAGCTGTCAGGAAAAAAGATGGCACAGAGTACGAGCCAGACACTATTAGCACCATCCAAAACAGTTTGGACCGGCATCTAAGAGATAACAAGGCAACTTTCAGCATCAAACGAGACGCCACGTTTTCCTATTCAAATAGAGTCCTTGAAGCGAAGAGAAAAAGTTTAAAAGCGATGGGAAAAGGACAAAAGGAAAACCGGACAGAACCTCTTAGCAAAGAGGAGATATCTAAACTTAAAAGGAAAGGCCTCCTTGGAACCGGTAAACATTGTTTTTAAAGATAGTTTAATTTCATACTATAAAATTCATATTTGATTAAACAATGCATCAATTAGTGAATTACAGAGTTAGTCCTTTAATGACACTGGACCATTAACGCTTTACCCCAGTGTCAAACCATGCCATATACATGTAAGTTTCTATTAACCATCATGAAAATAACAGTTTTGAACAGTAAGTAAGTAGGTTGTCTTACGAAAAAGCATGATTCACAATAATACTAATAGCCCACAAAATTAAACTCTGACGGAATTTAAAAAAAATAGGATAATTGTTTGTATCAGTGTAAGATCGCAATATATTTCACCGAGTGAGCACCAAAAGATATATTTAATTTTAGTATTCACGAGGTGAAATTAGCTCGTCTGTTTTTTGGAGAAAAAAAGTGAAATATAAATTCTGACTTTAATATTTATTAAGTTATGCCCCTTTTTCGACTTAGAATTAACAGACGAGCGTTGGCGTTCGTTCTGCGGCGCTTTTGTCTTTTTATTATATGCCTAAAAAGGACATGAAATGATTTTTAAATGTAGTTTTCAGGAAAGTGCGCCAACTTATATATGCTAACGTTAAAACAGTGAAATATCATTTTAATTTCACTGATAAATCTCTATAAACCACCGGAAAGCATACAATAAAAAAAATATCCCTACCTACCTACCTTTTCCAGCAATGCTACCTGAACCACATATCTTTTTTGTTTAGCCTTACCAAAATCGCAATTAAATGTTTTAAATTTTCGGAAAACCCAACTCAACTTCTTCATACCATGTGGTTACTAAATGGCCTGTACTTCGGTTTGAGAGGACGCCAAGACCACGTTCAACTCTTATGGGGTGACATTGAGCTGAAGCAGGTTACTGACGGAAGAAAATACATAGAATTCTCAGGTAACTTGCGGATTCCAGTACATCTAATATATATTATAAATATTAAAAGACAGTTGCATATAATATATTTTATTTTTTTTGCTCAGCAGTATTGTCTTAAACTTTAAACGGTTAACCACACAAGCCAAGGATTCTGAAAAGGAAAAACGTTAATAACACATTACAATAATGTATCTCATTCTAATCACTTGCCTAAATAATATACAGTTATTTTATGCTTATTTGTGTAGCAGTCAAAACTGTTGTCCCGAGGTGGAGGGGATGACATCTGAACTGTTGCCCGAGGCCGATAGGCCGAGGGCAACAGTTCAGAATGTCATCCCTGACACCAAGGGACAACAGTTTTGACTGTTACACTAATAACCATCAAATAATTGCATTTTGACTTGAACAAACGTTCATCTAGCTAAAAAAGGATCTAACTATTTTATAACCTTAACAAAGTATTAAAAATCATTATTTTAAATGACTGAATGTTAATGATATGATGTCTAAAAATATAATTTTCGGGAAATTCCAATGACCTCATAACGCGAGAGGAAAACAGATAGTACTATTGACCGGGGAATAGTTAAATCCAAGACAAATTGATAGCTTAAATGTGCACATAACAGATATGTACATGTACTTATATAAAGAATCAGGTAATAATAGTTATTGTGAAGAATAAAATGACATCGCTGCGCATTTCTAAGGTAAAGTATTGATCAACATTAATCTTAAAATGGTGTGTCGCCCTTGAAATACACACGTCTTAAGATTCTCATTTAAAATATATGCATACTTTTAGCTCGTCTTCTTTTAAGTAAAAGATGGCTATTGTCAAGGCCTTAGTGTAATTGTCTGCGGCATGCAACAACTTTAATATTGGCCTTAACTCAAAAAATGGTTACAGATATTGGAATGAAATTTCGTACACATGTTGACTGAGACAATTATGCAAATTTTTATTAAGATCATTATTCATGCTATACTAGTTATTGAGTTGTACCCTTTTTTTACAAAAAAAAACCAACAAACTGTGATGTGTGCTCTTGTTTATTAATTTTGTGTATATCTCAATTTATTTGTTCATATTCTTTTAGAAAGACGTACCAAAACACGAACAGGGGCCAAGAAGACAGATGTTCGGGCTGTCAAACCACGGGCATTTGAAACCTCGGGTGACCTGTGTCCAGTGAAAATATACACAGCATTTCTGTCGCACAGGCCAGCAGATATGTTAGATCCCGACAGTAGATTCTATCTTCAGGACATCAAAAAGCCAAAATCCAATGTTTGGTTTTCCCACCAACCGGTAGGAAAAGACAAACTGGGGAATTTTATGAAAGAGCTTGCTGAGCTTGGTGAGCTAGAGGGTAGAAAAAGAAATCACTCGACTCGTAAAACATTTGCAACAACATTGGTACAAGCTGGTCGACCACCAACTGAAATTGCAGCATTGGCTGGTTGGAAGAATATTGCGACTGTTTATGAATATAGTGCCCCATCAGTGCAGCAACAAGCTGAATGTTCTGATATCATCGCTGGTTTATGCAACGCAGAAAATCAAGTTTCCGTTGCTACAATGCAGTCTATTGAAAACACGGTCGAACAACAGACCGAATGTTCTGACATTATTGCAGGTTTTGGCAATGCAGAAAAAACAGTTTCCCTTGTTACAATGCAGCACACGGAAAACAACATGAACATAAATGACTGCAGGTATAGGACGAATCCATTTGCAGTAATGTGTGGTGCAACAGTCACTGGGGGCACTGTTAACATTAACATTTACTCTGGAAAAAGAAAATGGATGTCTTCTTCCCAGGAAAACTCTCAAGAGTGAAATAGTTTCTGTGTAAATCTTTCAAAAATGTGTACAAGCTGTTAAAACAAAGAAATATAATGCTTACAATTGCTATGATTAATATGCATATTCACATATTCTGATAAATACCAGAATAAGAATTATAATAAATATTACTGTTGCTCTGTTTAGCTGTCATGTAGTATGTAAGGCCTAACAAATGTTTGTTTCATGTTTCATATTTGAAGAAATAGGTTTTGAAGGTCAGAAAATCTTTTTTCTGGAATATATTTTGTATAAGCCAATTTTTGTTATTTCAGTTACAAAAAACTATAGATTATATGCTTAAGAACATTACACTATCAGCACTAGCAACGCTGGTATGGATAAAAACCAAAATGCAAAATGACATCATTTTGAACTTTTAAAAGACAAAAAAACAAACAAAGGAAACCTGAAACATGAATTGCTTGCTGATAAATACTAAAGTTGTTTGACCTAGATTGAAAGAGGGGAAATGAGGTATTGCCTGAGGCCGATAGGCCAAGGGCAATATCTCACTTCTTCTTTTTTTAACCATTTACAAAGTTGTTAGTTAAATGACATTTGGAAGAAAAAGAACCCTAGTTTGAGAAAGGAGAAGTTAAGTATTGCCCGAGGCCGAATGGCCGAGGGCAATAGTTAACTTCTTCTTTCTCTTCCTCGGGCAAATAGTTTTTATAATAATATTGTGTCCAAATAAATATTGACTTCTTTCAGTGCTGTAAAGCCTTGGAATGGGGTCGACCGAGGCTTTAGCCGAGGTTGACAGTGTTTACCGGTACTGAAATCTCATTGTAAATCATGTAAAGTTCCCATTTTGTGTCGTCTGCTTTCCAAAAAAATTATTTCTGTTATTAATATGTATATTAACATATTCTGTCATCTGATAAATACCAGAATAAGAATTATAATAAATCTAACTTTTTCTTGTTTCAACTCATATGAATTGCTGGCTGGTAAACACTCAAACATTCTTGCCCTAGTTTGAGAAAGGGAAGTTGAGTATTGCCCGAGGCCGAAAGGCCGAGGGCAATAGTTAACTTTTCCTTTCCCTTCCTCGGGCAAATGGTATGGAGTATTGAAAACCAACTATATAAAGTTGTTGGTTAAAGCTGCACTCTCACAGATTAACAGTTTTGACAGTTTTTGAATTTTTTGTCTCAGAATTAGCTGATTTTGGCATCAATGTCTTCAATTCTGTCATATGAGATAACTCGCAATAGAACAGATCTTTATTGTTTGGAAAAACTGCTGAAAAGTTCATTTTTTTTAAACCGTTTAATACTAACGGTTTAGCCATTTAACATCAATTTTTGTACTTAAATATGAAAAACTGCGATCTGATCTTTTGTCAGCAGTCTTATATCACCGGTGTCCAGACATATACGCAAAAATTGCCTCATTCCAAGACAAAAAAATCAAAAGTTGTCAGAACAGTCAATCTGTGAGAGTGCAGCTTTAAATGCCATTTGTTGAAATATTTTTTCTAAGTCTTTATAATAATATTGAGTCAATATAAATATTCTTTCAGTGGGGACGGTGCATCTTGTAAAGCCTTGGAATTGGGTCGACCGAGGCTTTAGCCGAGGTTGACAGTGTTTACTAAAGTCTCACTGTAAATCGTTGGCTAAACGTTTTCCATTTTGTGTCGTCTGCTTTCCAAAAAAATAATTGACTATGATTAATGTGTATATTAACATATTCTGATAACTACCTGAATCAGAATTATAACAAACAGTGAAGTTTCTTGTTTCAACTGTCAAGTTTATGTCATATCACTGCTGGCTGGTAAACACTGAAAATTATTTGCCCTTGGTCCAAAAAGGAGAAGTGAACTATTAAGTAAACATGTTGTAAGCCCTTGAAGCGGGGTCGACCGAGGCTTTAGCCGAGGTCGATTGTGTTTAAAGAAAGTTTCATGCTAGAAGTTTTCTATTTTTGTGTCGTCTGATTTCCAAAAAACAAATGTCGTAAAATGTACTCATGTCAACAGATTAAACACTTATGCTATGGGTTATATGTGTAAGCATACATTTATATCCAGTTTTATGAATTCTGTGTAACTTGTACTATGTGTGAGTCTCAATTTGTTGCTGGCTGGTAAACACTGAAAATGATTTGCCTTGGTCCAAAAAGGAAAAGTGAACTATTAAGTAAACATGTTGTAAGCCCTTGAAGCGGGGTCGACCGAGGCTTTAGCCGAGGTCGACAGTGTTTTAAGAAAGTTTCATGCTAGAAGTTTTCCATTTTGTGTCGTCTGTTTTCCAAAAAACAAATGTCGTAAAATGTACTCATGTCAACAGATTAAACACTCATGCTATGGGTTATATGTGTAAGCATACATTTATATCCAGTTTTATGAATTCTGTGTAACTTGTACTATGTGTGAGTCTCAATTTGTTGCTGGCTGGTAAACACTGAAAATGATTTGCCTTGGTCCAAAACGGAGAACTGAAGTATTAAGTAAACATGATGTAAGCCCTTGAAGCGGGGTCGACCGAGGCTTTTGTAAGCCCTTGGAAGCGGGGTCGACCGAGGCTTTAGCCGAGGTCGACAATGTTTTAAGAAAGTTTGATGCTAGAAGTTTTCCATTTTATGTCGTAAAATGTACTCATGTCAACAGATTAAATACTGATGCTATGGGTTATATGTGTAAGCATACATTTATATCCAGTTTTATGAATTCTGTGTAACTTGTACTATGTGTGAGTCTCAATTTGTTGCTGGCTGGTAAGCACTGACAATGATTTGCCTTGGTCCAAAAAGGAGAAGTGAACTATTAAGTAAACATGTTGTAAGCCATTGAAGCGGGGTCGACCGAGGCTTTAGCCGAGGTCGATTGTGTTTTAAGAAAGTTTCATGCTAGAAGTTTTCAATTTTATGTCGTCTGATTTCCAAAAACAAATGTCATAAAATATACTCATGTCAGCTGCTATGGTTTATATGTGTAAGCATACATTTATATCCAGTTTTATGAAATCTGTGTAACTTGTAATATGTGTGAGTCTCAATTTGTTGCTGGCTGGTAAACACTGAAAAAGGTTTGCCCTTGGTCCAAAAAGGAGAATGGAACTATTAAGTAAACATGTTGTAAGCCCTTGAAGCGGGGTCGACCGAGGCTTTAGCCGAGGTCGATTGTGTTTTAAGAAAGTTTCATGCAAGAAGTTTTCAATTTTGTGTCGTCTGATTTCCAAAAAACAAATGTTGTAAAATATACTCATGTCAACAGATTAAACAGTAATGCTATGGTTTATATGTGTAAGCATACATTTATATCCAGTTTTATGAATTATGTGTAACTGTAATATGTGTGAGTCTCGATTTGCTTCTGACTATTAATTACTATAGCAAATACTATAATTAGTATAGCAACTTGAGATAAGAATAAAAGAGAGACTGTCTGTTTATGAAGTTGCAAATTTTGTTAACTTGCTATCTTTGTTGATGGTTGTTTTGTTGATTGTTATTCTTAGAATATTCATGAAGTAATGGATGAATAAAATGTTAAAGATTATATGTTATTCTTTCTTATTGTCTGCTAAGCAGTAGCATTATGAAGAGATAGTGATATGATCTTACCGTAAACCAGCAATACTTATATACAGCTGAGAATGATTTAATAACAGTTTCAACATATTGTATATTATACACACTTCTGTTTATGCATACATTCTTCTTCAAAGTAAACTTTGTGCCTCAAATTGAGTAATCTCGAAGTTGGTTAGTTGAGAACAAGGTTGTGCAAATAAAACTATATTTACAGTTAAAAGTTAAAATCACTGGCACAGGTTAACAACAGGTCGGGATAGCTCAGAGGTAGAGAGTTCGGCTCCCGATGAAGAGGTCATGGGTTCGATCCCCGCCAGGTGATCTTCTCGTGACTTCTCATATGGACTCGCAGTATTGGTTTTGCCCAAAAACGATCGTCGCAATCGAGTTAAATAAAATGGTATAAACCAACAGGTTAAACACTGCTCCCCTGCAGGCAATACAGGCCATAATGCCAGTTGGCTGGAAAAAAGATATTGCCTTATAAAAAGCATTTTCCCACAATGGTTGATTAAATTTTAAAGTTAATTAATAAAATACTTATTAATAAGGTGATTTAATATTGGCCGAGTTATTTGTCCTCTGTCTGCAGTATTGTCCTTCGCCCTTCGGGCTCAGGCCAATACTGCAGACCTCGGACAAATAACTCGGCCAATATGAAATCACCTAATTAATAACATTATAATATAACGGCCTTTCCTGGGTAAGTTACCAGAACAACTCGTCTATTTCTACTGACACAAGCGATTAAGTCGCAATGCTAACCCCACAATCTATGGGCCAAGGAGGGAAAGCCATTTTTACTATTTTGGCCGAGGATCGAACCCTCGACCGAGGCGGAAGCTCAAATTTACCTCCGAGGCGGTCTTTAGAATTGATTGCCGTAACATGGGACATTTATACGTGTCGTGACGCCAATGCAGGAATGCATTTACACAAAATAGAGCACATACCATTCTGGGCCGTTCACCTTGTTATGTTTAAAATGGGACATATATACGTGTCGTGACGCCAATGCAGGAATGCATTTACACAAAATAGAGCACATACCATTTTGGGCTGTTCACCTTGTTATGTTTAAATAGGACATTTATACGTGTCGTGACGCCAATGCAGGAATGCATTTACACAAAATAGAGCACATACCATTTTGGGCTGTTCACCTTGTTATGTTTAAAATAGGACATGTATGCGTGTCGTGACTCCAATGCAGGAATGCATCTACACAAAATAGAGCACATACCATTCTGGGTCGCTCACTTGTTACGTTTAAAATGGATATTTATGCGTGTCGTGACGCCAATGCAGGAATGCATCTACACAAAATAGAGCACATACCATTCTGGGCCGTTCACCTTGTTACGTTTAAAATGGGACATTTATACGTGTCGTGACCCCAATGCAAGAATGCATTTACACAAAATAGAGCACATACCATTCTGCGCCGTTCACCTTGTTACGTTTTAAATGGGACATTTATACCTGTCGTGACCCCAATGCAGGAATGCATTTACACAAAATAGAGCACATACCGTTCCGGGCCGTTCACCTTGTTACGTTTAAAATGGGACATTTATACGTGTCGTGACCCCAATGCAAGAATGCATTTACACAAAATAGAGCACATACCATTCTGGGCCGTTCACCTTGTTACGTTTTAAATGGGACATCTATACGTGTCGTGACGCCAATGCAGGAATACATCTACACAAAATAGAGCACATACCATTCTGGGCCGTTCACCTTGTTACGTTTAAAATGGGACATTTATACGTGTCGTGACCCCAATGCAAGAATGCATTTACACAAAATAGAGCACATACCATTCTGGGCCGTTCACCTTGTTACGTTTTAAATGGGACATTTATACCTGTCGTGACCCCAATGCAGGAATGCATTTACACAAAATAGAGCACATACCATTCCGGGCCGTTCACCTTGATACGTTTAAAATGGGACATCTATACGTGTCGTGACGCCAATGCAGGAATGCATTTACACAAAATAGAGTACATACCATTCTGGGCCGTTCACATTGTTACGTTTAAATGGGACATTTATACGTGTCGTGACCCCAATGCAGGAATACATCTACACAAAATAGAGCACATACCATTCTGGGCCGTTCACCTTGTTACGTTTTAAATGGGACATCTATACGTGTCGTGACGCCAATGCAGGAATACATCTACACAAAATAGAGCACATACCATTCTGGGCCGTTCACCTTGTTACGTTTAAAATGGGACATTTATACGTGTCGTGACCCCAATGCAAGAATGCATTTACACAAAATAGAGCACATACCATTCTGGGCCGTTCACCTTGTTACGTTTTAAATGGGACATTTATACCTGTCGTGACCCCAATGCAGGAATGCATTTACACAAAATAGAGCACATACCATTCCGGGCCGTTCACCTTGATACGTTTAAAATGGGACATCTATACGTGTCGTGACGCCAATGCAGGAATGCATTTACACAAAATAGAGTACATACCATTCTGGGCCGTTCACATTGTTACGTTTAAATGGGACATGTATACGTGTCGTGACCCCAATGCAGGAATACATCTACACAAAATAGAGCACATACCATTCTGGGCCGTTCACCTTGATACGTTTTAAATGGGACATTTATACGTGTCGTGACCCCAATGCAGGAATGCATTTACACAAAAAAGAGCACATACCATTCTGGGCCGTTCACCTTGATACGTTTAAAATGGGACATTTATACGTGTCGTGACCCCAATGCAGAAATGCATTTACACAAAAAAGAGCACATACCATTCTGGGCCGTTCACCTTGATACGTTTAAATGGGACATTTATACGTGTCGTGACGCCAATGCAGGAATGCATTTACACAAAATAGAGTACATACCATTCTGGGCCGTTCACCTTGATACGTTTTAAATGGGACATTTATACGTGTCGTGACCCCAATGCAGGAATGCATCTACACAAAATAGAGCACATACCATTCTGGGCCGTTCACCTTGATACGTTATAAATGGGACATTTATACGTGTCGTGACCCCAATGCAGGAATGCATCTACACAAAATAGAGCACATACCATTCTGGGCCGTTCACCTTGATACGTTTAAAATGGGACATTTATACGTGTCGTGACGCCAATGCAGGAATGCATTTACACAAAATAGAGCACATACCATTCTCGGCCGCTCACCTTGTTATGTTTTGCATTAATCCCACCTGCTAATCGATCAATTACCAACGATTTTACGACCATATGATAATGGAGATGATCCAAGTTAAGATTTACACCTGGCAAATGTTAAGCACCCCCCTTTACAAGATACATCTATACGGCAGTTGTTTATGGTTTCTTCAATTACGATACAAATTTATCGTTACTGGAATACTGAGTTAATTCCTTGGAAAATTCTGGAAGAATCTTTTTTCTCGGTTTGCACATATATTAATTAATAAAAATAATAAACATGTTAGATCCAGAATGTAAACATAAGCAGCTTTTCGATCGTATGTTGTACGTCGTTTGATGTTTTTAAAAGAAGTGCTTCAATGTTTCTCTTTCAGCGCCACAGGCAATATTGTGCTTTTTGCAAACAATGCAGATTCAGGTGAGTCAGCTCGTAGCGATCTGTCTCACCTGAAATTAGCATTGTTTGCCTTTTAGTTACCAAAATAATCCAAAACTTTCATAAATTGAGAAATGGACACACCCGGTTTTGAACATGGAAGAGTCTACTTTAAACAATTCGGCGCTGAAAGGGTTAACATTGCACCTTGATTTGAATGTGCACGAGCTGTCCTTTACCCTTTAACTCATTCAGACGCATCTACAGCAGACGATTTATGTAAACATTATGGCGAATGGACTCTGCGTAATGTATCGATCCAGATCAGCTTGCGCAAACGGCGCTGGCGGCTAATCCGGGCCGACATATTCCTTCTCAGGAGGATAGAGGTATAGATTCCTGAAATAGAAAATACACAGAAGGCGAAAAGTGTTTGACCGGATTAGCCTGCGCGGCATTCTTAGGCTGATCCGGGTTGATATTTTACGCATAGTCCACAATGTTGGTTTTCACGTGAAACAGCTAATATATTATTATTTCGAAGCACGGATATGTGTTACTATTCACCATCTTGGTTAATAGTTTGTGGATTCGTATGTCCGTTTATGCACTACACATTCCCCTTTTCCACCGTATGCTATATATATATATATATATATATACATGTACATGACGAATTTTGATGCTAAGCATCAAAGACGCCGCGTGATTTTGAAGCATGACTTAAGGGTAGCAGATACAGTTCAGTACATTTAAGTAACCTGTGCAAACAGACAGGATGTAAATATTTCGAACAAGAAGGCCAAATGTCCCTTTATTTTAAACAAGAAGGACAAGATGTGCCTATATTGCTCACCTGGCTACCATAGTCTGTAATAAAAGGTTATCAAGAGCAGAAAGATTGATTTTGACGTAGGGATTAGACGTTTTCTATGTTACGATCTATGTGATATTCAGCATATGAAGTTTAGTCTTGAAAGGACAAGTTTAGTCTTGAAAGGACAAATTTAGTCCTCAAACCATTTGGTTTATCGTTTGCTTAACATTGACTATAATGTGCCATACAAGCTGAAACTTCTTATTTTTACATAAAAACGTTTTTAAAACTGCTCTTACTAGATCAATTAGATAAAAAAAAAAAGTAATTTTAACTAGATAAAAAAGATTTATCATCAAAATTAGGCATTTATGAAATTAAAAGAAAGATTTCACATGTATAGTCAACATATAGCAAAAACAAACAATGGTCTGAATGAACAACTGTAACAGGAGGAACGTTTTGAGTTAAGAAAACAGGAAAAAACATCCCCCAAACAATTAAAAAGGCGTAGCCTATGGAGTAGGGAAAAAGTGAACTCCGTAAACCAACCTATAAAAAAAGCGTAGCCTAGGATGTTGGGGAACAGTTATTAAATACAAATTAAATGTGTCTAAAGTGTTGTAATAACGGTAGAAGACATACGCATTTCGTATCGTGTTGTTTCTTAAATCAGTTAATACAATTAATTCATTCATAAAGGTTTTTTTTCTTTTTTCAAACCTATAGCAAACTTTTTCTTAACAATAATAATGTTGGTTACTCCCTTTTCGATTACGTAACTCCATGGTACAAAATCAAAACCTATCCCATATTGACGCCGCGCTTCCACGCGGCGTCACTAATGCCATTGACAAAATTAGTGTTGATTCAATGAAAGCTTTTCTAATCAAAGCTATTGTATTAATTCATCCTGCTACTGGCAATGACAGCTGGAAAGTACCATATTGTATCCTGAAGCATTTTGGAATATCTACATTAGACGAATGTTCAAGACATTGTGGTAAAAGGAGAAATTCTTCATAATGAACAATGTTTTCTTTCGATAACCGGGCGGGGGTCCGGAAACCTTGCCTGGTACATATCGTAGATTTGTTGTTCGTAGGAACGGGTGAAGTCAGCAGGATAGGAGGAAATAAGTGATGGCCACTCCCGCCCTTTTTATGACTGGACAGGCGATTAGTTGAGTGGGAGGTATTTCTACAAGTCATAGTTAATTAGCACTCTCACCTAATTCACCGACTTTTATCATTTCGACCTTTAATTGGAAAGCAATGGATGGGGAAAAGGCAGCACATTGTTATGATATCCATTCCTCTAACGGAAACTATACAGTTCTTCGCAATAATCATAATTATTGCTTTAATTGGCCGTGAACAAATATCTCTGGTTTGTTTGGGGTGGTTTGTTGTTTTCTCGAAAAGGCGCTTAATAGCATAACAACGATGCACGGATAAATATGAGCCGTTCCACCAGAAAACCAACAGTATGTAATCTGCGTAATGTATCGACCTATATCAGCTGGCGCAGTCCGCGCAGGCTAATCCGGGCCGACACATTCCGTCTCAGGAGTATAGATGTATAGAGTAATGATTCCTTAAACAGAATATCCACAGGAGGCGAAACGAGTATTTCCGGGTTAGCCGGCGCGGCATGCTTAGGCTGATCCGGTCGATACTTTACGCAGAGTCTATACATGTTGTAGATGTTCGAAAAAAGTATTATCTATGTTGGGTTTGTTATGGAAACATTCCTCTATATCTTGAAATAAACATGTTAAGGCTCTATCGAGTTAATAAGAGGATTTGTTAGAAACACGAGGTCCTAGAAACACAACTGAACAGTTCTCATGAATGAACCTTTGCGTTTGGTCGCCGGACCCATATACGTTTTAGATTTTTATCTGCATTACATTTAGGTCGATTATACGTTTTGATAATTTAACGAAATAAACAATCCTCGAGCAAAGAGCTAAATGACGTATCTGTTGATAAGATATATGTTAACCTCCCCTCCCCTTCGTCACACACACACACGTCGTCTCCATGGTGATATGACATTAGCCGTGGGAATAGGGTACGATCCCCGGTCGGGTCATAAAGACGTTAAGGATGGTAGAAATAGGGTTGAAAACAAGCGCAAATTAAACCGCAAACATAAACGTACTTCAAGCTGTAGCTTTGCAATTATCATCAATGTGTCTATTGAGAGTATTGAAATTAATCAAACGAAGATAAAAGCCTGCAATGAGAGTTGTTAATCATATAGAGTATAATTCCCCGTCATATTTAACTGATATAATATTTGTTTTGTAGCTGCGCATTGCGCTCTTGTTTGAATACGCTTAATGAAAATACTTCATCAGTGATTGCGGGGCTATTTGTCATACATCCCCTCGACGTAGAAATGACAGTAATACAGAGGATTTCAATTAACCAACTGTAACGGGAAAACTGCAGAATTTGCAAATTGATTCATTTCAGCTTTACACGAATCGATTTATTTTGTGGACAAATTGTCGCCCGAATGTCACACATGATTTCGCCGTTGGGTAAAGATGTGCATATTTCTTAATCCTGCTCAGATACAACCCGTTTACAAAGACGCTTTGATAACGTTTTAAACAAAATCTTTAGAAAATATGTTTAGATGAAAGTATATATACTTATTTAATAAAGCCGAAAACATTGTGAGAAAATGAGACATTTCTCATGTAGAGCAATTATACCTTTTTCACAATGTTTTCAAGTGTGGTCTGCTGCATATATGTCAATTGACTCAGGTAACCAGCCATGCCCCTTATAACAGCTATATCACCCCTGGTACGAGTCGTATAAAACCGTGAGTTAACAATCCAAATACATCTATATCACCTCTGGTTCGAGTCGTATAAAACCGTGAATTACCAATACAAATACAGCTATATCACCCCTGGTTCGAGTCTTACAAAACCGTAGAGTTACCACTGAAAATAAAGCTATATAACCCCATGTTCGAGTCATACAAAATCGTGAGTTACGAATCCAAATACAGCTACATGTATATCACACCTAGTTCGAGTAGTAAATAACCTTGAGTCACCGATATAATTACACCAATATCACCCCTGTTCGAGTCGTACAAAACCGAGAGTTACCAATCCAAATACAGTTATATCACCCGTTGTTCAAGTCGTACAAAATCTTGAGTCATCAATCCAAATACAGTTATATCACTCGTTGTTCGAGTCGTACAAAATATTGAGTCATCAATCCAAATACAGCGTTATCTCCCTGGAACGAGTCTAACACAACCGTGCTTTACAAATCCAATTACAGCAATATCGCCCTTCGTACTAAACCGTGAGTTACCAATCCACGAACAGTTATATCGACCCTGGTACGAGTCGTATAAAACCGTAAGTTACCAATCGATAGACAGCTTTATCACCCTTGGTACGAGTCTTATAAAACCATACCTAACCAATCCAATTACTGCTATATCACCCTTAGTACGAGTTGTATAAAACCATACGTAACCAATCCAATTACAGCTTTATCACCCTTGGTACGAGTCGTATTGAACCATACGTAACCAATCTAATTACAGCTATATCACCCTTAGTACGAGTCGTATAAAACCATACTTAACCAATCCAATTACAGCTATATCACCCTTGGTACGAGTCGTATAAAACCATACGTAAACAATCCAATTACAGTTATATCTCCCTTGGTACGAGTTGTATAAAACCATAAGTAACCAATTCAATTACAGCTATATCACCCTTGGTACGAGTCGTATAAAACCATACGTAACCAATCCAATTACAGCTATATCACCCTTAGTACGAGTTGTATAAAACCATACGTAAACAATCCAATTACAGTTATATCACCCTTGGTACGAGTTGTATAAAACCATACGTATATAATCCAATTACAGCTATATCCCCCTTAGTACGAGTCGTATAAAACCATACGTAAACAATCCAATTACAGTTATATCACCCTTGGTACGAGTCGTATAAAACTAAACGTAACCAATCTAGTTATAGCTATATCACCCTTGGTACGAGGCGAATAAAACCATATGTAACCAATCCAATTAAAGCTATATCACCCTTGGTACGAGTTGTATAAAACCATACGTAAACAATCCAGTTACAGCTATATCACCCTTGGAACGAGTGGTATAAAACCATACGTAATCAATCCAATTACAGCTATATCACCCGTGGTACGAGTCGTATAAAACCATACGTAACCAATTCAATTACAGCTATATCACCCTTGGTACGGGTTGTATGTAACCATAAGTAACCAATCCAATTACAGCTATATCACCCTTGGTACGAGTTGTATAAAACCATACGTAACCAATACAATTACAGCTATATCACCCTTGGTACGACTCGTATAAAACCATAAGTAACCAATCCAATTACAGCTTTATCACCCTTGGAACCAGATGTATAAAACCATACGTAACCAATCCAATTCCAGCTATATCACCTTTGTTACGAGTTGTATAAAACCATTAGTAACCAATCCAATTACAGCTATATCACATTTGGTACAAGTTGTATAAAACTATACGTTACCAATCCAATTACAGCTATATCATCCTTGGTAAAAGTTGTATAAAACCATACGTATCCATTCCCATTACAGCTATGGTACGAGCATACGTAACCAATCCAATAACAGCTATATCACCCTTAGTATGAGTCGTATAAAACCATAAGTATCCAATCCAATTACAGCTATATCACCCTTAGTACGAGTTGTATAAAGCCATAAGTATCCAATCCAATTACAGCTATATCACCCTTAGTACGAGTTGTATAAAGCCATAAGTATCCAATCCAATTACAGCTATATCACCCTTAGTACGAGTTGTATAAAACCATACGTAACCAATCCAATTACAGCTTTATCACCCTTGGAACAAGATGTATAAAACCATACGTAACCAATCCAATTACAGCTATATCACCCTTGGTACGACTCGTATAAAGCCATAAGTATCCAATCCAATTACAGCTATATCACCCTTAGTACGAGTTGTATAAAACCATACGTAACCAATCCAATTACAGCTATATTACCTTTGGTACGAGTCGTATAAAACCATATGTAACCAATTCAATTACTGCTATATCACCATTGGTACGAGTTGTATAAAACTATACGTAACCAATCGAATTACAGCTATATCACCCTTGGTACGAGTCGTATAAAACCATACTTAACCAATCCAATTACAGCTTTATCACCCTTGGAACAAGATGTATAAAACCATACGTAACCAATCCAATTCCAGCTATATCACCTTTGTTACGAGTTGTATAAAACCATTAGTAACCAATCCAATTACAGCTATATCACCTTTGGAACAAGTTGTATAAAACTATACGTTACCAATCCAATTACAGCTATATCATCCTTGGTAAAAGTTGTATAAAACCATACGTATCCATTCCAATTACAGCTATGGTACGAGTCGTATAAAACCATACGTAACCAATCCAATAACAGCTATATCACCCTTAGTATGAGTTGTATAAAACCATAAGTATCCAATCCAATTACAGCTATATCACCCTTAGTACGAGTTGTATAAATCCATAAGTATCCAATCCAATTACAGCTATATCACCCTTAGTACGAGTCGTATAAAGCCATAAGTATCCAATCCAATCACAGCTATATCACCCTTAGTACGAGTTGTATAAAACCATACGTAACCAATCCAATTACAGCTATATTACCTTTGGTACGAGTCGTATAAAACCATATGTAACCAATTCAATTACTGCTATATCACCCTTGGTACGAGTTGTATAAAACTATACGTAACCAATCGAATTACAGCTATATCACCCTTGGTACGAGTCGTATAAAACCATACTTAACCAATCTAATTACAGCTTTATCACCCTTAGTACGAGTTGTATAAAACCATACGTAACCAATCCAATTACAGCTATATCACCCTTGGTACGAGTCGTATAAAACCATACGTAACCAATCTAATTTCTTCTATATCACCCTTGGTACGAGTTGTATAAAACCATACGTAACAAATCCAATTACTGCTATATCACACTTGGTACGAGTCGTATAAAACCGTACGTAACCAATCCAATTACAGCTTTATCACCCTTGGAACGAGTCGTATAAAACCATATGTAGCCAATCCAATTACAGCTATCTCACCCGTGGTACGAGTTGTATAAAACCATACATACCCAATCCAATTACAGCTATACCACCCTTGGTACAAGTGGTATAAAACCATAAGTAACCCATCCAATTACAGCTATATCACCCCTGGTACGAGTCCTACAAAACCATAAGTAACCAATCTAATTACGTCTATATCACCCTTGGTACGAGTCGTATAAAACCATAAGTAACCAATCCAATTACAGCTTTATCACCCTTGGTACGAGTCGTATAAAACCATAAGTAACCAATCCAATTACAGCTTTATCACCCTTAGTACGAGATGTATAAAACCATACTTAACCAATCCAATTACAGCTTTATCACCCTTGGTACGAGATGTATAAAACCATACGTAACCAATCCAATTACAGCTATATCACCCTTGGTACGAGTCGTTTAAAACCATAAGTAACCAATCCAATTACAGCTATATCACCCTTAGTACGAGTCGTATAAAACCATAAGTAACCAATCCAATTACAGCTTTATCACCCTTGGTACGAGATGTATAAAACCATACGTAACCAATCCAATTACAGCTATATCACCCTTGGTACGAGCCGTATAAAACCATACGTAACCAATATAATTTCTTCTATATCCCTCTTGGTACGAGTTGTATAAAACCATACGTAACTAATCCAATTACTGCTATATCACCCTTGGTACGAGTTGTATAAAACCATACCTAACCAATCAAATTACAGCTTTATCACCCTTGGAACGAGTCGTATAAAACCATACGTAACCAATCCAATTACAGCTATATCACCCGTGGTACGAGTCGTATAAAACCATACGTAACCAATTATATTACAGCTTTATCACCCTTAGTACGAGTTGCATAAAACCATACATAACCAATCCAATTACAGCTATATCACCCTTGGAACGAGTCGTATAAAACCATACGTAACCAATCCATTTACAGCTTTATCACCCTTGGTACGAGTCGTATAAAACCATACGTAACCAATCCAATTACTGCTATATCACCCTTGGAACGAGTCGTATAAAACCATACTTAACCAATCCAATTACAGCTATATCACCCTTGGAACGAGTCGTATAAAACCATACGTAACCAATCCAATTACAGCTTTATCACCCTTGGTACGAGTCGTATAAAACCATACGTAACCAATCCATTTACAGCTTTATCACCCTTGGTACGAGTCGTATAAAACCATACGTAACCAATCCAATTACAGCTATATCACCCTTGGATCGAGTCGTATAAAACCACACGTATCCATTCCAATTACAGCTATGGTACGAGTCGTATAAAACCATACGTAACCAATCCAATAACAGCTATATCACACTTAGTATGAGTCGTATATAACCATACGTAACCAATTATATTACTGCTATATCACCCTTGGTACGAGTCGTATATAACAATACGTTATAGCTATATCACCCTTGGAACGAGTCGTATACAACCATATGTAACCAATCCAATTACAGCTATCTCACCCGTGGTACGAGTTGTATAAAACCATACATACCCAATCCAATTACAGCTATACCACCCTTGGTACGAGTCGTATAAAACCATAAGTAACCCATCCAATTACAGCTATATCACCCCTGGTACGAGTCCTACAAAACCATAAGTAACCAATCTAATTACGGCTATATCACCCTTGGTACGAGTCGTATAAAACCATAAGTAACCAATCCAATTACAGCTTTATCACCCTTGGTACGAGTCGTATAAAACCATAAGTAACCAATCCAATTACAGCTTTATCACCCTTGGTACGAGATGTATAAAGCCATACTTAACCAATCCAATTACAGCTTTATCACCCTTGGTACGAGATGTATAAAACCATACGTAACCAATCCAATTACAGCTATATCACCCTTGGTACGAGTCGTATAAAACCATAAGTAACCAATCCAATTACAGCTTTATCACCCTTGGTACGAGATGTATAAAACCATACGTAACCAATCCAATTACAGCTATATCACCCTTGGTACGAGTCGTATAAAACCATACGTAACCAATCCAATTACAGCTATATCACCCTTGGTACGAGCCGTATAAAACCATACGTAACCAATCTAATTTCTTCTATATCACCCTTGGTACGAGTTGTATAAAACCATACGTAACTAATCCAATTACTGCTATATCACCCTTGGTACGAGTTGTATAAAACCATACCTAACCAATCAAATTACAGCTTTATCACCCTTGGAACGAGTCGTATAAAACCATACGTAACCAATCCAATTACAGCTATATCACCCGTGGTACGAGTCGTATAAAACCATACGTAACCAATTATATTACAGCTTTATCACCCTTAGTACGAGTTGTATAAAACCATACGTAACCAATCCAATTACAGCTATATCACCCTTGGATCGAGTCTTATAAAACTATACGTAACCAATCCATTTACAGCTTTATCACCCTTGGTACGAGTCGTATAAAACCATACGTAACCAATCCAATTACTGCTATATCACTCTTGGAACGAGTCGTATAAAACCATACTTAACCAATCCAATTACAGCTATATCACCCTTGGAACGAGTCATATAAAACCATACGTAACCAATCCAATTACAGCTTTATCACCCGTGGTACGAGTCGTATAAAACCATACGTAACCAATCCAATTACAGCTATACCACCCTTAGTACGAGTCGTATAAAACCATACGTAACCAATCCATTTACAGCTTTATCACCCTTGGTACGAGTCGTATAAAACCATACGTAACCAATCCAATTACAGCTATATCACCCTTGGATCGAGTCTTATAAAACTATACGTAACCAATCCATTTACAGCTTTATCACCCTTGGTACGAGTCGTATAAAACCATACGTAACCAATCCAATTACTGCTATATCACTCTTGGAACGAGTCGTATAAAACCATACTTAACCAATCCAATTACAGCTATATCACCCTTGGAACGAGTCATATAAAACCATACGTAACCAATCCAATTACAGCTTTATCACCCGTGGTACGAGTCGTATAAAACCATACGTAACCAATCCAATTACAGCTATACCACCCTTAGTACGAGTCGTATAAAACCATACGTAACCAATCCATTTACAGCTTTATCACCCTTGGTACGAGTCGTATAAAACTATACGTAACCAATCCAATTACAGCTATATCACCCTTGGAACGAGTCGTATAAAACCATACGTAACCAATCCATTTACAGCTTTATCACCCTTGGTACGAGTCGTATAAAACCATAAGTAATCAATCCAATTACAGCTTTATCACCCTTGGTACGAGATGTATAAAACCATACGTAACCATTCCAATTACAGCTATATCACCTTTGGTACAAGTCGTATAAAACCATACGTAACCAATCCAGTTACTGCTATGCCACCCTTGGTACGAGTTGTATAAAACCATACGTAACCAATCCAATTACAACTATGGTACGAGTCGTATAAAACCATACGTAACCAATCCAATTACAGCTATATATATTTATAATTATTAATCTCCGAACCGCCTCTATGTTTTAGTAGTAGAGAGTCCGCCTCGGATCATACCAACGATTTAGATGTAATGGATGCCGATCCTATTCGCTCAGGATTGTGGGATAAGCATTTGACTGACTCGCTGGTGTAATGCTAAATGCACCATAATTACTAATTATTACTAATGGTAAAATACTAAGGAAACGCCAAGATATAAATACATCATTTATGAGATCTTCATGAAGCACCATACTTTTCATCTCCTGAACATTTAATTCAATATAGAGACGTCTTGATTTTTTCAAATTTCATAAAATTTGTATCTATATAAGGATCCTGTAACACCAGAGCGTTAGGCCATCGCTCGAGTAGTGCGTTTAAAATTGTGGATACGCTGGCAAAAGCTGGACTTTCACATACAATGTCAAGTTGAACCATGATTGCAGCGTGTGCATAACGCGTTGATAACGGGTTCATGGCGTATACCATGGCGTGAGTAGCGTGTGAGGAGCGCATCACTGATGTAAAGATAAAATATGGCAGCAATTACCCAGCGCGTGAGTAGCGCGTTTCAACTCGCGCCAGCGTACTTCAACGATCACGTGATTGTTTGTATTTAGCCGACGCACTACTGCAGTACCAGCGTGTCGCCAGCGTACGCCAGCGTGTGAATAGCCGGTTAGTAACGGTCGTCTAGCGTGTTCGACGCCTGAGTAACGACCCTCCAGCGTTGCCAGTTGGTGCAGTCACACGCTGGCAAACGCTGGAAATGTTAGGTGTGTTGAACAATGTATTTTTGCCTCAGCGTGCGCAGCGTGTCCCAGTGTGAGATAAACACGGTCAGCGTATTGCTAACGCTGGCCCAGCGTTGGTCAGCGTTTGCCATCGTGTTGCCAACGTTCCAACACGTTACTCATGCGTTGGCCTAAAACGTTCTGGTGTGACAGGGCCAGTCCAACACATCGATTGATAAACGTTTTCAATATGCGAAAACCGACTTTTGTCTTTTGATATTGTTTTTATCTTTGTCAACACCTGGCGTAAAGCTGGTTAAACCATGATGCTGATCACCGGTACTACAGTCGGTTAAGACGCGGGCTGTCAGTCAAGAAGTTGTGCGTTTGAATCCCAGCTCGGCCAAGATTATTTTCGACGTTTGACAAATGTTACCGTTACATGCGTATAAAACCAGTGGGATAACAGTCTATGTGAAAAAGCAGCCAGTTGCTTGGAAAGTGCTGTGTGGAGTTCTGGTTTGAGAAATCCAGGTAACAAATGAGTAGGTGAACTTGAATAAAAGAAATTGGTGAAAACAACGTTAAACCACAATCAATCAATAAACAATGCTATTGAAATACAGTCAAACTTGTGTTAAGCAGCCATCCAGGAGATAGTGAAAACAGCATTAAACCACAAGTTGAAAAGTTGGCTGCTAGGTTAAACCTATAGAAGAAAACTGTTTTGTATTCTTCAAGTGGTTTCTTACTACAAGTTGGTTGCTTAACGGAGGTTGCCGCTAACACAAGTGTGACTAGTGAAAAACTATACAGGCAATGCGATTAAATCCCTCAATTCTCTTCTCATTCAACAGTTACTTAGGGGACGGCACGTCCGAAATCACCTTCTAATATACCAACGCATTTAGACATATCTGCATTAGACGGGTCTTTTAAACAACGCGGTAAAAGAAAATATTGGTTGTAATGAGCAAATCCTCTTTTTGTCACAATGTTTTCAACTTTATTCAATAATTATACTGTCATTTCCAGATTTGCTACACGTTTACCTAGATGTTTATAAAATCGTCTGCTGCAGATCTGTGTGAAAGCGATAATACAAACTAATGCTAGCGGTAGTGGTATACATTTTCACAAACCCACAAAAGGAGTAACTCTATCGTAAAACAAGATGCACTTACAACCGAAAGTATTATCTGAGAAGCGTCATATGAAAACACGACTTTGGTCAACCAAACACTTGAAACAATCTAGGTTATAGGACGAATTATGAAAGTATAATAATAAACTATTATCAAAAAAAGATGAAAACAGTGTGACCTCAAGGGGAAATTTTTCATTGAAAACATTGTGGCAAAAGAGGAAACTGCTTAATGAGCAGTTTCTCCTTTTGCCATAATGTCTTCAAGAAGCATCTGAATTAAATTGTCTCCATGTATGTCGTTACAAAATGAAAGCGGACAGTTGTTCTTCAGTATTCACTGTTCAATCATTCAACACCGCTCCGTTCTCGCCCGACGCGGTTCCGACAACACCGTTCATATCAATCCCAGTGGACTGTAGTGGACTTAACTCTTTCAGCGCCGAATTGTTCAAAGTAGACTCTTCCATGTACACAATCGGGTGTGTCCATTTCTCAATTTATGAAAGTTTTGGACTATTTTGGTAACTAAAATGCAAACAATGCATGTAAATGTAAATCGTTACGAGCTGACTCACCTGCATCTGCATTGTTTGCAAAAACCTCAATATTGCATTTGGCGCTGAAAGAGTTAAGACCGCTGGTCTAACAATAACAACAGTGTCAGGTTACCGTCTTGGTGATAAACAAGTCGAGTTACTGTGTCCCTGGTTCTGTTTGGTGCATTCTGTTTTGTTTGCTTCAATTTGCTTCAATTATTTTCAACGACATTTTGAACAATAAGTCGGTTATATCACGGCGTTTTCTTAGTGAATTACCAGTACTATTGGCATTGACACGGAACCTATGTATGGAGCATGAAGGAATTCCGACCCGAATGAAAGTGCTTAAGCGATAACGTCGTTTCGTACAGACAATTTAGAGACAAATGAGATGTCCCACGAGAAAACCGACATTGTGGACTCTGCGTGAAGTATCGACCCGGATCAGCCTAAGCATGCCGCGCAGGCTAATCCGGACAGAAACATTTCACCTCCTTTGGATTTTCTGTTTCAGGAACCATTACTATTTACCTCCATCCCCTGAGACAGAATGTGTCGGCCCAGATTAGCATGCGCGGATTGCGCAGGCTGATCTTGGTCAATACGTACATTATGCAGAGTCCATAATGTTGGTTTTCTCTTGGGACGGCTCAAATCAACTTGCGTGAGCTGATCTTGATCTTCTTCATAGAGCCCGACATGTACTCAGAGTAGCGTCAGATTATCTTATCAGTCTTATCAGTCTTATCAGAATCTTCACACGTTGACAGCATCTCCTTACAATGTTGATGCAGGCTGATCTGGATATATACTGTTCACATAATCATAGTGTACCTTTACTTATGTATTGGCACAATCTGTTTCTGTATTGAATACTTAAACACAGGTAGTTAAGACTGCACTCCTTGGCGCTCAGGGTTGCTGGGTTAGCATTACGACATTACGACATTACGACTAACTGGCTGGGGTCAGGATAAATGGATCACAGTGGTACTGGTAACTTACCCTGGAAACATCGTGTTGTAACTGAAACAGTGTTGAAAGCGTCCTTAATCACCACACAATCAATCAATAAATGTATTGAATGTTACGAGTCCTTTCTTACACATGTTTGTGATACTAATTCACAAAAGACGGAAGTAGATCTGTTAACAAATGGTAGTTCTAACTGAATGGAAATAAGTCAGGCATTAGTCATGACCGGACTAGCTACTCGAAATCAGGGTGTTTATCAGCGTGCTTTGTAATGTGAGATGAACGTGCATTTGTGTAGGAAAGCAGGCATGCAGGGGGTTCATATTGCGGATGAAGTGTTGAGTTTCAAAACGATACAGGAAACCGAGGGAATGTGGTCTTGCATTTGAGTTGGCGTGAAGTTGTTGACGATTTTCCTCATATCCGGTTTCTAGAATAATCCGAATTTATACAAACTGAGAAGGACATTTAAAAAGATCTTGTAAATTATGAGTATAGTTTTTTTATTTGGAGTTCAAAACACTGTGAAAAATGGAGACATTGCTCGTTTTTAAGAAAGACCTCCTTTTCTCACAATGTTTATAAAAGACGACTGCAGTATACGGCTCCATGCAGAAGAGACCTGTTGAAAGGGAAGGGTTAAACTGCTACGTGATGTATTTGATATCATCAATCCTTCAAAAGGCTTAATGAGTAGGATCCAAATCACCGGCCTAACTGACGTGGAGACCACGACTTGCCCTTTCCAGACGCATTTTGACGCAATAGCAGCAGACGACTTTGAAAACATAGTGGCCAAAGGTGAAATTGCTGATGATGATCAATTTCAACTTTGGCCACAATATTTTCAACTTTATTTAAACAATTAAGCTATCTTTTTCAGGTTTTTGTCCTTAAACTTTCACCGATAGAGATATTCAACAGTAATACTTAGTTACTTTCTTCGGCTGATTTGCTGTATGTGGGGAAGGGTTAACCATTTTCCGAATACAGACGACATTTCGATTGACGTATCTACATCAGACGACTTAAAACAAATGCTGGAACTGAAATATGTGCTCATAGCGACCAGTTATTCATTACTTGTAATTACCCAGATTTGATAGATTCCGTAAAATAAATATAAGAAAGGCTGATAATGAAACGGCCAATCAGGGGATAAATCATTGGACGTTATCGAAATCATAAAGGAGATCAATTGTACCGCACACACAGTACACGACCTATGGAAAGATTGTTAGAAAAGGAGAATGTGCTAATTATGATCAATTTCTCACCCCCGCACGTTAATACTCTATTCTAAAGTTGTACTTTGATTTCCAGACAGTTCCTGTCACTTGTGATATAAGTCATCTGCTGCAGTTTTCTTCCTTTTTATTTGAATGGATTAACCATTTCCCAAATATAGACGCTTTCTGACAACTCTGCAGCAGACGACTATTGAAATCATTGTGGCAAAAGAAGAAATTGCTCATGATGAGAATTTTCTCCATTTGCCACAATAATTTCAACTATACAATAATCATACTATAACATTTTAGAAGTTTTCTATAATTTGGACTTGATATTTTCAAAGTCGTCTGCTGCAGTTTTCTTTCTTTATGTGGAAGGGTTAAACCACGTCACTCATTTGAAATCTAGCCTATGTTCAAACGACGTGAAACGTGACCGTTAAACGTAAGTAACAACTTCCGCGCAATCTGATCTAGTTATGCAGTATTCGGCAGTTCGTCATAGAAGGGTTCTACTTACTTCAGTAACGTAGTTTTCATCTTTGATCTTTTAGCATGGATGTCCAAGCAAAGCTGTAGTTAACCCTTTCCCTCATATAGACGCTTTCGAACGCTTCTGAGCAGACGACTTTTTGAAAACAATGTGACAAAAGAAGAAATCGCTCAAAACGAGCAATTTCTCCCTTTGCACAATGTTTTCAACTTTTTATAGTAATTATACTTTCATTAAAAGAGATGTTCCATGTTTTTGCTAAGATGTTTTCAAAGTCGTCTGTTGCAGATTTGAATTATGTGGGAAAGGGGGATCAAACTTGTACTAATTCCGTTAATGTTGTTATTTCGTGAACCACCGCTGATTTTCTTCAAGCCCCTATATAAGTGTGCGTGGTGTTTGCTTATTATCGTGTTTTCTGACTTTTAACCCTTTCCCACATACAAGAAATATGCAGCAGACGACTTTGGAAACATCTAGGCAAAAAAACAGAAAATCTCTACAAATGATGGTATAATTGCCTAAAAATTTACCTCATATAGACGCTTTCTGACGCCTCTGCAGCAGACGGCTTTTTGAAAACATAGTTACAAAATAAAAAATGCTCAAAACGAGCAATTTCTCCTTTTGCAACAATGTTTTCCATTTTTATTCATAGGTTATCCATTAAATTATAGAGATGTTCTATATTTTGACAAAATATGTTTAAAGTCGTCTGCTGCAGAATTGTCGTATGAGGGAACGGGTTAATGATTATACTTTAACTTCTAGAGATTCTTCATATTTTGCATAAATGCAGTTGTTCTGATATGTGAGGAAGCGTAGCCAGTAATTTGTATCCATCCTGTCTGTCGTATGACTGCATGCGATGTTGTTTTCACTTAGTTAAGCCCAGTAGTCGAATTGGGTAATTGACGCCCACCTGTTTAAGGCTTAATTCTATTCTAATTAATAACAACATGTTGTTTTCAATATTGTTTAGGGCCTGCATGCACAAGTGTGTGATTTAATGGCGATTTTTAGTACTGGATAATCAGGATTTTGCAGGAAATATAACAGATTCGTGGCAAGATGTCCTTTGTCCAGGGAACGTGTGTGTAACTAATGAAAATGGGTTTGGGTTAACCCTAACCCGACGTTTGCACTGTTTCTAAAGAACTTGCTCCCATGCAAGTAAGCATTGAAGTAATACAGCCATTCTGGGAATCGTTTTAGTACTACATATTTATTCTGAGACAAAGTCTTTAAAAATGGTAGTAATGTACTGCTTCGCGCTGGCGGGTTGACTGGCTGGTATCAGGATGAAATTGGAATGGTGCAGTAGTATTGGTAAATTACACAGGAAACACCGTGATATAACTGAAAAATTGTTGAGTGCATCGTCTGCTTCGAAAATATTCACAGGAAACTCTTTAATTAGATATATCATACTTAAAGATACTTTGTAAAACATTGTTTTAAAAGGAGACATTACTCATTGTAAGCAATTCCACCCTTTCCTCACACATAAAGCCGTCCAAAATAGTTCTGCATAAAAATGCGCTTCCTTTTGGGAATAAAAGTTACAGTTACATAAATCACCAGTTCGTTTACACACCAGGGGAGTTGCTTCTGTATTATATAACGTTACATCCTCAATTTTAACACCGATTTGATTCAAGTTAGTTTTCGAGATGGCGATCGCTTCAAGCCGAAATCAGCAGGAACGTTTTATCGACATTTAATTACGAAGTATTAATGACTTTCAGCACATTGTCTGAATTAACGTTTAATCCCTTCAAAATGCATTCACCCTCGGAATTCCATTTGCTGTTTTAGATTTTATAATTACTAGGAAAAATGATTACGATGGGCTCAGAGCAATCTCTATTTTAAAGTTAGCTATTGAGTAGGGTTGAAAACATTGTGGCAAAATGAGATATTGCTCCTATTGCGATATTGTGTTCTTAAGTCGTCTGATGCCGAGACGTCAGAAAGTGTCTATATGTGGGAGATGTTTAACTCTTTCCCTCATACGACAATTCTGCAGCAGACGACTTTGAACGTATTTTGTCAAAACGTAGAAAATCTCCATAATTGAAAGGATAACCTATGACAAAAAGTGGAAAACAGTGTGGCAAAAGGAGAAATTGCACGTTTTGTGCAATTTCTTCTTTTGTCACTATGTTTTCAAAATGTCGTCTGCTGCAGAGGCGTCAGAAAGTGTCTATATGAGGGAAAGGGTTAAACAACAAAGGGAAGTGAGCAGTGATAACCGTATCTTTTAAACTCTTTCAATGCCGAATTTCACAAAGTCGAATCTTCCATTTAGAAAATTGGACCACTTCGCTTTTCGTCAAAAAGCCAATTTGGTAAAATGTAATACCTATGTAGCAAACATTGCAGATTATATTACGAGCTGTCTCGACTGAATCTACATGGTTTAAAGCCTTTAATTGCCTTTGGCAGCGAAAGGGTTAATTGTGGCAGAAAAGTTACAAATTAGCTTTAGGTTTCGCTTCGAACATCTTTTTGTTTTGTATTTGTCTCTTTAGGTTGTTTTTTCCAACAATATTTCAGTTATATAACGGTGATTTAGCAGTTCTACCGGTCGTTATATAACGGTGATTTATCAATTATACCGGTCGTTATGTAACGGTGATTTATAAGTTCTACCGGTCGTTATATAACGGTGATTTATCAGTTCTACCGGTCGTTATATAACGGTGCTATATCAGTTCTACCGGTCGTTATATAACGGTGATTTATCAGTTCTACCGGTCGTTATATAACGGTGCTATATCAGTTCTACCGGTCGTTATATAACGGTGCTATATCAGTTCTACCGGTCGTTATATAACGGTGATTTATCAGTTCTACTGGTCGTTATATAACGGTGCTATATCAGTTCTACCGGTCGTTATATAACGGTTATTTAACAGTTCTACCGGTCGTTATATAACGGTGATGTATCAGTTCTACCGGTCGTTATATAACGGTGATTTACCAGTTCTACCGGTCGTTATATAACGGTGATTTATCAGTTCTACCGGTCGTTATGTAACGGTGATTTATCAGTTCTACCCGTCGTTATATAACGGTGCTATATCAGTTATACCGGTCGTTATATAACGGTGATTTATCAGTTCTACCGGTCGTTATATAACGGTGATTTACCAGTTCTACCGGTCGTTATATAACGGTGATTTATCAGTTCTACCGGTCATTATATAACGGTGCTATATCAGTTATACCGGTCGTTATATAACGGTGATTTACCAGTTCTACCGGTCGTTATATAACGGTGATTTATCAGTTCTACCGGTCGTTATGTAACGGTGATTTATCAGTCTACCGGTCGTTATGTAACGGTGATTTATCAGTCTACCGGTCGTTATATAACGGTGATTTATCAGTTATACCGGTCGTTATATAACGGTGATTTATCAGTCTACCGGTCGTTATATAACGGTGATTTATCAGTTATACCGGTCGTTATATAACTTTGATTTACCAGTTCTACCGGTCGTTATATAATGATGATTTATCAGTTATACCGGTCGTTATATAACGGTGATTTATCAGTTATACCGGTCGTTATATAACGGTGATTTATCAGTTCTACCGGTCGTTATATAACGGTGATTTACCAGTTCTACCGGTCGTTATATAACGGTGATTTATCAGTTATACCGGTCGTTATGTAAAGGTGATTTATCAGTTATACCGGTCGTTATGTAACGGAGATTGATCAGTTATAACGGTGATTTATCAGTTATACCGGTCGTTATATAACGGTGATTTATCAGTTATACCGGTCGTTATATAACGGTGATTTATCAGTTATACCGGTCGTTATATAACGGTGATTCATCAGTTCTACCGGTCGTTATGTAACGGTGATTTATCAGTCTACCGGTCGTTATGTAACGATGATTTATCAGTTCTACCGGTCGTTATATAACTTTGATTTACCAGTTCTACCGGTCGTTATATAACGATGATTTATCAGTTATACCGGTCGTTATATAACGATGGTTTATCAGTTCTACCGGTCGTTATATAGCGGTGATTTATCAGTTCTACCGGTCGTTGTATAACTTTGATTTACCAGTTCTACCGATCGTTTTTAAGACTGATACCGATGAATAAGACTTATTGTTAATTCCCGCAACCCTGTAGGCCAAGGCGCGAAGCCATTGCTAACATTTTTAAAGTACATGTTTTTGGTATGACCCGACCGGGCTGTACAATGATTGTTTAATACATATGTATGAATATTGCATAGATACGTTTTGTTAAAACTAATGGCATGCTTATCAGGGTATTATGTGACAACAGCCACTCAGAATGTAGGCGATGTGACGTAAACAACATGATTTAGACCAAATAAATGAGGCTTGAAGAATAGAGCGATCTAGTTGAATACAAACAAAACATGAATGGAAAATTGGGATGGTTCTTTTAACAGCTAGTATATATTTAGAGTATCATTGTCTATTTATTAACAGGCGGTGTTGTAGGAGACAATCGAATATCGCTTATCTGGAAATAATTAGATACAAAACCACTGTGATTTTTCTCGAGTAGGTTGAAGTGCCGATTTTAAAAGCAAAAATCGCCATCGGTTTCTAGGATAGTGCGTTTTTTTTGTTTTTGAAATTTGTAGTTTTTCCCTTTCCAACATGTAACAAATTCGCAACAGAAGTCTGTGAAAGCATCTATACAAAAACAAGGAAAGATCTCTATAAATTAAGTTATATTTACCTTAAAGAGACTTCATATCGTGAGCAGTTTCTCTGTTTCCCGCAATGTTTTCAACCATTGTCTGTTGCAGTGGCGTCAGATGTTGTCTATATCACGGAAAGGGTGAACTGTTAATCTTTCCCATATACAAACGCATATGCACTATGCAATTGACAATTTCTCATTTTGCAATAATGTTGTCAAATCTATCTTTGAAATTATACATTCATTTATAGATAGATCTTTCCTCCCAATTGTTTTTCAAAGTCGTCGAATGCAGATATATTGTATGTGGGAAAAGTTTAAAACACAAGTCCAAAACGTTTATGTATTTTCATAAAACGGTTATAAATGATCCTATGGGAAAACCAGTGTTTGACTTGAATTAATCGTGTGCCTAAATGTTGTGAGAAAAGGGAAAATTGGCCCGCACTGAGAAACTTCTCCTCTTATAACAATGTCTTCAACAGTATGTTAATTTCAGTTCATTTTTTGGCTTAAGAAATACTGTTTGATTCGAAAAACACGAAACCCGCTTTTAAATTTATGATGTAAATATATGATAACAATAGTTGTTTAGTTAAATAAGTAAAACGAAAACAAAAATACCTTTCCCCAACGTGTTGACCTCGATCTCCCAAAATTATTGAAAAACATGCGCGTCCTTTTTGTTTAATATATTCTTAAAATCGCAAAACTTCATGTATAAATATCACGTCTACAGCTTGCTTCATAGCGACGTTGGTAGATTGGTTAACCTTTGTGTAAAGTTAAGCAACGTTCATCGCGGTTTGTGCCTGGATGGGTGACCCGCGATGGCTTAACGCCGGTACACGTTACGTAAGGTGTTATTAAAAAACTATTGTTTTAAATTACATTTTAATTATAAAAAAACTACTCGTATATAAATATACTGGTTCACTAATCTCAATCTGCTATTGCAAAATCGAACGAGAACCAGTCTAGTGTCGAACTGCGACGGAAATATCCGAGAGCTGACGGTAAAATACGGCGCATGCGCGATCAAGACGATTAACAAGGCGCATGCTCAAGCCCATTGCACCAGTGACAGCTTTTTCACAACCAATATATGCATTGATGCTGATGCACCCGCGCAATAGCTAACATGTATATTTTCAAAGCAGACGATTCGGCAACGTTGGGCATGTCAATCTGGAAAAATACTCATTGTCCGATAGAAGTGGGGATGATCCAGTAAATTCCTATTATAATTATTGTTCCGACTGATTTGTATAGCCCTTAGTGTCCTCTTCCATGATCCGCCGGGCGGACTTTGGTCACCCTGTAGCAATTTGAAAAATTCAAGATGACTGTTGGGGCTTACACAATACGTTCCTAAACTGTATACAAGGGAAATAATTATAAATCATATAAATCAAAGTGCTGTTTGTATATATCCCTTCTTAAAATAAAGACAATGCTAAATGCATTATAAACATATTATATGGACTCACTAATCTTTGGTTTAACAACCCGTCCAGATATAGTGACATACACATTACTATCAGAAATGTAGACTTATCAGTTTGATAACAGACATAGGTATATCACTTCACAATCTTGAATATTAATTTTCTCATTGGTTTGTAGCAATTCACGCCTATTTCTTGTATATACACCACAAGGTTTACATTCAATGTTATTACACCTCAATTTCATTGTCCATATAAAACTCCCATTGACAAAAAGTTGCTATTTTTACTGTCAAGACAAATGTACCACGTGACAGTTTTTGTACTGTCTCACGGCGGTATGCAAATTTGTTACTCTCTCACGACCGTATGCAAATTTGTTTACTGGCAGGTAGGATGTTAATGAAACTCATTAAAACTAGACATGTAGAGCGCTCTATGTTGTACTTGTGTGCTATAAAACATTTTACAGACCATGAAATAATTATAATTTTATTATTTATATTTTATTATTTATTATTTTATTATTTTTTGGTATAATAAAATAAATAACAAATTGCTTTGAATTGGACAGTAATATTGTCATCCTTCGGAGAAATACTGTCCAATTCAAAGCAATGTTTTATTTATATAATATAAGACCTATCAGTGTAATGTTCACTAGAAATAACGGCAGGTTTCCATTGTTATGCCTAAATCGAACCGAATCTCCTTGCTCAAGGAATTTTAAGGGTTTAGCACCTTTGTCATACTATGTCTTTTGATATGGTTACTTTGCACATAGGTTATACTGAACCTTTTGATAGCCAGGGTTATGAGGAATAAATTCATCAAGTGTGGATGGCAAGATAGACCTTAATGTTCTACTCATTAACAGATAACCAATATTTGATGGAGTTGTACGATACTCTAATAGTGCCAAATATGGATTTTTTTCTATCCCTTTTACATTTGCTGAAAATGCGCTTTACAATTTGCAAATTTTTTTCTGCTAAACCATTTGACTGCGGATGATACGGACTAGAAGTCACATGTTTAAAAAGAATCCCATTTCCTAGCAAAATCACTGAATTCCTGCGCAGCATATTTCGGACCATTATCCGAAACAACAGTTTCTTGGATACCACAACTAGAAAATATACATTTGGTTATAATAGATTGTCTCTTGGTACCATTTAACTTATGAACTACAAAGAACATACTATGGTAATCAACAATTACAACATAGTCATCATTGTCAAAACAAAATAAATCAGTAGCCACTACTTACCAGGGGTACTTTGGAATCTTGTGTGGTTTCAAAGATTCTTTGACATTTGAATTGCTGCGTTCGAGACGGACTGAACATTGTAATAACATATTTGAGATATCCAATGACACTTTGGGCTAGAAAATAACATCACGCGCCTTATGCAAACATTTGTCAATACCCATATGCCCAACATGAATGCGTTCAAGCATATTGTTTCTTAGAGAAGAGAGAATAATGTGTTTTCGTCCCTTAGAGATTAAACCACCTAACATCACGAGTTCGTCTCTATGATACCAACATTCCTGAATATCTGGGGGGAAATTCACTGCGAGAGTTTGGCCAACCCTCTAAAATAACGGAACGTACAATCTTGAATTTGGGGTCAGACAATGAAGCTTCTTCAATAACCTGCATTTGCCTATCACTGACGGGCAAGGTTGAAACAATCAGGTGTACTTGAGCCTTTAAACTATCAGAAAGACCAGGATATGTGTCCGATAAACAATTACGGGACAATGTATCTGCAACAGGGATATATTTACCAGGCAAATGCTCTATCTCAAGGTCATAACGCTGTAATCGTAAAATCATACGCTGCAATCTAGCTTTATGATCAGTTTCAACCTTAACATGGCGACCATAGATATATTGGTGGAACCTTGTGCACCCAAATACAATAGCATAATCTCTTTTTCAATTTGAGCATAGTTCACCTCTGATGGGTTCAATGACTTAAAGGCATAAGCCACAGGTTTTGAGTTTTGGAGTAATACAGCGTCAAATCTATACTTTGAAGCATCACCCTGTAAGGTTAACTCCTTCTTAGGGTCATAATATGAAAGTATAGAGCCTGGAGACCATGTCAATATGTCCTTGACCTTTTTGAATGCCTCATTATGGGGATTGTCCCATGAAATTTAACAGCCTTATTTAGCAGGCAACGCAATGGGCAAGTAACTTCTGCCAAGTTTGGTGCACATTTTGAAAGATAGTTCACCACTCCCAAGGCTGTCTGCAACTCAGACTTGTTAGTAGGGGGGGCATATCTTGTATTGTCCTTGCATGGGACCTTCTGTGGTTAATACATGACCAAAATAAGTGATTTATGTGACACCGACCTCTAACTTGTCACTATTCGATTTGACACCCTTCTTGCGTGTAACCTCCAAGACTTTGGTTAAGTTTTGATCATGTTCCTCTCTAGTGGACCCATAAACAAGAATATCGTTCACTATAACATTGACACCGTTGAGACCAGCATAACATTCATCTATATTAGATTGCAATACATCCTGTGAGCAGTTAAGGCCAAAGGCAATGCGTTTAAAATGATATATGCCGTGTGGCGAATTGAAAGTAGTCAGATATAAAGACTACTCTAATAGACTAATGGCCCAATAACCAAACCTGACATCAAGTTTGGTAAAATATTTTGCATTGGATAATTGCGGAAGTATATCTTCAATGGTTTTTGTAGGGTTATGCGGACGCTGAAATGCCGAGTTCAGGTCTTTGGGATCTAGACATATTATAAGCGTACCATTGGGCTTTTCGACAACTATATCGCTGACTTAAACCGATCACCAAGAGCAACAAGGATGCGCATTGGGGAATGTATGACAGGATGGGTGGGGTTTGCTCACCTTGGGGTCAAGATGGATCTCAGCCTCACCATGAATAAGACCTACACTATTATACACTCCCAATTCATATATTATTAATACCAATAATATTACAATGATGTTTGGTTCGGGGTTAAAGCGAAGATAACATTGTGTTGAGCCAATTAGTTGGTTTTAGGAGTCAATATGAATGTTAAGTCCGCTGTGAATATTTAAAATAATAGACCGATAAGGTCATATAAATTCCAAGATGGCCGCCAAGTATATGAAGTTTCCTGTTTTGGGCTCCTACTTGCTTCATATTAGATCTAGAATACCAAGCGTTGGGTCTATACATGGGTTATTCCATTGAAACCAACTAGATTTGTTTTCTTTAAATCAGTATGTAAACATTTATTTAATATGGCATCAGACCTGATCATTGAATAAAAACAACAAATCGAATGGAAGCACAAATTACCTAGGTCATGCACTATGTATGCAAATGATTATATTAAGATAATCAGATTTGATATATGCTGCTCCAAATTGTTCATTGGGGAAGTTGTATTCATTAACTTACAATTAACTCAACGATACGAAATACGAAGCAATACATTCAGCCCTATATGCCTTGCGATTGCACCAGAATTGGAAATAAAACTAGGCTGTTAGTTTCTGGCATCAGCAACCTGTATTGTGACAGGAACAAACCTATGTGCACTTTATCGCTTTACTAGTGAAGTAACAAACACGAGTATTTCACAGGATGCCACTCTTATACCCACATTAGATAAATGCACGATGAACTCCGAGCGAAACCAAACACTGGTTTGATTCATTATAACAGTTTATGCGTGAATAATTCATTGTGTCGATCTGTAAATATGGCAAACTATCCATACTGGTTTACACAGTAACATTAAGTCCATACATCTCACGTGATTTACCATTGTTCACACAAACAGACGCTTTCTGAAACCTCTTCAGCAGAAGACTTTTGAAAACATTGACATATTTGCCGTAATATTTCTATCGAAGCTTCCATTTATTCAGCAAGAAGAATATACAGAAAGTTCTCTTTAACTCTTTCAGCGCCACAGGCAATACTGAGGTGTTTGCAAACAATGCAGATTCGGGTGAGTCAGCTTGTAACGATGTTTACGTATAGTATATATTGAAGCACCTGTGTATCATTGGTCCGATTAGTTTTTTCGCTACCAAAAGCAATTAAAGGCTTTTGCAAACAATGCAGATTCATGTGAGACAGCTCGTAACGAGCCGACACCTGTATTGTTTGCCACTTATAATTTAGATTTATCCTGTTAGGGCAATATGGAGTGGTCCAATGTTCAACATGTAAGAGTCGACTTTATGAACGGGTCAATCGTTGTTTGTCAGAATGTCATTCTTCGCCGCTGTTATTGTTTGTTTATATGGTGTTTAACTCCGCTTTTTCCGGTTTATCACCGTGTTTCCTTGGTAAGTTAGAAGTACTACTGATCCATTAATTCGGATGCCAGCGAGTCATTTGTAATGCTAACCCTATAACCTGAACGTGAAGGAGGAAAAGCAATTATTTTATGTTATAGTCTTTGGTATGACCTGGCCTCAGAAAGAAGCCGCATACTCCCGCACCCGAGGAGGAAGCTCTGTCAAAACAACACTGTCTTTATAATTTAAAAGCGTTGAAAATAATGTGACAATGTCTTACTTGTCACAAAGCTTTTAAAAGTGGATTGCTGATGTGTGAAAATGCGTCTACATGTAGAGCGGGTAAATAAGTACAACCTAATCAGATTCAAACCAAACTGATGTGTTACATATCCAATTGGCTGTAACTAGTTTTTTGAAGATTCAAGGATGCTTACAAGTGCATGTAACAAACATGAAAGACCCCATGAATTATGCGTTTGATATAAGAACCTTGGACTCCTACGTGAGGTCTGACTTTTACCTGTGTCTCGACGCTTTAACCACGACATCATGCGGCATTATATTTACTACCAAGCAATGACCTCGTGATTATCCTATCAATTACGCCATATTGACTACCAAGCAATGATCCCGCGATTATCACATCAATAACGCCATATTTACCATCATGCAACTATTCCGCGAGTATCACATCAATTGCGCCATATTGACTGCCAAGCATAATGATCCAGTGATTATCCTATCAATTATGACATATTGACCGCCATGCAATGATCCCGTGATTAACCTCTCTCTCAATTACGGCATATTGACTGCCAAGCAATGATCTCACGATTATCACCTCAATTACGCCATATTTACCGCCATGCAATGATCCCGCGATTATCCATCCATTCAAATACATTAATTTACACCAGGCAATGTTCCCGGGAGTATCCTCTTAATTACGCCATATTAACTGCCAGGCAATGATCCAGGTATGCGAAGAGTTGAACGCCACAGGAAACCTGTAGAAAAAACAGTTTACGTAATAAATCTTTCTTCTATAACCAATCCACTTGTTTGACAGACTTATCAAAATAAACACAGTACAGGCCATGTCACCCAAAAAAAGACTTCAGGACGTGTTTAAGATACGATCGAACTTCATACTAATACATCCTGTATTTTGTATAAATCATCAATCGGTAGCGTACTATATTACGATCAGTGAAGTATCTGACCAGACTGCGTAGAAGCGTAGTTTGATATAAATTGTCCCTGTTTGAAAGTATTCCACAAATCGATTTCGCCGTGTCGTGGCTGATATCTTATTCTGGAAGAATAATTGGAGCAAGGTCTTTAGGAAATTGGAACAACACTACGTAAATGTTATCTACGGATTTTGAAGCAGTGCAGCTGAAAGTATTGCCATCTGTACCCACGTGGTTATTGGCCCATCAACCGCACGTGACGGGTTCAGTCAGAGACTACCATAACTCAGCCCGTCCGTTGGAAAAGGTTCAAAGTGGCATAATTAACAGGCCCATGGTAGGTTCAGGATACCCTGGTCATCTGCTAGGTTTTATCAGAATCTACACACGTTTATAGAATCTTCTAGACACGCTAATGCTGGTGTAATGTGAACAGTGGAGCTATTTATGAGACTTTCTGACGCACAAGCCTATCTGGATCTACACTTTTGAATAATCGAGTATCGTTTCCTTAGAATGAGCTGATATATTGTGAACGATCAATGCACTTAGAACACGTATACCCTGTATTCAGATAAAGGTAGACACGCTTGTTTCGTGAATGTCCGTGTGCTTGTTTATACAGCAGGACTGAGTAATGAGATTTGTTTCATCGCCGTTTTACGCCGTTTACAGCATAATTTCCATAAATATCACTGCAATAGTTCACCTTTTCATAAAATCCGGGACCCTGAGTAATGCGAACAATCACGAAGATTCCGTTTCTACTTCTGTTCGACTGTAGTGGACCAAACGATATATTCCCATGTCCGAAGTTTTTCACAATATGTCCATGTAACTTTCGCAATTATGATGCATTCATTTGTAAGTCGCTATTTTGTCAGCTCGAGTAAAGCCATGGCCTTGTAGCGTCTGGGTGTGGTGGTAAGACATGATTGCCCGGTTAGCTCAGTTGGTTAGAACGCCAAGCTAGTGATATTGGGGTCGTGGGTACGAGCCCCACATCGAGCGGACATTTCCCCATCTTATATTACTTAATATAGTCAGAAATTAACTGGAATTCGACTGGAGTGTGATGTTGGAGTTGCTGAGGTTGATGCCTGGCTCTCAAAGGTTAAGAGGGGGAGTAGTGTAGTGTCTGGATGTGATGGCAAGACATGTTTGCCCGATTAGCTCAGTTGATAAGAGAGCGCCAAGCTAGTGTTATGGTGGTCGTGGGTTCGAGCCCTACATTGACGGACATTTTCCGCTCTTATGTTACTTAAGCATTTAATGTCAGATGCCTGTGTGTCGAAGCCATGCGCCATCTTGGAGTATCGTATTACCATTTAGGTATACATGACCTAGATAATATACACGATGTTGGCTAATACGCAAACTGTAACAATAATGTAACTATAATATAGATCCAATTCGAGCAGTGAGCCATGTAAACTGTAACAATAATGTAACTATAATATAGATCCAATTCGAGCAGTGAGCCATGTAAACTGTAACAATAATGTAACTATAATATAGATTCAATTCGAGCAGTGAGTCATGTAAACTGTAACAATAATGCAACTATAATATAGATCCAATTCGAGCAGTGAGCCATGTAAACTGTAACAATAATGTTACTATAATATAGATCCAATTTGAGCAGTGAGGCCTGACGAAAGGTTATGGATTTTATTATCCAAAATAGGGATAAGCATAAAAATATGCGCCCGTTTTGATTATAAGTAAAATCCTGACACACCACCAGTTCGAAGGCAAAGTTAGAGGCTAAACAAGAGCATTGAACTCGTAATGCTAATGTCCTTAATGTTCGTGATTTTATATTTACCTGCGTAAGTATAAATGTGGCACACAAATGAAGACGTAATATAGCTTACACAGCCATGCAGTCGAGGTCGCATTATAGTGATGATTATGCTGATTATGATGATGATGATGATGATGATGATGATGATGATGATGATATATTATTTACACCATCCGTCCAGGCTTTTGATGATCTTTATGTAATATAGTTATAATGAATATTAAAAATAAAGAAAATAATGAAATCTAAAAATAAAACAAAGAAATAAAATAATGAAAACTTAAAACAATATATACATACATACATACAAATAGATCAAAGCTAAAGGAGAAAAAACCTTGTGGTGGGCTCGAACGGATGACGCATAGGACTTAAATCTTACCACCTCAACCGACTGAGCTAAGATGCTGTTATCATACTTTCGAGTTTAAACCATGATGTATACATATATTTAACGGTACCGAGGAGTTCCGAATACAAAATGTAACTGCTCCACCTACAACATGGACTCGGCTGATTTTTGATCCTTCAGTTGTCAAATTCGAAGCAAAGTACCCCCTGAAATTGACATAAACAAACTAATTTACATAAAAGTTAAACGAAAAGAAATGTTTCTGTCCTGCCAGCGGTTCATCGAAAATTTAACAAAGGCTATAAACTCTTCTTGCATCAGCTGCCTGATTTGGTGCGCACATGGTCAAATGAAAATTAAGAACGTACAACTTTAAATACGGTCTATGATCCCAAGCAGTCAATCGATCATATTTGATCGATTAATCAATAATTTGTCAATGTGATGTCGCTGTGATGTTTTAAGAATGCTCAACTCAAGCATTCAATCGGCAATATCATATGTATGCTAAATATGTCAAACAAAGTAACGTATCTTTTGGGTATACAATTCAGAACATTCTTTTTATGTCAAATAAAAATAGTATGTTTAGAGATTATTTTGTGAGCACATCCATATCGGCTCGTTGAAAATCGACCGGACAAGAAAGAAAATCGTAGAAAACAAAAAAGGAATAGGCATTCAGTTGATCAAAATTGTTCTCCGTATACAAAATATGCAAGTATCATTATATGAAGCACAATGAAGCGAAACCTACATTACTTATGTATTATATAGGTTGTTATATATGCATGTGTCAACCTACAATCAAACGTAAACAAAAAGTTTTCCAAGCTAAATGGTGACCGACATTAGATAAGATATCTACAAACACGTGGCGATGTTAATTCTCTCTCCCATACAACAAATCTACAAACACGAGGCGATGTTAATTCTCTCTCCCCTACAACAAATCTACAGCAGACGACTTTATAAACTACAGAGCTCTAGACAAGTGGCGTTTTGCATCTAAAATCTTATTTGACCATATAACCCCCTATGATGATTCTTGTGAGTACCAACATCATAGGGTTTTGATGGATAATAAGAGAGAAATTGTGGGAAAATGAACTGTATTTCCCTTCTTATATGGACCTCTGTTAAAACACATCTGAAAGATCTCTATAAAAGAATAATAGTTATAATAGTTGAATCGAGTGGAAAATATTGAGACAAAAGGACAAAATGCTCATAATAAGCAATTACTTCTTTAGTCGGAATCCGCTGTGGTCTAGTGGTTAGCGTCGGGGATTTCGAAACCGGGTGTCCCGGGTTCGATCCCCAGTCGCGGCACTACGGTCATGGTGGAGTGCCGGGCAAGGCACATTTTCTAGCCTAGTACTGGTTTGTTTACCCAGGGATCATGAATAATTAAATTTAATTGCGCGCTAAATGACCTTAGCTGTCGATGCGCCATAAAACAATATACATTCATTCATTACTTCTTTAGTCATGATGTTTTCAAAGTCGACCTCTGCATCCTCGTAAGTTGGAAAGGGTTAAAACAACCATAATATTTGTACTTGGCGTATTTGCATAAAGGCTTTCAATAATTTTACACGAAAAAAACTAAAAAATGTCAACATTAGGAAAGTTTTTTCTATTATTACCAGTTTTCAGCATTTTGTTTTCTTTTGTCGTTTGGCCTTGTGCATGATTTTTTATTGCGAAATTTAGTCAATAAACTGGTCCTTCTAAAGTGGTACCATTGATGAAATAAAGTAAAATCATCGTGTGTGCGTGTTAGATAATTCTTTAGATGTTCATGAATGTGTTTCATTCTGGAATCAGTTAAAATGTTGAAAATCTATATTTGATAAATATAACATACTGAGAAGGTACCGTCCAATATTTTTGAAATGTGTATTCACGTATCCGCGGTCACTGGTTAGTCACAAGAAATTACTAAACCCCTTCTCGCATACAACAAATTACTAAACCCCCTTCTCGCATACAACAAATTACTAAACCCCTTCTCGCATACAACAAATTACTAAACCCCTTCTCGCATACAAAAAACTACTAAACCCCTTCTCGAATATACGTGATATAACTGAGAAAATGTTGAAAAAGGCGTTAAACCCCAATCAATCAATGTTCATCATTAGTTCAGTTATATCAATATGACAGTTCATTGTTGAATAATGTGTTCATCATTAGCTCAGTTATATCAATCTGACAGTTCATTTTTCATAATCCCTGGGTAAACACACCAATACTAGGGAGTCAAAGTACAAAACACATCTGCAGACAGCCAATTAGTCGCTAAAACAGTATTCTTTCACCAGACTACACTGAATGTCGCGAATTAGCGATTTGTTCTTTCTGTTTGCTCCGGTTGGACTCCGGTTGCCTGTGTGATATAGCTCCGTTGCTCCGGTGAGCCGTGCGTGTTGTTCTTTGCTCCGGTTAGGCTCCGGTGGCTTTGTTATTCAACTCCGTTGCTCCGCTGTTTAATATACGTTGCTCCGGTGTTGAATATTCGTTGCTCCGTTGATGAGTATATAAGCTCCGCCTTGGAAGGAAAGGTCATTGTGTCTTAAAAGTTTAGATCCGTAAAATAACGAGATTTTGCTTGAATGAATAAATGAAAATAAATGATAAACTGACTTCCAATTCTTTAACCAAATAATACCAATGTGCGGAGAATTAAATAAAGGCTAAATAAAACGATCTCCACCACATTGTTTGGCGCCGGAACCCGGGAACTGAATCAGTGCTGTTACGTTTTAATAGAGCTACTCAGTAATAAGTATATAAGACTTGGAAGAAATAAAGTTAGCACGATGACGGAATTAAAATATATAAAAGGTGTGAGGACAAGATATCAGAACGTTTTGGTGGAAGAAATTAAAAATGGATTGACAATTATGGATCGTGACACCGAAACAATCGAAGAAGAAGACATTTTGACAAATGTGAATACGTCTATGAAGACACTAGAAATATACCGCGAGCGGTTAGAAAGTCAATCAAAGAAAGTGTGTGATGCAATCGAAGACGACGATGACTTACTAAATACAATCATAGAACAAGATGGGACACTTTGTGAAAACGCTATTAAGTGTTACATCGATTTGGAGGAATTTAAAGAAAGACTACTTAAACCTCAAATAAAAATGAAAGAAAATGTGGAAAGCGGTGCACACATGGAACACTTAGTACATTTACAAACTGAAATGCAAAGGATGGTGATAGATCAAATGAAAAAGCAACAAGATTTCTTTGAAAAACAAGATAAAATTCGACGTGATCAGACTGCTGTAAGGTTACCAAAATTAGAAATGGCGTCATTCAATGGTGATAAAATTAAATGGACAGAATTTTGGGACTCTTACGAATGCACAGTACACAGCAACAAGAACTTGTCTGGAATAGAAAAAATGAACTATCTGAAAAGTAAACTCACTGGTGAAGCACAAAATGCAATCTCTGGGTTGGCATTGTCAAACGACAATTACGCGGTTGCGATAAAAACGCTAAAGGAGAGATTCGGAAATATCCAGGAAGTTATTGACTTACACTATACCCACATGTTGAACTTACCAGCGCCACAAGAATCAATTGCAAGTTTGCGCTCGTTCTTCGACGAAATTGAAAGGCACTTGAGAAGCCTCGAAGTTTTAAAACCGGATATTAATCAAGCTGTGTTTGTCTCTATGATAAAGTCAAAGGTGCCTAGTAAAATACTTGTTCAGCTTGAAATGCAGAAAGGCCCTACTATCCCATGGACAGTTAACCGATTACGGGATAGTTTGATACATTATATCATGGCACTCGAATCAGCAGAAGCCATTCCAAATAGGCAAACCTCACAACCGCAAAACGTGAAACCCAATGATAAGTATCGCAAAAACAGCGGTTTTAGAGGAAAGTGGAATAACTGGAACAAAGTAGCTTCTAGTTCATCGGAAGCTCTAGTGGCAAATGAGAACCGGAGCAACCAGCCTGCACCAAGATTCTCGGCTGACCAATGCAAATATTGTACTAATCAACATTATAGTGATGAGTGTAAGAAATACAAGACTGTTAGCGAAAGGAAGCATCAGATAAAGGGAAGTTGTTTCAGATGTTTAAGAGAAGGACATTTAGCTAATGACTGTAAGACAAACAAAACGTGTGTTCATTGTGGCGAAACTAAAACGCACCATAGAAGTCTGTGCCCGAAAAAGTATAATGGAATGTTAATTCGTGAATCATCAAGTGCCTGCGGATGACAATGTTCCAGAAGAAAATTCCTTAATATCTTCAAATGAGATGGTCCTAATGCAAACTGCCTTAACAGAGATACAAAATCCGAAAACCTCAAAACGTCAACAGACGCGAATTTTGCTCGACTGTGGTTCGCAGCGAACATACATAACAAAGGCACTCGCAGATAAGTTGGGACTGAAACGAGAAAAGGAGCAAGAAATAAGGTTAGCCACATTTGGTAGTGAAAAGTCTAAGGTGATCAAGACATCATCAACAACGCTAAGTTTGAAACTCAACAACGGAAAGTACATGAACGTGACTGCTAACATTGTGCCGGTTATAAGTGGAAATATCGTGAGAAAACGAGTTGATGTGTCAACACTAGGACACTTGGAACACCTAGTGAACATAAAGGATTTGGCGGATACAATACCAAAGAAAGGGAATGTTCGACTGTCGAACTCTTGCTTGGTAACGATTATTACCTGGATGTTGTGTTGCCGCAGAGGCTCGAACTTCAATCTGGACTCTACCTACTTGGCTCAAAATTTGGTTGGATACTCACTGGACGTACACATGATAATGATGCCGATAACAGGGAAACGAACTTTCTGATTCTTACATACGGTTCGAACTTGACACATTCTCAGATATTTCAAAGTATTGACAGTTCAATTCAAAGAAAACCTGATCTTGAAGACTTTTGGAATATTGAAGCTATTGGCATTAAAGGCAACGCTTTGAAATGTGACGATGAAAAAGCCATGGAGAATTTCAAGGAAACGTTAAAATTCGAAAACGGCAGATACCAGGTAATGTGGCCATGGAAGGAAGATTGTCCCGATTTACCAGAAAACAAACAACTCGCTCTGGGACGTTTAAAGTCGTGTGTAAAGAAATTGGCGGGAAATTCTGAAATGCTAAAGAAATATGACTCCGTTATACAGGAACAATTAAAACAAGGTGTGATAGAGCAAATACCGGAGTCAAATTCAACAGATTTGAAACATTACATACCACACCATGCGATTGTAACTCCCCAGAAAACAACAACCAAACTACGTGTCGTGTATGATGCTTCCGCTAAAACTAATGTAAACAATAACAGTTTAAATGAGTGCTTATTAAGGGGACCTGTAATGTTACACAATTTATGTGGATTACTTATGAGATTCAGGCTTCACAAAACAGTGCTGGTAGCAGACATTGAAAAGGCATTTCTTCAGATAGGCCTTCAACCTAGTCAGAGAGATGTAACGCGATTCTTTTGGTTAAAGGACAGTGAAAATCCTACACTAAATCAAAGTAACATTCAGGAATACCGATTTTGCCGTATTCCGTTCGGTGTGATTTCGAGTCCGTTTCTACTAGGAGCAGTAATCGAACACAACCTTGAAAAGCATAACACAGCTACATCGCTCAAATTGAAGGATGACATATATGTAGACAATTTGATTACTGGAACAGAATCTGAGAATGAGGCATTCCAGTTATATCTACACTCAAAATCCATATTCCAAGATGCATCGATGAATATTCGGGAATGGTTATCAAATAGTGAAAGTGTGAATGATTTAATACCAGAAGAAGACAAAGCAAAGTCAGAATATATGACTGTTTTGGGACATATTTGGAACTCCAAATCTGACCGTCTGTCAATTAAAAAATCAACGAACTTGTCAGTGGACATAGCGGACGCTACAAAAAGAAAAATGTTAAGTGTGATTTCGTCTGTATTTGATCCAATGGGCATGTTCACGCCTGTTTTGCTGCGTGGAAAGTTGCTCCTACAAACAATTTGGAGCAGAAATATCGATTGGGATGACAAGATAGTAGACACTGAATTGTTAGAATTATGGTCAAATGTCGTCGCTGATTTAAAAGCGTTATCCGGAATTGAAGTGAAAAGATGCATTTCATTTGATACTGATACTGATGACGTCACCTACGAGCTCCTGTGTTTTTGTGACGCGTCAAAACGGGCTTATGCAACAACAGTGTATTTGCATCAGAAATGCAAGGGAGCATCAAAAATCGACCTGATATTCTCAAAATCTCGTCTTGCGCCATTGAAAGAAATGACAATACCCAGATTGGAATTAATGGCCGTGTTGATTGGCGTAAGATCCCTTCAATTTGTCAAAGAACAATTGAAATTGAATATGAAACAAACATTTTTGTGGACTGATTCACAATGTGTGCTTGGTTGGATTAACACAGAAAAGAAGTTGGATGTATTCGTGAAAAACAGAGTCGTGGAAATTAAAAGGCACAACATAATATTCGACTACGTCAATACAAAACAAAATCCTGCCGATCTTGCCACTCGAGGCACAAATGTTCAAGACTTCAATGATAGCAAATTATGGTGGAAAGGGCCAGAATGGCTTAAAACATTTCGTCCTACAAAGGAAGAAAATCACATAAAGTGTGTGGTTAACATTGACATTAAAGAACATGAAACTTTAGAAACGCTAACAGTTAATGAGAAACACGTGTCACAGAAATGTGTCACTATTGCTCCGGTGGCTCCGTTTTCAATTGACTCGTTAGAATTTTCGTCTATCACAAAGATATTCAGAGTTACTGCCCTTGCTATGCGTTTCATTAAACTGTTAAAAAACGTGCAGTGTGAAAATGGGTTTCTACAAAGTGTTGAACTAAATGACGCGGAGCTACTGTGGTTAACATATGTGCAAAAGAAATACTTTCAGGACGAAATAATTGCAATTTCGAAAGGAAATTCAACCAATCTACAAAGGCAATTGGGGCTTTACATGGATAGTGAGGGTCTTTTGCGTTGCAGAGGGCGTCTGGAAAATTCAGATCTAAGTGAAGGAGCTCGTTGTCCAATTCTGTTACCAAGAACAGATAGACTAACACATTTGATAATAGAAAAAAATCATAAGCAAAGTTTCCATTGCGGTGTGTCACAAACACTGGCACGATTAAGATACAAGTACTGGATTCCACAAGGCCGTGCTACAACACGATCCATACTCCGTTCCTGCACAGTGTGTAGACGTTGTGAAGGGGGTCCTTATCCGATGCCACCAATGGCATCTCTTCCAAGGTCAAGGGTAGAAAAATCATCTCCGTTCTCCAGAACCGGACTAGATTATTTTGGTCCCCTCTATATAAAGTCATCTGAGGGTATTAAAAAGGTATGGGTGTGTTTGTTTACATGTATGGTCACTCGCGCCATTCATTTAGAACTCGTACAAGATATGACGGCAGAAGAATTCTTACTTGGATTTAAAAGGTTCGTTTCTCAAAGGGTTGTGCCAGCGGAAATTATAAGTGACAATGCTAGTCAGTTTAAAGTAGCTAGTAAAACTCTGGAAATGTTATTCAAACGTGTATTAAAACACGAGGATATACAGTCCTATGTTTCAAATTCTGAAATTAATTGGAAATTCATTGTGGAGTTAGCACCTTGGATGGGCGGATTTTATGAGAGACTTGTTGGAATCGTTAAGCGATCCCTAAGAAAATCGCTAGGACGGCGAATGTTGACTCTTATTCAGTTACAAACATTACTCAAGGAAATTGAATCCGTAGTTAATTCAAGACCCTTGGTGTATATTGACGAAGACATAAATTCAAATATAACACTTACTCCGGGACATTTTTTGTCTATCAACCCGAAAACTGGTATTCCACAAGTCGATATTGACCAGGATGAAGATTACTATATAAAGGAGACTACAAGTGAACGCCTTGTCAAATTGTGGAAAAGAGGACAAAAACTCCTTGATCAATTCTGGAAATTGTGGCGAGATGAATATCTTGCCAGTCTTCGAGAACGTACACAATATTTGCTCCGGTCACCTAGAATCAAGTCTCCATTTAAACCCGATATCGGTGACGTAGTACTTATTAAGGACAATGTACCTCGGGGATGTTGGAAAACGGGACGAATATGTGAACTTATAACGAGTCGTGATGGAAAAATTCGATCGGTTAAATTACGATTACCGTCTGGAAATATACTGGGCAGACCGCTGAAATTACTTTATCCCTTGGAATGTTCGGGAAATACTGAAATTAAACAGAATATTCAAAGTAAAACTAATAGTTCTGAAGATCACAAAGATCGGCCAGTGCGAAAATCAGCACAGGACGCTAAAAGAAAAATAAAGGAACAAATTCTCCAACAGGATAGTGACTAAATTACTGTTACGAAATGTGAAGGGTTTTGCTCACATACTCACGGTTTCAGCCTCTAGGCCGCACCAAAAATAGTGCTACCTGTGGAAACTTTTTACCGGAGCAACAAAATGTCCCCACATATTCCACGTGCTGACCTTAAGTTGCTCGGTCAAATCTCACGCATAGGTCAATCAGTCAAGACGTAAAATTATACAAGATAAAATAAATGAAAAAATTAATACAATGTACTCCTGTGATATTTGTGATAAAAACTATCAACAAAAGAGGAATTTACGTAGACATATGAAGGAAAAACATCATGAACACGAACATATATTCTGTCAAAAATATTCCAGCAGCTTTATCCGTCGAGGATATTTAAATGACCATTTAAAAAATGTGCATAACTTGGATAATGATTGTGCTAGAAAACTGTCTTATTTAGCAATGAAAGACAAACAGAAAATGTCACCCGATGAACGGGTAACCACAGAACAAACGTGCATAAGACCGATTTATATGCCAGAAACAGAACCAATAAGCGACGATGAAAATGACACTTTGGAAGAAATATCCTCATTCATAAATATTTTTTGTGAGAGTGAATTAAAGGCAAATTCTGATTTAGACTGTGATCAAAATTCAAACGCTGATCTAAGTTTCATTGAGGAGTTATGTTCGTGGGACCAACATAGGAATTTACCCGATGTCACCTACGACGAAGACATTGCGACAACCAAAGATATCCAATCGAAAGGCGAAGTGGACAATATGACATTAAACAGTGAAAACATTAACTAAAAATAAAGTTGGCTATATTGCAGAAGAAACGTTGATCAAGACTTTTATGAATATAATTAATGTTGGATATAATTTGTTGATCTGTTAAGTTTAATTATTATTATGTATGTATTTCTGTTTTAGAAACTTTGCCTTCCAGGTGGGAGTGTCGCGAATTAGCGATTTGTTCTTTCTGTTTGCTCCGGTTGGACTCCGATTGCCTGTGTGATATAGCTCCGTTGCTCCGGTGAGCCGTGCGTGTTGTTCTTTGCTCCGGTTAGGCTCCGGTGGCTTTGTTATTCAACTCCGTTGCTCCGCTGTTTAATATACGTTGCTCCGGTGTTGAATATTCGTTGCTCCGTTGATGAGTATATAAGCTCCGCCTTGGAAGGAAAGGTCATTGTGTCTTAAAAGTTTAGATCCGTAAAATAACGAGATTTTGCTTGAATGAATAAATGAAAATAAATGATAAACTGACTTCCAATTCTTTAACCAAATAATACCAATGTGCGGAGAATTAAATAAAGGCTAAATAAAACGATCTCCACCACACTGAATATGTGGCAATGAGTTTGATTCGATTTTTGTTAAACACTAATTATATTCGAGGATCAATTCAACACGAGTAAAATCATTTGCTGACATCTTTAAAACCCTGACACCCGACCGTGACAGATAAAAGTTATATTAAATGCAATATTACTGCAGTTTTGGGGTAATAGAACAAACGCAAAGACCAAGTTGAAGATCTCAATAAGTAGAGTGACATAACTTCATCCTAAATATTAAACTACTTTTGGCTTCGTCGTGCTTTGGGATTGTTTACCGTCGCGCTATGCAAGAATTAGCTGTAATTCACAGCTCCTTAAATAGTCAATCATCCAGCGATCCCAGACCTACCACATACGCATATTTCAGTTGATTGATTTTCATAGGTATTATGAATGCGTGGATGTACCAAATTGTATCACTATGAATCTTCTACCAATGAGCCGTCTCGCGAGAAAAGCCAACATTGTGGTTTCTGCGTAAAGTATCGACCAGGATCGGCCTAAGCATGCCGCACAGGCTTACCCGGATAGACACTTTTCGCCTCCTGTGGATTTTCTGTTTCAGGAATCATTACTTTATACCTCTATCCCCCTGAGACGGAATGTATCGGCCTGGATCAGTCTGCGCAGGCTGATCTGGGTCGATACATTACGCAGAGGCCACAATGTTGGTTTTCTCGCGTCCTTGGACGGCTCACATATATTCGCTTACATACCCATCTCTTTCAAGCGTAGCTATACACAGAAAGTGTTGAAAGATTCACACATTTTGAATTGTAATAATGTAAAATATATTACAAGCTTTATTAGATATGTATCAAACCTTCTTATCGAACTCAAACAACGGACTGTGTCAGTTGTCTTGTTACATGTACTAACACTTAAGACCCGGACAAGCCTGTACATCTGTACTTTCGCATTTGAGTCGTTATTTTTTCTTCCGCATTATGAAGAGCCGATGATGTCTAGATGTGATAACATATTGATGTCTAGATGTATGTCTAGATGTTATAACATATCGATGTCTAGATGTATGTCTAGATGTGATAACATATTGATGTATAGATGTGTAAACCAATTGACGTCTAAATGTATGTCTAGATGTGATAACATATTGATGTATAGATGTGTAAACCAATTGACGTCTAAATGTATGTCTAGATGTGTAAACCAATTGATGTATAGATGTGTAAACCAATTGACGTCTAAATGTATGTCTAGATGTGTAAACATATTTATGTAAACATGTATATCTATATAAACCATTGATGTCTAGATGTGTAAACCATTGATGTCTAGATGTGTAAACCATTGATGTCTAGATGTATACACCATTGATGTCTAGATGTGAAAACCATTGCTGCATATATGTGTAGTCCATTGTTATCTAGATGTGCAAGTCTTTGTGTCTATTGATATCCAGATGTTTATATGTGTAACCAATTTATGCCTAGGTGTGTAAACTATTGATGCTAAATGTGTTAATTTATAGATATCACTTCAATAACTCGATCCGTGATAACTAAGCCGGTAACGACTAAGGTATTTAATCTGGGGTCGTGTGCTTGAACCCCGGGTCGCCCTTCCATATTTCCCGATGATTGACAAACGTTGTAACTAGGAGCGTCATTCCTCTTCCACCAATGGGCTAAATAGTATATGGGGGAAAGTAGCCAGTTGCCTGGGAAGAGCGTTGTAAGAAGATATGTTGCGAGAAGCCAGGACATACATGTTAGGCAAACTGACAATCGTTATAATTATAACTGAAATGTCGCTGGGAGCAAAATTAAACTACTATAAATAACTTACGCTTTATGTGTCACCAAAGATACCATAACTGGATGTGTTCATGTCCCTTTACGCATTCGCACAACCAAGTATGAAAAGGCTGACCCCAATATTAGACGGCTTGTATGTGTGTCCATAGGCGTCACATAGTTTGCATAATTGTTCGTGGGAGTGAAAGATCCGGACGCCTGCCATATTCATATTATAAAATGAGTGTTTGCTGTCTAATTTGACAACATATGATTATTTACAAATCGAGGGCTTGGTGTGAAACGGTTGTAACTAAAAATCTATTTAGAAAAAACCTTGTTTAGGGGCAATTTTGACCCTTTTGTAAACAATGCAAATTTAGGTGCCATTGCTCAGAACGAGCAATGGCACCTAAATTCCCATTGTTTACCAAGAAAAATGATTAAACACTTATAAAGACTTTATGGCGAGGTGATTAACTTTGGTAAAAAAAAATGCCAATTTTAGTTACAACCGTTTCACGCCAAGCCCTCGAAATGCTAACGTTGCGCCGTGTCCAAGAAACACAAACAGTTGTGAAGTTGTAACACGTTAAGGACAACCATCTGACTGCGCACTGATGCCATCTGCTTGAAGCGAGCACTGGTTGACAGGTTCGAAACGTCTCCTGGTTCTAAATAGACCTTTCCCACGCCCCACGCTTATTTACGTTTTCTGTAGCCGACGTACCGGACGTACTTTAAAATAATTGTGACCGAATGAAAACTGCTCATAATGACAATTTCTCGATCTGCCAAAATATGTTTGATAACTATTCTTTCAATAACGGAAATGTCCCATAGTTTACCTTAATGTTTTCAACGTCATCTGCTGCAAAATTGTTGAATGATGGAAATGCTAAACAAGCATTGCAGCGCTAGATTTAAATGCACAGATGCACAGCTTGGTTAGACCTTTAAAAAAATATACTCGGACGTGTTTTTCATGCCACTGTTCATAAATATGTGTCCAGACTGAAATTACATTGTTCAGAGTATTTAATGAAAATATCACCTGATCGGAAAATAATAAATCACAATTTAAATCCATACCAGTCCAGTAGAATATTTACTCAATTGTCAATTAATGCATACAGTTCCAAAAATATGCCCATAAAATATATTTACTATCCTTAATCGGTCATTTGATAATTGTTAATTTCCGTTATAGGATTTTGACATTTAAAAAAAGATTGGAGTCTAAACATGTTTGGCTGTTATCTTAAATGAGAAAATTCTGACAGAAAAAGCACACCAATTAACTATATGAGCCGTTCCACGTGAAAACCAACATTTTGGACTCTGCGTAATGTATCGACCCAGATCAGCCTGTGCGGAGTGCGGGCCGATACATTCCGTGCATGGGGAGATAGAGGTATAGAGTAATAATTCCTGAAACAGAAAATCCACAGGAGGGGAAAAGAGTCTGTCCGGGTTAGCCTGCGCGGTATACTTAGGCTGATCCGTGTCGATACTTTACGCAGAGTCCACAATGTTGATTTTCTCATAGAAAACATATATTTCATATATTTTAGGTCCATAAAGGATGGCATTTAGGACGAACACTTATCCTCCTTTGATGAGCAGCTTTGAGTAAAGGAAATACAATTATTTTAGATAAAGACTTTTCCAAAAAGTTTGTCTAAATGAATTTCTTTTTAAAGACTAGAAATATAGTTAAATGTTTATATACTTTTGATCTTCAAATTGTACCAAATTAATCCTTTACATTGTTATTCTGTATATATCTTTAAATGTGTATGAAATTGTTTATGTAAAAGTGTTCACACTTCAAATACTGTGTATATGTTTTGTATATTGTGTCAGAACCGGTGGCCAACATAAGGCTTTTGAATAAACTGCAAACTGTAAAACATTGACAGAAAATATAAATAAAGCTACGTTCCTAGATAACATTGTATACGTATATGTCCTATGTATCGTCAACTAAGAAAAGATTTACTTCAAAACTATTATCATACTTAGCCATCGCTGTATAAGTTTAAACAATTAATGAAGTAGATAGTCTTGTTTGGCTAATATTACGGTGGCACAGAGGTGACATGTGTACGTTTTTATTTATCTCGTGCGCACGACTTAATTATCTCGTGTGCACGACATAGTATCTCGTGCGCACGACTTAGTATCTCATGCGCACGACTTAGAATCTCGTGCGCACGACATAGTATCTCGACTTAGTATCTCGTGCGCACGACTTAGAATCTCGTGCGCACGACGCACGACATAGTTACTCGTGCGCACGACTTAGTATGTCGTGCGCACATGATAAATAAAAACGTACACGTGTCACCTCTGTGCCATCGTACAATATACAAAGGTAATCTAAATGTATTATATTGATATTCTTTAGGTGAATATTAAATTCAATCAACATTATATATTGCAAACCACGAGTAACATGAGCGCAGGCTGATATTGGTCGATACATTACGCAGAGTCCATAATGTTGGTTTTCTCGTGGAACGGCTCATATGTAAAGAGAGTTATATAGATCATCTCGCGATGAGTAATATATTTATTTCTCCTTTATTATTCAGATGCTATCAAATTTAGGTTACTACGGTCATGTTAAAATTGTGAATTTTCAGTTTTCATGGTTTTAATTGAACGGCGGGCATCATTGAATACAGTGTCTGCATGTAACCATTTCCGACTTGTAGACACATTTCTCCATATGCTACACTGTTTTCAAGTCTGTTCAGTAATCCCACTTTCATTTATAGACATGTTTCAACGTTTTGCGTTTTGCCTATATGATATCAAAGTCGTCTGCTGCAATTTATTATATTAAGAAAAGGGTTAACGATAACGATAGTATCTGATGTAAAACTTATCTTATATACTCCTTTTCCTAGCATCGATTATGAAATACATATTTTAGAACATATTAAATAAAGTTCAAAGAAGAAAACATGTTGCAGTAAATTAAAGAGCAATCAGTCAGTCAACTCATCAATCGACCAATCAATCATCCAATCAATCAACCAATCAACCAACCAATCAATTAACCAATCAACAAATCAATCAACCAACCAATCAACCATTTAAACAAGGTCGATATTCGTTTTTGTTAGAAGTTAAGTGTCATGCGACAAAAAGGTACAATTGGTTTCCAGCTTAACGGGTGGTAGAATGAATGTATATTGTTTTACGGCGCATCGACAGCTTAAGGTCATTTAGCGCGCATTTAAATTTATTTATTCATGATCCCTGGGTGAACAAACCAGTACTAGGCTAGAAAATGTGCCTTGCCCAAGAGCACTCCACCATGACCGAATTGCAGCGACTGGGGATCGAACCCGGGACACCCGGTTTCGAAATCCCCGACGCTAACCACTCGACCACAATGGATTCCTCTAACGGGTGGTAGAGTCTAACATTCGTGTTTCTCACTGGGAGTTACAGTCATTATAATTGAGCCGTTCCACGAGAAAACCAAACACTGTGGACTCTGAACAGTGTAGGTTCAGATCAGCCTGTACTTTTATTCCGTCTTATAATAATCTACAAAAGTTTACATGTATGTGTTCTAATAAGCTTACGTAATATTTGAAAAATGTATATAAGTAAATGCTGATTTGGATCTACTCTGTTCACAAAAGCCAACCTGTACTTACCCAAATGTATGCGCAATATTCGCAGGAGTTATGCCCCTTTTCTGTTAACGCGACTCGTGTCATCACACAACCTATCCTCGCCGTGCATTTTGGCACATACGGCCCTTACGAATATATGTAGGTTGTCATGTAGACTTCCGAAACCGATGACATCATTGTTGATAATCAGCCCTATCAGATTATCATATTACACCGGGGTCAATGGAGGGAAGTTCGACATAACGTGCTACCACACGCTCCGAAATCATTGCTCTTCTTATTTAATAGTTAACTCTATTAATAGATTAAAGCAATGACTAACCTGCAGTGAATTACGCAAGTGTAGAGGGAGAGGAGATTAGGAGAGATAGAAATAGTGTGAGAGAGAGATGGAGAGATACATAGAGAGAGAGAGAGAGAGAGAGAGAGAGAGAGAGAGAGAGAGAGAGAGAGAGAGAGAGAGAGAGAGAGAGAGAGATAGAGATAGAGAGAGAGAGAGAGATGGAGAGATACATAGAGAGAGAGGGACAGAGATAGAGAGAGAGAGAGAGAGAGAGAGACAGAGAGAGAGACAGAGAGAGAGAGAGAGAGACAGAGAGAGACAGAGAGAGACAGAGAGAGACAGACAGAGACAGAGAGACAGAGAGAGAGAGAGACAGACAGACAGACAGACATACAGACAGACAGACAGACAGACAGACGGACGGACAGACAGACAGACAGACAGACAGACAGACAGACAGACAGACAGACAGACAGACAGACAGACAGACAGACAGACAGACAGACAGACAGACAGACAGACAGACAGACAGACAGACGGACGGACGGACGGACGGACGGACGGACGGACGGACGGACGGACGGACGGACGGACGGACGGACGGACGGACGGACGGACGGACGGACGGACGGACGGACGGACGGACGGACGGACGGACGGACGGACGGACGGACGGACGGACGGACGGACGGACGGACGGACGGACGGACGGACAGACAGACAGACAGACAGACAGACAGACAGACAGACAGACAGACAGACAGACAGACAGACAGACAGACAGACAGACAGACAGACAGACAGACAGACAGACAGACAGACAGACAGACAGACAGACAGACAGACAGACAGACAGACAGACAGAGAGACTGTCAGACAGACATACAGACACGCACACATACACACACACACACACACACACACACACACACACACACACACACACAGACACACACACAGGCATATAGAGAGAAAGAGAGACAGACATATAGACAGACATACATAGAGAAAGGGAGAGAGAGTCATACACACACACATAGAGAAAGAGAGACAGAGAGACAGATAGACAGAGAGACAGAGAGACAGAAAGAGGCAGACAGAGAGATAGAGAGACAGAGACAGAGAGACATAAACAGAGAGACAGACATGCATACATACAGATAGAGAGAGAAAAATATATATAATAGAGACAGATATAGAGAAAAGAAAACGAAAAAAGAGGAAAGAGCGATCGAGCTAGCACATCAATCAATCCACCATCCCACTCAGTATCTAGTATCAGTATCCCGAAACACCAGATCTCTAGTTTATTGCATCAGTGAATCTTTTTCACTCAAAGCGTTTTTCTTTTCGTGCAATATTCACCAAGAGAGAGTTAAATCAGTGCTCACGAATAACTATCGACTTTAACATGATTTCTTCCAACTCTTCACTTCTTAAATCACAGACCGATTTGTCCAGAGAGATATTTTGCAGTATTTATTGATTTCGGATCAGTCTATAGTTCACCTATTCGCATGCGAAGGGTGTTACTCTGGTCTCTCGTGCGATGTTGACCAAGTTTTCTACCCCCGCTTCATTCTATCAGTGATTATGATTCAAACCGGATATAAATACAGGGAACCGTTCACTCATACGTTCAGTTTCAAATTGGAAAGCAACATAAAAACTTCGCAACTATAGAGAAAACATTGTTAGAAGTACTGTAAGGGATATTGCGATATTGAAAGTATTAGCTATATATTTAAATAAGACTGACAACTAATAATCTGAAATTTCAGCAAAATATTACATATTGTGTTATATAAACAAAACGTGAAATTGGAATTGTATATGGATTTAGACGACTTGAACTATAACGAGAGTTCAAGAATAGTTTCTTGGAAAGACAAAACGTGAAACACAGTTTGATTTGGATACGTTTATAATAGATCAACTTAGATCCGTTGATTAACTGTGATATTCATTTTCCTTCCAGAAATAGTTTGGAAACTATCCTAACTGTCCATAATGATGCAAATAGTAGGTATTCTTTAATATTACAATATATTCGGTGTTACTTTATTTTAAATAGTAAAACCTTTAGATAAAATCCTTTCATTTGATATTCCATTAAGTGAAATGTCAAGTTTATAATCGTGCATGTGTAGCCTATCCATGAAAAGGGATAGCCAAGATCTAATACGTTGGTCTTCGCTCCACAATATATTTTGTATTACTTATTTAAACACTACGCTGTGGGTACTCAATGACAAGGTTCTTTTGAATCCCCCACATCGCAGGGTTTGGAGGTTAGAATATGAACAATACGCCACTTATCTATAGTTCTATCTATAAATATAGTACGGGAAATGGTGATAAAAGTAAGCATGGGTGTCAAGACAGAAAGTAAATCATTATTGGAAAAGAGGCAAATGCACATTTTGAGAAAAATCGCCTTTTTGCATATTTTTTCCTATGAACTTGTAAATAGGTTTAAAAAAAGTCGTCTGCAGAAGCAATTTGATTTCTATTCTTTAAGTGGAACCGATCAAATAGACACCTTTTATTTCTCGTCGAATTTAAGTCGGTAATTGATTGGTTTCCAACAAAATATTGCCATTGTCAAAGGTATTTACTATATCACGGAGACCGTATGTTTTTCTGGATGTTTTTTTTATGTACGAGTTCTTCCGATTGCATTCTCCCAGGAATCTGGCTACCTTTCCCTTAGACTTAAACCAATTCTCACTTGCAGACGCATTTTGACACTTCTTCTACAGACGACTATTGAAAACATTGTGGCAAAGGAGAAATCGTTCATAATGAGCTTTCTCTAATTTAGTTACAATGTTTTACATTTATTCAGTAATGTAACACGCACTTTCATTTAGAGAGATTGTCAATAGATTGTCAATAGGTTTTGCGTTGTAAGTTGGAAGACAGTGGTGCATAGGTAGAGCGTCGGCCTCTTGTACTAGCGGTCCTGGGTTCGAGGTCCGTGATGAGCAAGTTCTGTCTTTAGGATATTTCCACACAAACGGCGCGAATACGAGTCGATGTAAAGATAAATAAGTTAAAACTAAACCGAACTTACTCTGTCGCACACAACGTATAAAACCATTGGAAGAACATTTCTGCCATACGTTAATACAAAACCTAAATGTGCCGATATCGGTATTAATTTACTTCACACTTGTTTTAGCGTTGAGTTTATCGTCTGTTGTGTTACTAGTCCGAGTTTGACTTGTGGGATAAACAACAATGACGCAGTGAAAGATCTGTAATGTTGTTATGCTGTTGCTTGTTTGTGTCAAAACATTCAATTCTGGTAGACTATCTAGCAAAATAATTTAAACCTTAAAACGATAGATAGATAACTGTGTGATTGTATCGACTTCATACTTAGCTAGCTTTCATGGCGACACGGTCGAGTTTTCGCTTACGGTCTTGAATGTCTTAAGTTCGAGTCTTCGTCGCGTAGGAAACGCATTTTCAGCCGGTTTACATGTATGTCTAATATTAGCCTACCTGCGTATGTACATATAGTACATGTAGTTAGAAAGTCGGTCTTTCAAGGGAATGGCTAAAGTTATGAATGGGTATTAACAAGAAATTTGACGATGGTAGTAAAGTTGACAGTTCTCGTCTTGGTGCGGACTGGGATTTGCAGTAAAATCTGTACACCGTTGTCACAGTGCACTTACCTGTAACTCATACAAGGCCGTTAGACTGATTGATTCGTAAATTTTACGTTTATTGAGGTTTAACGCTGTTTTCAACAATTTCCAGTCATATCATGGAGGTCAGTTCACCTACCTTTTTGTTCCCTAACCAGTTATGAACACAAAGCTGCTGGCTGCTTTTCCCATAATATACTGTTACCGTCTTGGTGGAAGACAAATGAAGCGTGTCGCATTGACTATTGTAAAATGTCGGAATGAATGTTGGACTAGCTTGGATTAAAAACACTCCGATTGTCAAAATATATATCTAGGACTAGATTGCATTTAAACTGCCAGTGAATGCTCTGGTGAGACTTTGCGCAAGGTAGTAATGTCCTAAAATCGTGTTATGGGGGAAATCAACCATATGTGACTAAATGAGGGGTTTTCCATGCGTAAAGTATCGACCCGGATCAGCCTAAATATGCCGCGCAGATACTTAGACAGATACTTTTCGCCTCCTGTGGATTTTCTGTTTCAGGAATCATTACTCTATACCTCTATTCCCCTTAGACGAAATGTGTCGGCCCGGATTAACCTGTGCGGACTGCGCAGGCTGATCCGGTTCGATACATTACGCAGAGTCCATATTGTTGGTTTTCTCATGGAACTGTTCATATATTGTTGTCGTGATAACAGTATAGCTCATTATGAACGTCTCTTTTGTTGACAAACACCGTTATGCTACTTATCTAATAACCATCTGAGAATGTTAGTGCATTTCTTTTATCAGAACTGGCAAGCATTTCTCACTTTTTTATACACTAACACGTATCTATAATTAATATCAGAGAACAGCAGATTGTACGGAAGAAAGACAATAAAAAAAATACTACGATTTACTAGGAAACAAGTACGGAAGCCATTCAGAGCCGCAGGGATCATGCATGAGTTAGATTTCATTATTTCAATCCCATCTTGCAAAAAAAGGTTATTTTTTCATCAATGTGTCAACATGATATGATCCAGTGCATGATGAAAGGTACACGTTGGCATTTGTGTACAGTATAGAGACAGATCTGCACATTCTGATCAAGATCTACTCTGTTCACACATTACTTACATAAGCATGTCTACGATGTTTGTAGATTATGATAAGAACATACGCTGTTCGGAAATGCCAACTTGTGTACATTTTCTCAGGCACTAGATCATATGAAAGTATTACTCTCCAACGTTAACCTGGAACTGACATTGGTTTTTAAACATACGAGACACGTGTGGCGGTTTTGAGTCTTTTTACATGCTAAATACAGTAAAACCTGGTTTTATATTCACTTTCTTGACTCGGCGCATCTCGACATGAAGACGACGATATGCGAACTCCATCTGACACGAAGACGACGATTTGCGTAACCATCTGACACGAAGACGAAGATATGCGTACATCATCTGACACGAAGACGACGATATGCGTACACCATCTGACACGAAGACGACGATATGCGTACACCATCTGACATGAAGACAACGATATGCGTACACAATCCGACATGAATATCACGATGTGCGTATACCATCTGACATAAAGACGACGATATGCGGACGAGATGCCTACATCATCTGACATGAAGACGACGATATGCGGACGAGATACCTACACCATCTGACATGAAGGCGACGGTATGCGTACACAATCCGACATGAATATCACGATATGCGTATACCATCTGACATAAAGACGACGATATGCGGACGAGATGCCTACATCATCTGACATGTAGACGATGATATGCGTACACCATCTGACACGAAGACGACGATATGCGTACACCATCTGACACGAAGACGACAATATGTGTACACCATCTGACATAAAGACGACGATATGCGTACACAATCTGACACGAAGACGACGATATGCGTACACCATCTGACATAAATACGACGATATGCGTACACCATCTGACATAAAGACGACGGTATGCGTACACAATCCGACATGAATATTACGATATGCGTACACCATCTGAAATGAAGACGACGGTATGCGTACATCATCTGACATGAAGACGGCGATATGTGGATGAGAAACCTACATCATCTGACATGAAGGCGACGGTATGCGTACACAATTAAGGATTGACTGTTCTTTTTCGTGCGTTCATGCAGTATGAACGCTCGGCCGCCATTTTGCAAATCTATGAAGCGCGTTAGCGCTTCTTGGAAAATTTGCAAAATCGCGGCCGAGCGTTCATACTGCATGAACGCACGAAAAATAACAGTCAATCCTTATATTTACATTTTCCCCTTTTCATTACTTTATTTTTTTCGACCTAAAAGTGTTCGCGAACAAGTCTTTAATAACAATAAATAAATGTAACCGACAACATACGTTTGTTTAAATGATTAGCTGATATTCGTAACGTCGTATATCATTGGTTAAATGACGTCACGCTATTGAAATAAACAATGACGTCATAATCCCTACAGAGGTCATAAAAGGTCGACCGGTTCATGCAAAATGAACGTCAGTTTTATCTATACAAAGAACTAGGCGAATGTAAATATTCCGACATGAATATTACGATATTCGTACACAATCCGACATGAATACTACGATATGCATACACCATCTGACATGAATACGACGGTATGCGTACATCATCCGACATGAAGACGACGGTATGCGTACGTCATAAAACATGAAGACGACGATATGCGTACACCATCTGACATGAAGACGACGGTATGCGTACGTCATATAACATGAAGACGACGGTATGCGTACACCATCTGACATGAGTCTGACGGTATGCATACATCATCTGACATGAAGACGACGATATGCGTACTCCATCTGACATGAAGACGACGGTATGCGTCATCATACATCATACATCCTCTGACTTTCTTTAGACTGATATTCATCTTCCGACATACAGGGTTATGAAGTAGTTTGCATTTGTCATGCCTTAAATATTGGTTGACGTTTATTAAAGAAAAGGGAGCCCTTGCATGGAGAAAGGGTTCAAGTTGGAATTTGTGAAATAAACTTGTTGACAGAAGCTTCTAACAAGCTTGTGTACATAATATGTGTATTGTGCATATTTTGATCAAGCTGTGTGGAAGCACATGCTGCTCTGGATGTACACTGTTCACAAAATCCAACTTATACCATTTCCTATTGACGTGCTCAGATCTGGATGGTCCCTCTTATTTTCCGATACTTAACCTTTTTCTCTACGTGCTGAATCGCAAATAAGTTCGTCACCACTGAACTTCAATACCGTCTGTCTGTCGTTCGACAATTAGTACATTTACATTAATGAGCCGTCCCTGCAAGAAAACCAACATGATGGACTCTGCGTAAAGTATCGACCCGGATCAGCCTAAGCATGCCGCGCAGGCTAACCCGGCAATACACTTTTCGCTTCCTGTGGATTTTCTGTTTCAAGAATCACTACTCTATACCTCTATACCCCTGAGACGGAATGTATCGACCCGGATTAACCTGCGCGGACTGCGCAGGCTGATCTGGGTCGATACATTACGCAGAGTCCATACTGTTACTTAGCGCTAAGTAATAATTAAATACTTAAAAACGAATTTCATCAATTTTGATTCCTTAATATTATTTCCAATATATTTCAAATCTTAATAAGTATTATTATCACTATCTCTACACTAACGGGACTGTTTTCTTGTGCGCCGTCACTCGAATGATACACGACGGAAGAGTTCTATCTCTACACTAACGGGACTGTTTTCTAGTGCGCCGTCACTCGAATGATACACGACGGAAGAGTTCTATCTCTACACTAACGGGACTGTTTTCTAGTGCGCCGTCACTCGAATGATACACGACGGAAGAGTTCTATCTCTACACTAACGGTACTGTTTTCTAGTGCGCCGTCACTCGAATGATACACGACGGAAGAGTTCTTTCTCTACACTAACGGTACTGTTTTCTAGAGCGCCGTCACTCGAATGATACACGACGGAAGAGTTCTATCTCTACACTAACGGTACTGTTTTCTAGAGCGCCGTCATTCGAATGATACACGACGGAAGAGTTCTATCTCTACACTAACGGTACTGTTTTCTAGTGCGCCGTCACTCGAATGATACACGACGGAAGAGTTCTATTATGGATTAATTGGTTAAATGAACGGGCGTAGGCGGCTAATCCCGAGTCAGTCGATCACTGATGAATGCTTAATTGATTTCGGGGGAATGTTACAGAGAGTCTAAGACCTCTGTCTATTGATGTTATTCAACATGTTATGGTTGCCAATAAAGGATCGTCACGAATAAATAAATAGGCTCTACTTTAACACATTCCGAGGGCATGGGGCATTCTCCTGGGCAAGCGTTAACATAATGGACAACTCATCGACAGAATTCGTCCTTTATTACTGTCAAAAGGGCAGACTCATTCTTTCCGTCGTATTTTGACAGCGGAACCTGATCAATTTTAAATTCAATTCAATTCAATTATTTTGTTTAGTATAAAGGCCTCCGACTCATGTACATTTATATTTACAAAGCATTTAGTAATGATGACATACTTATGATGATTATAAATAACACAATAGTTCCAACATATGTAAGATGACAATTCTGCAGCAGACGACTTTGAACGTATTTTGTCAAAACATAGTAAATCTCCATAATTGAATGGATAACCTATGACAAAAAATAGAAAACATTGTGGCAAAAGGAGAAATTGCACGTTTTGTGCAATTTCTTCTTTTGTCACTATGTTTTCAAAAAGCCGTCTGCTGCAGTGGCGTCAGAAAGCGCCTACATGAGGGAAAGGGTTAAAATGTGATCGAAATATAAGATAACAACTCGACTCTATTCCTGTACACTTCTTAGAAGGTGATGTAATATAGAGTTTAGTTTTTAATATACCAGACAAACAGACATGGGTGTAAACTAGTTAGTGTTTGAAGATCAAATTCAAATAGAAGATATGTTTAAATGTTCGCTGACTTCAGCCCGAGGTTGCCCTTTATATCAGTTTAAAATTTAAATCAATATAAAGTCTATCTTGATTGTTTTACAGCATTATTAAGCTCTTATTAAGGTTGTAACAAGAGCTTTAACTCTGCTGCAAAGTTATTATCCACAAACGTTTGTTATCTGACATAAGATGATCAAAATGCCTTTCCGAACTAAAACGGTCAGTACCGTATGATGATGATGATGATGATGATGATGATGATGATGATGATGATGATGATGATGATGATGATGATGATGATGATGATGAGTATCCGTGGTGTATATCTGATCCAATACTCTCTGTTAATTGCTTGCTATGTATTCGTTAAATATGTCCTTTCAAATATTCAAAGATTATCCTGTTGTACACGTCATTTGATATTTCTGAAATGTACGACTTTGAACTACATTTGCTTATACCGAAATGTACGATGTTAAACTACATTTGCTCATGCCGAAATGTACGACTTTAAACTACACTTGCTTATGCCGAAATGTACGATTTTAAACTACATTTGCTTATGCCGAAATGTACGACTTTAAACTACATTTGCTTATGCCAAAATGTACGACTTTAAACTCCATTGCTTATGCCGAAATTTTCGATTTTAAACTACATTTGCTTATGCCGAAATGTACGACTTTAAACTACATCTGTTTATGCCGAGATATACGACTTTAAACTACATTTGCTTATGCCGAAATGTACGACTTTAAACTGAATTTGTTTATGCCGAAATGTAAAACTTTAAACTACATTTGCTTATGGCGAAATCCAAGACTTCAAACTACTTTTGCTTATGCCGAAATGTAAGACTTAAAACTACATTTGCTTATGCCGTAATGTAAGACTTTAAACTTCATTTACTATGCCGAAATGTACGACTTTAAACTACAGTTGTTTTTGCCGAAATTTACGACTTTATACTACATTTTCTCAGCCAGCACATTCCTGTGAATATAGTCTAATATACATTGTCATTGTATCAATATGTACCAAATAATTCACCGTAAGTGGAAACACGAGGAGTTATTGTTTTCATTCAGGCACACAGTATTAATCGACGTATTGAGACTTTGTAACCGTGGCCAACATACATACAGACACATTTTGGAACATCTGATGCGGACGACTTTTGATAACGTTGTAACAAAATGATAAACTCACACATGTAACGATTATTTTCCTCCTTTTGTAATATAGATTCATTTCTATCAAATAAAACACATTTCTTTATAGAGTTGCTTTTATGTCTTGCCTACATGTCCTCAAAGTCGCCTGCTGCATATTTGTCGTATGTGGGAAAGGGTAAAGGGAACAGGCCAACTCGACACCAATTCAATTCTGTTCAATTGTGTTGCGCCACAATCTAATTATCATTACATTATCAGGTCAGCATGTGAACGATACACGATGTAGATTAAATTAGTTTATTTACGTAGCGAAATGGGCATCTGCTTCGTTGGAGGTCCAAGTTAACTTAAAGAACGACTAAATGGCTGAATGAATGTAAATGACATTGGTCTGTTACTCTTTTTGTCGAATAAATCTCATATCGCGGTCCAATTATATTCCAATGATTCATGTTGTAGATTTGCAAGCTCTGTTTAACTGCAATTCGATAACCGGAAATCTCGGCGTTAACTTCGACACGTCAGGATAAATCATCAAATCCGAGAGAAGTCACCGTTCATGTAAGCTTCTTAACAAATCATTATGAGGATAAACTCGTTATATATTCGAGTGTAACCGCCGTTAAAGTAGACCTCAAGACACAGTACTCATCTGGATACATTAGATGTCCGAGTCCTATAAATAAAAGTCGAAAAGTCATTATTTTCCAATGTTGTCTTTGTATTTTAAAGTTCGACAAAAGCAGCATATCGTGTAATGCGTTAAACGCATTAAGAATTCTAGTTGATACACCGTGAACTAGGTTAATGGAACTTGCCCCGAGGACGACAAAAACCAACACATAACGAAGCCAGGGTTGGGAGGGGGGTTCATTATTGTTCATGTTATCTGATATGTCGTAAAATTCTCAATTTTCGCCTCGTGCAGAAACAACGAATAATCTAGAACCTTAATCCAAAACAGGTGTAACTACATATCCTAACAAGAATAAATTAGGCTCGTTTGGTATCCGCCCATTTCAGTTTATCTCTATATTATAAAGTTCCAATGTAAATTCCCGCTGACCGAATTATGGCAACACGCCTTTTTCCTTTCCGCACATGCATCTTTTTGTTTACGTTTTTCGGTCGGTCTGTAAGAAAACGGTCCTCTTGCTCAATCTGGATGAAACGCGGAGATAGATTCGTCACTATAATCAGATATAATAGAAAAGTGTTTTAAGACCACGTGAGCCGATCCATGAGAAAACCAATATTATAGATTCTGCGTATTGTTTCGACTCAGAATAGTCTACGCAGTTAATGCAGGCTAATCCGGGCTGACTCATTCCGTCTCTGGGGTATAGAGGTATAGAGTAATGATTCCTGAAACAGAAAATCCAAAGAAGGCGAACAGTGTCTATCCGGGTAGGCCTGCGCGGCGTGCAATGCTTATCCGAATCGATGCTTTACGCAGAGTCCACAATGTTGGTTTTCTCGCGGGACGGCTCATGTGTGTCACATGTCAATATGTCAGGAATTGAAAGTGTGACGGCGGGTGGTTTGTCACAGACGAACCGACAGACGGACCGACAGACGGACAGACAAGCAGTGGTACCTACGTATCTCCCTGCACGAGAGGTCGACACAAGAACATGGATCAAAGTTGATTGAAATTCAGATACGCTTAAGTATACCATTTGGACAACTTATACAAAGCAGTTAATTTCTTAATTATGACGACAGACTGTTTTTTTTGTCATTCGTAAACGCCCTTGGGAAAGACGGTGTCCCTTTCTCATATGTCAAAGCATTGTGAATATTCTGCTGCGGAAGCCTCTGCAATATTGTTTTCCACTCTTTTCATTAACTCTTTCAGCGCCAAAGGCAAAAGTCAGGTTTTAGCAAACAATACTGATTCACCTGAAATCAGCATTGTTTGCCTTTTAGTTATCAAAATAGTCAAAAATTGTATTACATGAGAACATGAGAAATGGAGACGCCCGATTTTGAACCTGGAAGAGTCTACTTCAAACAATTCGGCGCTGAAAGGGTTAACAGTACATTCACCCTTTTCCATCTGCAGATGCATTTTGACGATAAAGCAGCCGACCACTTTTGAAAACATTGTGGTGAATTTGTTCATAATGAGCAATTTCTCTTTTCAAGTTTATGCAGCAGTCTGCTGCATATTTGTTGTATGTGTGAAAGGGTTAAAATACCTACCACAATGGAAAGTATGTCACACGTCAACATAACCACCATTGAATTGAGAAAAGAAACGTTCAACTATTGTTGCTGATCCCAAAGTACGTTTCACATATGTGATCTCCAGTGTATGGCTTCTACTGACATTGACAAATTAATAATTTAGTCACGCGCCTAACGAAAACCTTCAGGGTTTTTACAATGAATATAGATTTCGGATATATTGAAAACATACCAACTCTTTTCATGGCCACAACACTGCTCCGGGTACTTTTAGGAATAAAATGAAAAGTCCAGATTGTGAACAAATAAGATCTTGTTCAGACAATAACCGTAGAGCAAAACAATCTTCTTTCATCGCCGGTCGCACCTTATTGAAGGTTGACTCTCGGGTGACCCGGCCAATATGTCTTTATGTTGGTTATATCGCTTAATTAACGATTTATTCAGGGCAGGAAATCAACTGTAACTTTTAGGAAATTCATTACGACCTTTAAAGTGAAAATTCAATTTACAATTTTCCGGCGGAACCGTTTAGAATGTGTAACTCGATTTAATATACATAAATTAACTCTTAGAGTGTCTAGGCCCGCTCATATTATAACAGAAATAAACTAAAGATGGAAATCACCAGATTAAGTTAGCTTTCCATAAGGTTTTTTTACCCAGTTACTGAAAGAAAATGAGCTGTGCTCTGTTAATGTCCACCGTAAGGCGTTTGCGACCAGTGTGCATCCACGTCAGGCAACGAATGCGCGCTATTTTAACTCTGAAATTATGAGAAAACAATATCCAATATAAATATAAATTTATTTAATAATTATCTGTTTTTGTCTCATCCCTTTATACCCTTTCCCACCTATAGACGCATTTTAGCGCATCTGCAGCAGACGACTTTTGAAAACATCATGACAAAAGGAGAAACTGCTCAAAACGAGCAATTTCTCCTTTTGCCACAATGTTTTCAACTTGTTTCAATAACTATACCTACAATTATAGAGATTGCCCATGCTTTTAAGTAGACATTTTCAAAGCCACATAGTTGCTGTATGTGGGAAAGGGATAAGGTTCGCCATTAGCGAGCGTGCAATCAGAGTATATATCAGAGGCCAATATGAGTATGAATAGCCTGATAAAGGTTAACCCTTTCCAACATACATCAAATCTGCAGCAGGCGACTTTGAAGTCTTCTTGAGAAAGGTATGGAAAATCTCTTATTATAGAAGTTTAGATATATAATACAGTTAAAAACAGTAATGCAAAAGCAGAAGCAAGTTCACATTTTGCTAAAATGTTTCCAAGAGTCGTCTGCTGCAAAGCCGTCAGAAAGTGAGTGTATGTGGGAAAGGGTTAAGCTAACAACGGGCTTGTCATTAGACCCTAACTCACCAGGTGTCGCTCTTTTAACCTGTTTTCTATTTTATTTTCAGCCCATCAAAGTACTGCTGTTACTCGCCGTGGTGATCGGCTCGCTCCTGGCAATGCCGTTTCATGGGAACCACCTTCCACCACAAAGGATGACCGAATACAAGTCCTGCAAATACCGCTGTGGACAGCAGATGACCATGTGTGACCTGCGATGTAACTACCATACCGGCTACATGAGAGGATTGAACACGTTAAAATGCCAACGGACCTGCGCTAACAAATACTGGCGATGTTACGTGAGCTGTTCCTCTTATCGATAGTGCTAATGTCGACCTTGAGAGTGTAAGCTTTGTTTACATTACAGGTGGAAACAATTTGGTCTTCGACCTTGACCTTCAAGATAAGAGATAAAAAAGAACGAAAATAAAATTTGCCAAGCTTCCAGAATTTTTTGATGCAGTAGCCATAAAAACTTAATTAAATTGATCTGGCAAGAGCTATATATTACACGGACCGGCATGTGGCATGAACATATGGCACACGTATGACGGCGTGCTTGTTTCTATTTTTGTTCTAACCAGCCCCACGATGTAATAAGGGGCAATAAAAATAGGTGCCCACTCAACGCTGGCAGACAGGAAAACTAACACACTCCTTGCTGACTGAAGGGCACCTGTATAATCAATGTTTATTTGCGAGCTTTTATTATTATTCCATTTTGCTGGATGAAATGGGATGGGTGAATACAGGGTGACTAAAGAAGAAGAACATCATTTGAGTCCTTTAAAGGGACAATATACAAGTTGGCTTTTATGAACTGTGTAAAACCAGAACAGCCCGTTAATTCGCACAGTCTAATCAAGATCTTCAATGTTAATATGTTACTTATAATTGTGTGATAGAAGCTTCTGTGGACTTGTGTAGATTCTGATGAGACAAGGCCAATGTAAAGGGTCATCTGAACTAGACTGGTCAGAAATGTCAACTTGTATATTTTCCCACGAAATGGTTCAGTTATAAATGAAGTAATATGATGGGATTTCTTTGTCTGATACCACACTAGCGTTCTATATTCTAAATATGATTCTAAAGTTGTTTCTAAATCGCAAAGCAGAGGACTAGATACGATGGAGTAAACTGGCCTTGTCCCCACAATATATCTCTTATTTATTAACCAACACTCTATGTTGTGGGTACTCAAAGGAATCGTCTTATTTAGATATTTCTTTTGAGAATCCACAAGATAGGGTTTTGGTGTCAAATAAGGATTTTAGAACACAAAACGTGCCCCTTATATAGAGCTTTAACTAAGTAACACAACTAATTGTTGGCTGATCCCTATGGTCTAGCCAATCAGAAACTGTGTTACTTTGATACTTTTTAAAACATTTAACACATTTAGAGTTTGAATGAATTTAGAAGTGTTATTGAATACGGCCAATATCATGTATGTTATTTAGAAGTGTTATTGAATACGGCCAATATCATGTATGTTATTTAGAAGTGTTATTGAATACGGCCAATATCATGTATGTTATTTAGATGGCTAAGATCTTTACAACTGTTACCATGCTGTTTATATTATTCAAAATGATAGCGCATTTATTACTTTGTAATGTCTGCTTTCGATACATAATTAACCCTTTTCAAAATACAACAATTCGGCAACCGACGGCGTTGGATACATAACAACCAAGATATTAACATTTTCTATATACATTATGGAAGTTTAATCATTGAATAGAGTTGACAACATTGTGACAAACGGAAAAAATGCTCATTGTGAAATTTAGTCAGAAAGTGTCTGCACGTGGGGTAGGGTTAACCATTTAAACATATATTATAAACCACATTGACGTAGCTGCAATTAATGATAACTGTGATTTGTTTCTCTAGTGTAACAATGAACTAACCGAACCAAAGAAGTAGTTATGATGTCTGGTAGGATATTGTTCCTGTTTTATAAGTTAGTCACCGGGTATATGAGTGGTCGACTTATGACCTTAATGAAATGAAATGTTTGAGATTTAGAAAACCTTGACGCATCCCTGATTTGAAAAATGTGTACATTGGATATGCAATAGCATGCAAACAATATTGCCCGTTTCTCTTAGTATGATAGAAAATCAGGCGAAACTTCCTTGAGTTGAAATGAAATGGTAATTGGAACGTTCGTGTTAATTCATACTGGGTTTTAAAAGTTTCCAGTCTGCTTCAATGTAATCACCAAAGAGTGAACATAGTGCACGAAACATAGATACTTAAAGCAGCTTTGTCTATCGTCCGGAACGTTCAGATCGTGTAACCCTTTACCCACTGTATTCATGCAACCGTAATAACCATCGCAAAGTCTGACAAGTGCTGACACGCCTACGAACATACCTATACTTAATAAGATTATATAAGCCGTCCCACGAGAAAACCAACATTGTGGAATTCTGCGTAATGCATCCACCCAGATCAGCCTAACCATGCAGCTCACACTAATCCGGACAGACACGTTTCGCCTCCAGTGGATTTTCTGTTTCAGGAATCATTACTCTATACCTCTATCCCCCTAAGACGGAATTTGTCGGCCCGGATTAGCCTGCGCGGATTGCGCAGGCTGACCTTGATCGATACATAACGCAAAGGCCATAATGTTGGTTTTCTCGTGGAACGGCTCATATAAGAAAAAAAATAACCATACCGGCCCTTTGGGCGTATAAGTCACCAAAATATGTATTATATACATATTTACATATTTACATATTTTGATATAAAGTCACGTGACATATAACGATACATAATCTGCAGTTGCGCAGTATAATACCCGATGTTTTCAGAAACATGTTTCTTGTAGGCACAATTAAAACGTCGTCGTAAAGGAAGATTTATATATATATATATATATATACCAAGATTTGAAAGCACGAACGAAGTTGGTCTACATTGTTCATAATTGTAATATAAATTGTTTTTGCTGAGAGTTGTGTAAAAATGGGTAAAACGGTTCTTAAGTGTTTAAACGAATACTACAATTGAATAGGTCAACTGTTCAAGACTGGACAGGAATTCATATGAATTCAAATTAAAAAAAATATACATACATTGGTTTCTTATATACTGATATTACATTCGAAATACGTCATGTTAACGGGATTCATTTCTTCTAAATAACTGACACAGACTTAACGTTTCAATTCATTATAAAATAGACAAAAAAATCTCACGAGAACTGACGTGACATTGAATCTGTTAACCTACTCCCATTCAACCATACTGAACTAGTTGTTCTTTCTAACGGGGCTCTCACGAGAACTGACGTGACATTGACCCTGTTAACCTACTCCCATGAACCCATACTGAACTAGTTGTTCTTTCTAACGGGGCTCTCGCGATAACTCGACAGGGACCCGTAAATTACCTCGAGTTATTGATGTCTTCGAGTGATGGCTGGGTTTATAATAAATTCATTATGTTTTGTAATGTTTGATACGTAAGTGTTTATTATTGAATTCAAAACAGTGATGATTCACTATCAAGACTCTGTAGATTAAAGAGCTGCCACACTTCGACAGACCGAATTGCTCGAGGAAATGTTTCGAGTTATTGCATGATGGGATTACTTGCGAGCACACTTTAATTTTGTATAATTTGACGATAATTTATTTTCTATTATGATAACTGGTATTCTTCATTAATTGTTGTATATTTTCGCTGGATCGAAAAATGTGTTTTTGTTGTTTTCTTGTATTAGTGTGTAACTATGGAGACGCGTCAACTTTATGACGTTATTATTGTTAAATCAAACTTGTTAGTATTGTTTTTTGTTTCGTATTTCAGCGTTTATCATGCATGATACGTGATGGGCCAAGCTAATGGTGTTTTTCCGCTGTCAGTCGCTTCCAAGGATACTGAAAAGTTATGAACTGCACTGTTGACCACAATTTCTCATACACATGTAATTTTACTAACTGGATTTTATTTTTGCTTTCCACGAGCTGGTAAGCTCCGTCGTTAACGGTAATTTATATTCCAAATGAGTGACAAAGGTAACTGTGACTATTCTAACGATTGGTTGACGGTCTATGTGGGAAAAACCGCGAGATAGTTGCTTGGAACTACTAGTGCGTCGAGTACTTGTACAAAAAGATCAAGGAAACAGTCCGTTCGGTAAACTAGCCGCTCTGATAACAAATTAAATATTGTTGAATATATTCATTTAGCTCCAATCAATTTGTTCTACGTATCATTTTATTAAGTCGATCCGTTATTTTCCTTATTTAAACCAGTGGTCGCAAAGTTAACAGCAAAACATGTGCTGACGGTTCATGTAAGTTGTGTATGCCAGGAACACGTTTAACGCGTTCAGTGCCGTATTTCGTAAAGTAGACCAGTCCACGTTTTATATCGGGGGACTTCTTGTTTCATCAATGAAGATTTCTGGTGAGACGGCTCGTTACGAACTGATACACTTGAATCTGCATTGTTTGCAAACACCTCAATATTGCCATCGCCGCTAAATGAGTTAATGCCATGATTGTATTATTGTCATGTTGGTTGCTTCCTATTATTAATTGAAATGGCAGTAAATAGTCATTTGTTCTCGATCTACCATTCTTTCATAATAACATTGAATAGCCGTGTCAGATACTTGGTATGTAAATTTTAAAGAAGTTGATTTATGGACGAATTTATAAGTCAGTTGCAGTTTAATGCAGTACGAGTATATATGCAATTGTACTATTTTCATTGAAGCTAAGGAATTTGGGACTACATTGTTTGCTACATTATCACAGAGACCGTTATACGTATTAATATATTTAATGTTTTATCTTCTTGTGAAAACAACTACACACATACACACACAAATAACTACTGGAACAATTCGGATTTATGAGGTAGATATGTTTGTTTAATGTGTGTGTTTTCGGAAACGGCAACATGTGTTAAAATGAGCTTCAAGAAAACTAACCTTTACTAGTTAGTGCACGTGTGCAAAAAGACCAACGTTTACTAGTTAGTACACGTGTGCAAAAACACCAACGTTTACTAGTTAGTACACGTGTGCAAAAAGACCAGCCTGCGAACTCATGTTAAGGATCGAAATGGAAATTGTTTGTCAGAAGTTTTATGAAACCTTCTTTAACTAATTGGTGCCGAGTGCAGAGCCAATTTAGACTTTGATGATACGTCAGCTAATCTTGATCTATTCTGGTCACAAAACTATTAACCTTTTCCCACTTGTAAACGCATTTTGACTCATCTGCAGCAGACAACTTTCGAAAACATTGTGTCAAAAGGAGAAATTGCTCGAATTGAGCAATGTCTCCTTTTGCCACAAAGTGTTCAACTGTTTACAGTAATCATACCTACAATTATAGAGATTTTCCATATTTTTTAGTAGACATTTTTAAAGTCGTCTGCTGCATGTTTGCTGTATGTGGGAAAGGGTTAAGGATGGTTTTCGCAGAGAACCGTTGTCATTTCCCCTTCAATACCGATCATATCCGGCTTTGTTAAGACCATGTAATCCGAGTGTTTAACGCATGCAGCGGTTCGATGGATGTATTCAGGTTTCCGCATCCAATATTAATTTCATTCTTTTCATAAAATTGAATTATTATTTTTTAATCATTATTTTCATAATTTTGTCATCATACTTCTGCTTATTATTATTATTATTAGTATCCTATTATTATTATTATTATTATTATTATTATTATTATATATTTATTATTATTATTATTATATATTTATTATTATTATTATTATTATAATTATATATTTATTATTATTATATTATTATTATTATTATTACTTTTATCATTATAATTATTATTATGCCATTAAATATTGCATTAGCCAATGGTTTAGATAAAAACAAACATTATAAACCGAACCGTTTAGATCAAAATGGGCAACACACACTATATTTAACTTACGATCCATGTAAAGAGGGAGGTAATCCTCACTATCTATGTACGTTTCTGTATGAGTTACTTGTTCTTCGTTCTTTATTTGTACTGAGCATATTGACCATTCCAGTATAATTGTGTCGAATAAAAGTATATGTCTTCATATTGAAAAATGTGTTGTTTATCATTGCTTGCTGACAATGTATTTGGAACGCTGTTACAACTGAGGTATGACGCGGAAACATTAACCTCTCCATGGTCTTTGTGTTAGATACCTTAGCCCTTCCACGAGAACACAAACATTATAGACTCTGCGTAAAGTCTCGACCTGGATCAGCATTAGATTACCGTGCACGCTAATTCGGGCACACACTGTGGAATGTTCTGTTTCAGGAATCATTACTACATATGTATGTAACTCTATCCCCCTGAGACGGAATGTGTCAGCCCGGAATAGCCCGTGCGCATGCTGATTTGGGTCGATACATTACGCAGAGTCCATAATGTTGGTTTTCTCATGGGACGGCTAATTTAGCGTTTTGGGGTTTTGTTTAATTGGAGTTTTACGCCGTTTTCAACATTATTTCAGTTATATCACGGCGACAGTTCACTTTTTTAATGATCCCAGGTTTAATCAAACTATTAAGCTATGAAATATGCCTTGCCCAAGGGCACTCCACAATGACTGTCGCGCTGCGAGTGGGGATCGAAACCGGCGCTTACCACTCGGCTACGGGGGATTCCTGTTTTGGGGTTTTAATGTATCTGCGTACAGTTAAGACTCAAGCTAACCTGTGTATCCCTACAGTTATGTCAGGGTCTTCACTGTTCGTCTACACGCAATTTGGCCAACAGTGTCTCTGGAAAAGAAGCCAGTTGCTTGGAGAGTATGTTATGTGGAGTACTGGTGTGAGAAATCCATGAAACACATGAGAAGGTGAACTGGCCGCCATGATATGACTAAACAATTGTTGAAAACGGCATTAAATCCAAATCAATCGAGACTTCACGTAATTTAGTCGTAGATGCATCTTTGGACAGACAACTAGAACTGTAACCCCCATTAAGCACGCGCCAAATTTCCTTTCGTCCCGCTACGGATCATCAATAAAATCTCAAATAGTTTAACCCTTTCCCTCATATAGACGCTTTCTGACGCCTCTGCAGCAGACAGCTTTTTGAAAACATAGTGACAAAAAAAGAAATTGCACAAAACGTGCAATTTCCCCTTTTGCCACAATGTTTTCAACTTTAAGTCATAGGTTATCCATTCAATTTTATTTCGCCTCCCACGAAATTCTAGCAATTTCATTGGTTAAAGCCTGTCACGTGCACACCCCCTATATTTATATAGGGGGTGAGTAAATTCCATAGGGGGTGAGTAAATTCAATATGGCTTCTATTCTCAGATCAAGCTGACTGGAAGTTTTTTTCAGTTGCCTATGTTAAAATAGATCTATATACTGTATAATATCTTGATATTTTTAACAGCGATTTGTTTACAATATATATATCATAACGACTACGAAGTTGAATATCATGCAAAGTAACTTCCCTTTCCATAGAAAAAAAAAAAATCAATGAATGTATAAAAATAATGCATGTCCTACGCTTGTTAATTTTTTTTTTCTTCCCTTAGTGGGTCAGTAACAGACCATTTATAACTGATTTATTTCATCAACCACCTTTCATGAACAAAACAAATTGATATTGTTTCATTTCATTATTAAAGTGGGTTTAGTACTAGGAATTTTAAAAATACTTGGACCAAATACTAGGAAAATGACGTCACGTCATCGGTTTGACGTCATAACGCTAGTGATTTGGCGCCAAAACCCGTAAATTTCATCTAGAAATATTGTAAATGTTAATGTAAATGAAAGAGTATCATTTTTTTTTCCTCATGAAAGGTGGTCGATGAAATAAATCAGTTATTTGGTCTGTTACTGACCCACTACTGAAAAATAGGGGGTATGTTGAATGTATAGGGGGACTCGGCTAACGCCTCGCCCCCTATAAATTCCACAGACCCCCTATTTTTCCGTAGTGGGTCAGTAACAGACCAAATAACTAATAATGGAGATTTTCTATGTTTTGACAAAATATGTTCAAAGTCGTCTGCTGTAGAATTGTCGTATGGGGGAAAGGGTTAAGGTGGCTCATATGAGCCGTCCAGCGATAAAACCAACATAATGGCCTCTGCGTAATGTATCGACCCAGATCAGCCTATGCAGTCCGTGCAGACTGGTCCGGACCAATACATTCCGTCTCAGGGGGGATAGAGGTATAGAGAAATGATTCCTGAAACAGAAAATCCACAGGAGGCGAAAAGTGTCTGTCCGGTTTAGCCTGCGCGGCATACTTAGGCTGATCCGGGTCGATACTTTACGCAGAGTTCACAAGGTTGGTTTTCTAACGGGACGGCTCATTTGTGATTACGTTTGTTCACCATAGTTTAATTACGCATCATCCGTCCTACCGTGTTATAACGTAGAAATAAATCACAAGTTTGGTGAAAATACATGTACGTTATATGAGCATGAAAAGGCGTACCAGATGACATTTCTTAAAAGTGTAGCTTCAAATTAGCCAGTGTATCCGTTTTGTTTTACATGAAACTTAACGGAAGTTGAAAGAAGATTCTACCAAGCGTATGTTATCAATAAGTGAACAGTTTATATCTTGATCAGACTGTGCGATGCACGGCCTGATCTTGATCTGCACTGTTCACAAAAGCAAACGCGTACCTTTTCCCCGCTGACGGACTCAGATCGACTCATACAGGTCAGCCAGTTATTTGTTACGCCGATTTCAACAATGCTCAGATTTATCGCGTCATTTCTTCTGTCACTACTGGTCCATTTATCCTGACACCAGAGACACAGTTGTTATACTAAACCCATACTTATAAGCGTCAAGGAGGAAATGTCATTAACACTATTTTTTCAAAGTCTATGGTATGATGCGACCGGGGTTCGAACCCGCGACCTCCCACAACCGAGGCTCTTCTACTTCACCACATAGGCGGCGGTGCATATTTGAATAGTGTTGAGGAATACCAGAAGGACATTCAGCGACTAATAGACTCACGTGATCTACAATTATTTGTATTGACTTCGGACGTTGTCGATGAAAGTAGTTAAAATTGCGAAATGTTCTCCTCTGCATTGGAGCGGATAAGGACCTCTATTGTTATAAACAGTGTATGCTCTAGCGAATATGCATGGACTTGCAAACACGTACGATTCTCAAATGTCTGCCTTTAAATTATAAGAGATACAAGATATTCAATTTGTAATTCAGGCCACTGGCCAATAATACAGCATAATGTATACGTATATACAACAACGAGTAGTGCAATACATTATTACGTTGACATGATAATTGAGCCGTCCCGCGAGAAAACCCACATTGTAGACTCGTAAAGCATCGACCCGGATCAGTTTAAGCATGCCGCGCAGGCTAATCCAGACATACACTTTTCGCCTCTTGTGGATTTTCTGTTTCAGGAATCATTATTATATACCTCTTTCCCACTAAGACGGAATGTGTTGGCCCGGATCAGTATGCAAGGACTGCGCAGGCTGATCTTGGTCGATACATTACGCAGAGGCCAGAATGTTGGTTTTCCCGCGGGACGGCTCAATTATAAGGTTCAAATATCATAAAGATTTTGACAGAATTTCGATATAAAAGCTCTCTGAAGGAATATTGCAATTGTGTAGACTTCAGACCGATTATTTGTATTTAATGTTCTGTAAAATGTGGAGAATCCTGTTGTTAATCCATTAAAACATGTCTCTTAAATCATTATAATCTATAATTCAATAATTCGTCCATATGCCTTATTTAAGTTTTATATCATTATAGGGAGGAACATCGGAGTGAAGCTCATCTTCAATAATGTAAATTTATTTGTAATTCAGCCTTAGATAATATATAAAGCAATGACAACAGAAACAAAACAAGTAATATAGCCAACATATCTTCTCGTCGGAATATAGCAATGCTGCAAGCCCATTTTCGACCGACATGGCTTGTTTGTAATTGTTTATTATCATACACAATCAACCATTAAAACCTCTGATACAGATTTAAGCCTTTCCCACATATAACAAACGTTTGTAGCGGACAATCCCTAAAACTGAAAGTATAATTATATAATTGAGTGGAAAAACTGATCAAATCATTAGTAATTTCTCTTTTTAAAATTCCTGTGCTGTAGATGCGTCAAAATGCGTGTTACTGTGGGAAATGGTTGGCAAATGGTTAAGTCAATTCACTAGTAACGTCTTAACCCTTTTCCCCCTACAGACATATTCTGACGTATCTGCAGAGATAACCTTCAGCCACAGTGTGGCGAAAAGATCTCGAAACATTTCTCCTTTTTCCACAATGTTGTGAACACTAATATTATTTGATACTTTCATTTACAGAAATGTTTTTCTTATGCGTTTCCAAAGAAGTCGTGTGCTGCAAATTTGCTTAACATGGGAAAGGGTAAATTTATGGCCATACCATCCCTCATCGAAGGATTGATTTATTGAGTTTCAACGCAGTTTTCAAAAATATTCTGTCATATCACGACGGTCAGTATACCTACACATTCTAACAGTAAAATAGACAAACATTGTTGGAAGACACACGACGCTTGTCGCATTGACATTTGTAAAACGTCGGAAAGATTGTTGGCCGAGCTGGGGTTCCAACTTTAAACACCTAGATTTACAGCCGGCAATGCTACCGACTAAGCTTCTCGTCGACAGACTTCTCCCGAGTGAAAGTGAACCGAAATAGATTAATCTCTTAAATAGTGCCGCATACCCGCGTCATCCTAACAATGTAAACAACGGCAGTATATCGTACATTTTTACCTTTTCTAGCATCGGCAAGTCAACAAAATTGAAAGTTATAGCTAAATATTTAATGAATTTGTCTTTCAACAACGCGATTATTTCCATTAAGAATTCGAAAAAGTTCGATTTACATATTTGTTTCTGGAAGCTTCTTATCTATTTAGTAAATGTAGACAAGTTAAGAATATGTAAATATGTTTATGGGAGAAAGGGTGAACAGATAAACTAGATGTAAACACTGTGTCTACAAAGTTTTGTCAACTGATCCTCATTGTTTTAACAACGCAGCCACTTCTGAGGGAATTCCTTTTTGATGAAAGAAATGGGTAAGTGATGGTCACTCCTATATCCGCTTATAAGACGTAACCGTATAGCCTTTACAACATACAACACACACACACACACCCACACACACACACACACACACACACACACACACACACATATATATATATATATATATATTTAGTGTTACTTACTTTGGGTGTGCTTTACGCCGCTTTCAACATTGGTTTGTTATATCACGTCGTTTCCTGGGTAAGTTACCAGTTATAGTGTTCTATACCACTCACACCAGTCAGTCTGTCGTAATGCTAACCCCGCAACCCTGGGCGCCATGGAGGACAGCCAACAGCAACTTTACAACAGAGCACTTTCAAAACATCTAGGTAAACATGGTAAACAATGATAACGAAGTGTATAATCATTGATTTAAACACATTGTTACAAAAGGAGATATTGCCCAACATGAACAAGTTCTATTTTTGCCAATATTTTTTCAAAGGTCGTATATTCTGCAGATGCGTTATAATGTGTCGGTATATGGGGAAAGGGTAAACTGTCTGTAGTATCCGACAGTTTAGAGTTCTCTACTTAGAAAACATAACAGTTATATATCTCGAATAATGGGATTAAAGTTTATACAAAGTTGAATACATTTTTGTAAAAAGATAAATGATTCATATTTCTTCGTTTTCCAAAATGTCGTTTAAAGTCCATTTTGACAAACACGAATAAGAAATAAAACCAAATTTACAACCAAAGGATGAGGTCAGTAAACAGATGATAGCTTTACTTAACCCTGTTTCACATACAACACATCTTCCGTCGACGACTTTAAAACCATCTACGAAAAACAAGAAACAAGAAACAACTATATAGAAAATGTAATATTATAAAACAGAATTGAAGTAAATACAAGGCGACAGAATGATACATACACATTATGAAAACACATATAAATAAGTTCTCAGAAACAATTGGATGACATCAAAGCGTGAAATCACAAACTTTGAGACGGAATATGACTTAGTACTTCTCAATACCAACATGGCATAATAATTTATATAAAATAATCTATTATATATACTGACGTTAATGATTTCGATAATGCAAACGTTCTCTGGTTTTTGCATTATCGAATTTTGTTTTAAACATGAGTACATAAAAAGCATTGTGTCCACGTTTAGAATCCCTAACTATGACGATGGAGCTGTGTAAAAACCCTCCAGCAGTAAAATAGAAACAGTTCAAGATGATACATGTTCTTCTGTTGCATTTATATCCTCGATAATGATTAAATGATGATGACTCTACAAATAGAATACCAGTCCACTGTCAACCCTTTCCAATATACACTAAGTTTACAACGGGTTGAAACCAAACAGGGAACATCTATTAGTTAAAGTATAAGTATTTATTAAAGTTGAAAACATTGTGACAAACGGAGAAACTGCTCAATATCGGCAATTTCTTCTTTTGACATACTGGTCTATATGTAGTAAAGGGTTTATGCTGATCTCAATTTATTCGACCACCGATAAATGAGTGTTTCATGCCATGCTTATTTTTGTTCTCTTTTGTTTATTTGTTACTCATAAGTATTTACTTTGTTTTAACTTTTCTGTCTTTGCCTATACATGAAATACCCCCTTTAAATGATTGTTCCATTATTGCTTATGTATCTTTGCCATATTTCAATTGTAAATGGCTAAAGGCAATGTAGTTTGCCGATGATTGTATGTATGTATGATAAGAGGGTCACGTTTGAAAGGGTTAATGCTGGTCTCCATATACGGGTCCACTAATAAGAAGGTATCTACGACAGAGATGCTGTGTACCCGTTGGCCCGGTCTTCTCATCCCACTGTCACTTTAATTACACACTAATTATCAACAAATGTCCTCGCACTGTGAACGAACTAAAACAGAGTTTATTTTGAAATAATTGTCTTTACGAAATAAGGTGAAATAATCCAGATTTTCATTCAGTAATACTTTGTAATTAACCCTTTCATTTATATGTTCGATTAAAATTAGTGGCAAATTAAAATGCAATAGGCGTTGTGTGTTAATTTAACTTTTCCAGAATTCATTAAGTAAGTTTAAATGTGACGGGTTGTTTAATTATATCAGGAACATAAGTAAACAAAGAAAACGGGAGCACCACTATTAGTGGAATATAAATAACATAAACGTTGTGGGGAAAAAGTGTGTTAAACTAAACCAAAGGAACTAAAACACAGAATGTGTATACACTGAAAACGGGAGTGCACATTTTTCACGTAACTTAATATGATACATCAGAGAAATTGGATTTAAGAAGCGAATCTTTTATACTTTTACGACCACACCAAGAACTGCGCACCTTTTTTAGGCAACTTGTTTCCTGCAAGTTATGGGTGAGTAGGTGGCTTCGTTTATCCTGTTACAGTGTTCATTTCCATCTGCTATTCCATTGTCTTGCTTGAAGCTTCGTTTTATCAGTTTTAAATCATAAACGTAATCACGTTTTGCCATTTTACCATTTTGCAGCCAAGTCGAAGGAGATTGTCAATCCGTTATTCCACCGTTTTCTGATATCATTTATGTCTGCTAATTAACGAACTGCTTCATTCCCGTGAAACAAACAATCTTGTTCAACCCTTGATTAACGACATCATGATGATAAGCAACATGTAATTAACACTCGTGAGGTAATACACATCATCGAGACATTTTGTAAATAACGAATCTTCTTTCTTCGAAAGTTGTGTCTCGTTAGATGTTATTTAACGCCACTTTCTATCATATCTCTTGGTCAATCATTATCGTTATGCGGCAGAGCCCGCCGTAATGCTCTCGCTGCACCACCAAGCAGTATGTTGGGAGGTCATTACAACCACTATAACACTTCCACACATACAGAAATATGCAGCAGACGACGTTGAAAACATGGTAACAAAACCCTGAAAAGTCTCCATTAAAGATAGCTTAATTGTTAAATGAAGTTGAAAACATTGTGACCAAAGGTGAAAGTGCTCATCATAAACATTTTCACCTTTGGCCACAATGTTTTCAAAAGTCGTCTGCTGATATTGCGTCAGAATCATTTTAACGCATCTGCAACCGACGAATATTGGAGACATTGAGGCAAGGGAGAAGATGATCATGATGATGATGAACAGTATCTCCTTTGGCCACTTTGTTTTTAATTATATTCAATAGTTATTCTTTAATACCCTGAAATTTTCCATATGTTTGTCTTGATAAATTTAAAGATGTCTGCTACAGATTTGTACATGGGAAAGATGTGAAAAAGTAAAACGATGTCCGAGGACAAAGTTTATTAAATTGTTTAAATACGATCTGTGTGAACGTTTGTGTTTTGAAAACGAACCTTTTTTACGGACCTGTAGTAAGTTGCTATCAAATTAAAATGATATGATCACGTTTACAGTTTATTCAGAGATAGGTTAATAACAGAAATAGTAGAGACCAATGCTTTTAAAAACAGTTGGAATCAGATTTATGTGGGTGTTCAAGTTTTAAAATGGAATCCCATGGGCTTGGCGTGAAACGCTTGTAACTTAAGTTGGTATTTTTTTTTACCAAGGTTAATCACCTCGCAATAAGGTATTTATAAGCGTTAACTAATTTTTCTTGGTAAATAATGGAAATTGAGTTGCCATAGCTCGTTCTGAGCAATGGCACCTTAATTTGCATTGTTTACAAAGGGGTCAAAATTGCCCCTAAACCAGGGTTTTCAAAATAGGTTTTTAGTTACAACCGTTTCACGGCAAGCCCTCGATATAGATTCACTCAAAAACAGAAATTAAACATGAAAATGACATTTTAACAAATGTTCATCTCCTAATAACACGATGATTTAGGGTTTCTCCCTTTGACACCGAAGTAGAATTTACAACATTATATATTGTACTCATAAACTCGATTGTTTTTACTCATATAATATTTATTTTCACTTTATTCAAATGTTATCTCTTTTCTACATACAAGCTATCTAAAACAGACGACTTTGAAAACAATTGGGTGAAATAAAGAACATGACTGTAAATTAAAAAATAAACAAATAGTGTGGCAAACGCAGAAAATTCGTTTACTGCAGAGGCGTAAGGAAACCTGTCATCTTTATATGGGAATGGGTTAAGCAAAATATGTGGGAAATAGAGGTAGAGCTCCGGCCTCGTGATCCATAGGAACCTGGTTCGTTTTTCATGAGAGCGGTGGCCACTATTTTAGACAGCCCAACTCGACGGGAGTACTTGTTGGGTAAACGACAACAAGTTGTAACAGCCTGCTTCACAATTGATGAGCCATAAACGAGTCTAAACGACACTATACTAGAGATACAAAACATAAAATGGTTCCACGACACAGGCTATAGCTGATACACGATTGATTATATCGTTGATGGTTTTGCTTTTTTGCTTGTACGTATAGCAATGGCCGCACGTTGACCCTGTATAACCTACTCAATGGAGTTCTGTTTGGATTACAAGTGGACATAATTACATCGTATTAATCCTAGATTTTAACAAAAGAGTTTAGGAGAGCTGAGTAAGATACAAAAGAAAAGTCATTAGTTAGCTTGAATTACAACACCCCGTTTTCCCGGTATAATATTGACGTCATTTGAAGTGAGGCCTTTGATATCAACATGTAAGTTGCGTTGTCATGAGCGACGCTCTGGGACACCATCGTTAGGTTAATTGATTGGGGTATAACGTCGTTTTCAACAATTTGTCAGTCATATCACGGTGTCCACTTCACCTATTCGTTTGTTTCCTGGCTTTATCACACAACTAATTCACACAACAATCTTTCCAAGCAACTGGCTGCTTTTCAACATAGACTGAGGACGAATGACGCTCGTCACAATGACGCTTGTCAAACGACGGAAATAATATTTGCCGAGCTGGGGTTCGAACTCACAAACCCTGTAATGACAGTCCGCGTTTTTACCGACTGAGCTTCCGGGGCTCGGCTCCCCCATCGTTAAGGAATATGCGACTGAATAGATTCAGATCAACCTGTGTATCTGTTCAGAATGATCTGGCCCTATACTGTTCGGCAATCGCTCACTGATGGCTTAAACAGGTTTAAACAACATTGTCTATTGGATTAAATTGCTTTGAATTACACTCAGACTCTTAGGTTAGCATGATATTAATAGACCATAATTTGTTTTCCTTGAGCATGGTTTATAGGAAAATCAAACCTGACTTCCACCTAAGATATTACTTGCTGAAAATAAAAAGCATTGCATGAACCTGTCACCCGGATATGGATATCCCAAATGAATTGACCTCACCATCCCACATGACGTTTCCATTAGTGACAACAACAGTGTACCTTCATTAGATGATATGATATAGACGGCGTATGCCATTGACGTTTCAAATGGTTCGCTAATTTTCTACCGAATCTAATTTATTTAAATAATTAGACAATTGCAATGGATCATTTTACCTTTACTAATTACGACTTAATCTGTTTTAGAAGAGCTTGAAAATGAGTTTTTGAATATGAGTATCAAAGTGACAAACCGCTTCCGCCTCCAGCAGCCAATTACGGTGGGCAAAGGATTTGATCCTTTGCCATTGATATTTTTATGTTTTATTTGAAATGATATCGGTAAGGGCTATCCAATACGTGTATACCGCCTAGGTGGTCTAGTGGTAGAGCGTCCGGATACGAGGGCTCACGGCTTCGATATCCGGCTGGGTCATACTAAACAATCTTCCTTGAAAACGTCATAATATAACTGGAAGATGTTGAAAGCGGCCTAGTACACCATACAATTAAACAAAGCAATACTAGAAGTTGTTTGTTCTACGAATGATAACCAGTCAATCAACCTCTATGCGAGTGCCTAATGGTGAGTATCATTGATACCTTCTACCAGAACTAGAACGAACTCTCGCTGACAACAAGTCGCTGACAACAAGTCGCTGACAACAAGTCGCTTACCAGACTTTTAGAAAACCGGCCAATGTGACGCAATTCAAAGTTGAGTACTCGGATACTATTGAAGTACGTGATATACTGTCGTATACGTTAGAAACAAACTAACTGATATCCATGTGGTTGCATTTATATATGTGGTGTTATCAAGATCATATTAATGATATCTCAGAGAAAACAAATATATTTCTTGAACAATAAGAAAGAAATTACAGTGGCTTACCATCTGTAAGGTTATGGGCTTGGTGATAAAACAGTAGTGTACACTGAACCTCTTGATACTTAGTCAATGATCACCAAACAAACTTGGATCCGTTTATTGTCGTAGTGCTGTTTTTCAAGACGAATTAAGATTCGAACCAGTTGCATTTTAAGATCTAGTTACGTTTACCCATATGAAGACTATTTTACTGTTAGGATCGAATTAAGCTCATATGCACACACGAATTAGTAAAACAGGGTGGTAGCACAAGCTTTCCTTTGGTAAATGTTCGGTCACCTAAACAAGTTTTTCTCTAGAGATAATTATTTGAGACGTTGCACGAAAAAAACACCATTATCGACTCTTTGTAAAGTATCGACCGAATCAGCATAAGCATGCCGCGCAGGCTAATCCGGGCAGACACTTTTCGCCTCCTGTGGATTTTCTGTTTCAGGAATCATTACTCTATATTTCTATACCCCTGAGACGGAATGTGTCGGTCCATTTCACACACGTGCTGTAAAACATTTCAACGTTTTCAGCCATGAATAATAACAATAGCCCAGACGATCTATTTGAAGCCAGCCTGCTTCTAGAATGACAAGACGCTCGAATCAATGTATCCTGTCACAGATGACGTTCTGCGATATTGGTGAACTATGACATACGTCAAAATAATTCTTTTGTATAAATGACGATTTTTTTAAATAGATGTATTGCTACTACTTTTAACTCAATAATGGAGGAAGCATTGTTACTGCTCTTACAGAGTTTGGCGTTATTCATTGTTTGAATATGGAGGCCATGATTGAATGTTTCGCAAAATAATTATACCTACATAAACACTCAAACATCTTAAAATAGTATTTCGTTTACCCGTTCGCATAAACAGACGATTTTGGACGCCCCTGCATCTCATAGTGTCCAATTTCTATTTTGCCACACTGTGTTCACCTATATGCAGTAATTACATTTTCATAAAATATAGTTCCAAAGAAGTTTTCAAATATTTATGTTGCAATTTTTCTGGTTGTGTGAATGGGCTCAAAAGGCATTTACACTATCAATTTATTTTTAAGATATTAGTGTAAACTATTCTGAAATGGCGTTGTGCAACTTACAAATAAAATGTTCCTTTGGTTGACTGTCACAGTACAGAGATTAATAACCCGCCCTAGTACCATAGTAAAGATTATTAACGACCTTAATGTGCATGCAGCTGTTCATCGGGTTTGTAAATAGAGGTTACAGCATACGTTTTAATCCTTTCCCACATACAACAAATCGGCAGCAGAGGACTTTGAAAACATGTAGACAGATGTATGGAATATCTCAAAAAATAAAAGTGTACTTGCTGAACAGAGTTGAAAACATTGTGGCAATAGGAGAAATTGCTCGTTTTGAACAATTTCTTCTTTTGTCACAACGTTTTTAAAAAATTGTCTACTCTTGAGGCGTAAGAAAGCGTCTATATGTGGGCTGTTGAGGCGTAAGAAAGCGTCTATATGAGGGAAATTGTTGAAAGGAGGGACGTCTGCTTCGAACATATTTGCGGTAAAGAATGTTACATCAGCAAACTTAAAAATCACTATGGTACGAAGTTAAAAACATTGTCAAAAAACAGTCGAATACTGTATTGCTCGATTATAAATATAAACTTATCCTTTTCCAATTATGTTTCCCAAAACAGTCTGCTGTAGAGGGACCAAAAGTCGTATGTATCATAAAAGGTGTGTATATACGCGAGGAGTATCTGTGATATGGCACGATCAAGAAATATTTCGGTCAACAAACGTTTGCAATGTCATTGTAAAAATAAGAAAGTATTGCTTGAATATGTTTAAATATATGAATACGGGTACTTAGTTTAATCCGTTCAAATGCTGAAAAAGTATTTCAGGGAAGGACGGATAAGGGCGAATCTGAAATATATGAGTTTTAAATGTAAAAGTAATGTGCGATTCGGAACACGTCACGTGGAAATCGACTTTCTCAATTATGCGATGAGCGAAAGATACAGATAAGTCAGCGCCTCCGTGCAGTCTGTGCAGGATCGTCCATGTTCGTTTACTAGTTGAACAATATGTCATGAAGCCTATGAATAAATGTTTTGATTAACAGCCAGCTATAAAACAATGCTGTTTGATCGTAAATGGTATTGATGTATAAACCTCCGTAGTCAGTGTGGCGTAGTCCCTTTAATGTTTGTAAGTTTTGAAATAGCGGTGTTACTACAATGATAAGGCATTGTTTGCCCTCTCCGTTACAGAAGGTCCCGGGGTTAATGAGATATTGATACACCTTTACCGGGTAACACGGGGCGATGTTACTATGCGGGGGAACCAGGTCGACTAACAGGGCTCACAATAAATTGCACGTGTCATAAAAGTGACGTTTTAATTCCTCGACCGATCGATCCTTATATAATAGTGCTAAATTAGATTTACCGACGTTAGCTTTCGGATGGTTTATCAGGGTGTATGTAAACTTAAAGTGCAATGTCATAACGTCCCCCATCCGATCCCTATCTAAGCTTTCTCGTAGAAAACGAACATTATGGACTCTGCTTAATGTATCGACCCAGATCAGACTGTGCATTCCGCGCAGGTTAATCCAGGCTGACACATTCAGGGGAGTATAGGTATAGAGTAATGAATCCTGAAACACAGGAGGTGAACCATGTCTGTCCGGGTTAGCCGGCGCGGCATGCTTAGGCTAATCCGGGTCGATACTTTACGCAGAATCAACAATGTTGGTTTTCTCCTGGGACGGCTCATCTCATAGCCTGTAAAGTAAAGAACCACATATCCGATGCAGAAAACAGGTTTTACTTACCGACTATGTTGTATTTTTAATTTTTTACGTCTATATCAATGTTCTAGATCCATTTTTAGGACTATCTGCATAAAAACTTCAACATGTGGAACATTAAACATATGAATATATATATATATATGTATATCCATACATGTAGCTGTATGCAGTAAGGACTCAAAACGCTTTGTGTTGTTTTTTTGTCATTCTTTCAATCTTTCAAGGGTCAAATGCTACAGAAATTAAATGACACCGACAGTGTATATTTCCGTTTGATGATAGGAGAGTATATCCAGTTATGTTCAGATGGGTCACTAATGCACAAAACCATCACAAAGTAATATTTTGTTTCTTATTTATATGTTTGTAATAAAACAAATGCATTCGAAAACGGCATTCAAAGGTTTTAAAATTCATGCCAAAAAAAACCCATGGTTGATTGTTTTTGTTCCTTGTTGTTGTTATAAAGATAGTTTCATAAGCTGTCATGATGTTTTTGTTGTTGTAAAGATCGTTCCATAAGCTGTCATGATGTTTTTACGACATTCAGTGTCAAGTAAAAACGATACAATAAAGTCTGTGTGAATGCGCATGCGCATGCTGATCTTTATCTTACTTCCGGATGTCGGCCTTGTTTTGTTTTATTGTATTTGCTATCTAATTAAACTATTCCAACATACAACAAATCTGCAGACGACCTCGATAACATATTGTCAAAAGTGTGGAATATATCTCTAAATGAAAGTGAAGTTGGTGAATACAGTTGAAAATACGGTGGTAACGGGGAAATTTGCTCATTATGAGCAATATCTTCTTTTTCCTACAACGTTTTCAAATATTTTCTGCTGCAAATGCGTCAAAATGCGGATGTAGGTGGTAAAAGGTTAATCATTCGACCAATTAGCCTCATTATGTTGTATTATAATTTTCAGGGAAATTAAAGCTCCATCTAACAGTCCTGTTCTCCAGCCTCCTTTTATCATTTAGTAGCAGTTCAGCACAAACTCCAGGTAAAACCCTAGAACATTTTTTGAATCAAAGAATACATAGAATTGAAGTTGTAAGTTTGATTAACTGTTTTGTTCTTACACTTTTTAACCCTTTCCCTCATATAGACGCTTTCTGACGCCTCTGCAGCAGACGGCTTTTTAAAAACATAGTGATAAAAGAAGAAAATTGCTAAAAACGAGCAATTTCTCCTTTTGTCATAATGTTTTCCACTTTTAGTCATAGGTTATCCATTCAATTATAGAGATTTTCTATTTTTTGACAAAATATGTTCAAAGTCGTCTGCTGCAGAATTTTTGTATGAGGGAAAGGGTTAAGTAAAGTGACGACGCCACACATGCTCTACCAAGGTGTTTCCCGATTCTTTATCACACCAGTACTTTACCGTTCCTTATCACATAGTTTCGTTTATAACTAAAGTGTGATGGTACATTTCCCACATACAACAACTATGCTACATACGAGTTTGAAAACATCTAGGAAATTGAATTGAAATGACTCTATAAATGAAAGTAAAACTATTGAATATATGTGAAAATAATGTGGGTAACACAAGCACTATGCTAGGTAAATCTGAATACACCATTGATATAGCTTCTTGCAAATAAATAATGGTGGGTCTTACCGTATTGGATTCTGAAATAGAATCTTAACGGAAACCCAGCAGCTAGAATGGATTAAGAACGTGACATTTGTGTTACCAACGCTGGTATGTTATTGTTTCTGTCAGTGCGTTGATACTAAATCATACCCTTATGGAATAAGCTATTTCCAACAGCAACTCAGACGTACGGGAAAACAAACCTTAAAACGTTACCATAACACTTTATTTAGGCAACCCTAGGCATCCATGCTCAATAATTCAAATGGAAACTAGTTTATAGAAGTTTCTTGAAACATCTTCTACAAATTACTTATTGGCGAATAGCATATATCCTGATCCGACAGACGGCGTGGAGCGCTTGCATATGTGGATTTACACTGATCGCAAACGTCTAACTGTTTTCGCATATTTTATCATTTAAATTGCTACCAATGAATATATATGAAAGCCAGTGTATTCGCCCATCCTCGAAATATATTTCACTGCCCATCTACATCATTGGGGCCGGACACGCTATTAAAAAGTGTATAGACAAGGGTTTTATGGCGCTGTCAGCCAGTTTTGACCTATCATGTTTGCATTCTGTTCCGATACATAATTTAGAAAAAGAGACGATCGTATAGAGCGCTATGCGCCAACATGTAGCCACAGTCAATATCTACGTCCCTGCCAGCATGTAGCCATAGTCAATATCTACGTCCCTGTCAGCATGTAGCCATAGTCAATATCTACGTCCCTGTCAGCATGTAGCCATAGTCAATATCTACGTCCCTGTCAGCATGTAGCCATAGTCAATATCTACGTCCCTGTCAGCATGTAGCCATAGTCAATATCTACGTCCCTGTCAGCATGTAGCCATAGTCAATCTACGTCCCTGTCAGCATGTAGCCATAGTCAATATCTACGTCCCTGTCAGCATGTAGCCATAGTCAATATCTACGTCCCTGCCAGCATGTAGCCATAGTCAATATCTACGTCCCTGTCAGCATGTAGCCATAGTCAATATCTACGTCCCTGTCAGCATGTAGCCATAGTCAATATCTACGTCCCTGTCAGCATGTAGCCATAGTCAATATCTACGTCCCTGTCAGCATGTAGCCATAGTCAATATCTACGTCCCTGTCAGCATGTAGCCATAGTCAATCTACGTCCCTGTCAGCATGTAGCCATAGTCAATATCTACGTCCCTGTCAGCATGTAGCCATAGTCAATATCTACGTCCCTGTCAGCATGTAGTCATAGTCAATCTACGTCCCTGTCAGCATGTAGCCATAGTCAATCTACGTCCCTGTCAGCATGTAGCCATAGTCAATCTACGTCCCTGTCAGCATGTAGTCATAGTCAATCTACGTCCCTGTCAGCATGTAGTCATAGTCAATCTACGTCCCTGTCAGCATGTAGCCATAGTCAATCTACGTCCCTGTCAGCATGTAGCCATAGTCAATATCTACGTCCCTGCCAGCATGTAGCCATAGTCAATATCTACGTCCCTGCCAGCATGTAGCCATAGTCAATATCTACGTCCCTGCCAGCATGTAGCCATAGTCAATATCTACGTCCCTGCCAGCATGTAGCCATAGTCAATATCTACGTCCCTGCCAGCATGTAGCCATAGTCAATATCTACGTCCCTGCCAGCATGTAGCCATAGTCAATATCTACGTCCCTGCCAGCATGTAGCCATAGTCAATCTACGTCCCTGCCAGCATGTAGCCACAGTCAATATCTACGTTCCTGCCAGCATGTAGCCATAGTCAATATCTACGTCCCTGCCAGCATGTAGCCATAGTCAATATCTACGTCCCTGCCAGCATGTAGCCATAGTCAATATCTACGTCCCTGCCAGCATGTAGCCATAGTCAATCTACGTCCCTGCCAGCATGTAGCCATAGTCAATATCTACGTCCCTGTCAGCATGTAGCCATAGTCAATATCTACGTCCCTGCCAGCATGTAGCCATAGTCAATATCTACGTCCCTGCCAGCATGTAGCCATAGTCAATATCTACGTCCCTGCCAGCATGTAGCCATAGTCAATATCTACGTCCCTGCCAGCATGTAGCCATAGTCAATCTACGTCCCTGCCAGCATGTAGCCATAGTCAATCTACGTCCCTGCCAGCATGTAGCCATAGTCAATATCTACGTCCCTGTCAGCATGTAGCCATAGTCAATATCTACGTCCCTGCCAGCATGTAGCCATAGTCAATATCTACGTCCCTGCCAGCCTAAATATTGATCACAAACATTGTTTCCACAAAAGATCGGTTAACATACACCCGACTTTAATTCAAGATCGGACACAAAAATGCAACATTACTTCAAAAGCTTCCCTGCTTTAAAACCTATGATACAAATAGTTTGCAGCATTATTTTCCTACAACATCTAATAATAAACACATTAATATGAAATTTACAAGTGATTTTACTTCCTTTGCGCATTTTGTTTATTCATGCTCACATAGAAGTGTGTGTATGTACGAAAAAATAAAGTTGTTCTGATATTATTGTACACTATGATCCTTATTGTAACAGGTTATTTCATTGGTCGCTTAAACTGAAACGGCCAGTCACACCTCTCCTTAAAACCTCTATATAACGGAGATTGCAAACTCGAGTCCCATTCATCGTTTGCGGATCACATCCTTGTGACCAGTGTCTAGAGTAGATATTTTGCTACATGTTGGCGCAAAGCGCTTTATTTGATCGTCGGTCTTTTTATTTCGTATCGGATCAAAATGAAAACATGTTTCAAATGCGGCTGCCGAGGCCGTTAGATCCATTGTAATAGCGAGCCAGGCCCCAATGATCTACATGTATTCATTTTACCATTCTAAATATATTCTTATTCCAAATAAAATGTTTTAATTCAAAGTAACTACTTGTATTATTGGTACACCCAATATGATCGTTTATCCAATTTATATATATATATATTTTAATTTAAAATAAGAGTAAGTGTGATATTAAGCATGTCGTTGATATCAAACACAACTAAAAGTGTAGACACGACGTTATCATGATATCACACTGTTCAAAACATTTTCCTGTTAAACTCAAACGCTTGACACTCTTCATATATCCTATAACAGGAAATGCCGGACCTCAAGGGACAGAGTCCGTACAGAAAGATGAGTTTTGTGCTAATAGTGGAAACATTACGCTAACCATGGCGGCTCCCACGGGTAACAGGCAATCTAAATCCTTCAACTTTCCGTGCCTACCCAGCATCACACATTTGATTATTAAGTTTGACGAGTTTCCGTTTGACTGTAGGCGCAATGACAATTTTATAAAGGTATGATTGGTTTATTTGATTTTAAAGTTTGACGGGTTTCCGTTTGAATGTAGACGCAATGACAGTTTTATAGGAATGGTTTTCATCAACACTTTCTAATTAAAAGTTTGAGCCGTTCCTCGGGAAAACCAACATTATCGACGCTGCGTAATGTATCGACCTAGATCAGGCTGCGCAATCCGCGCAGTCTTATCCCGGTCGACACATTCCGTCTAAGGGGGATAGGGGTATGGAGTGATGATTCCTGACACGGAAAATCCACATGAGGCAAACAGTGTCTTTCTGGGTAAGCCTGCGCGGCATGCTTAGGTTGATCCGGGTCGATACTTTACGCAGAGTCCACAATGTTGGGTTTCTCGTGGTACGGCTATTATCATGTTTGTAACATTGTGGTGCCATTGGTCCAAATCAACATCTGTTATTATGGGAAAAACCTGCGCGGCATGCTTAGGTTGATCCGGGTCGATACTTTACGCAGAGTCCACAATGTTGGGTTTCTCGTGGTACGGCTATTATCATGTTTGTAACATTGTGGTACCATTGGTCCAAATCAACATCTGTTATTATGGGAAAAACGATCAATATCAGACTGTCCATCCAAACAGTCTGACCAAGATTTACGCTGTTCACATATATTTTATACAAGCTTGTTAGAAGTTTCAGTCAACTTGTGTGTATTCTGATAAGACAGAGCACATGTACAGGCTTTTTTGCATTTACAGTGTTTAGAAATTCTAACTTGTACATTTTCACATGTGTAGGCTATAATACTATTGATAGGAAGAACGCCATTCAAACCTTTCCGACCAGATACAATCATCGCTAGCCACAATGAAATAATTCATTTAGGAATCCAATTAACCTTTTACCTGCTGAGTTCCTGCAACAGGAAGCACCCTAATTGGTTATTAAGTAGTTTCTAATATGTTCTTGAGTAAGCCTTTCATACCTATCGATAACGAAGAGATATTCTCTAAGTTAACTCTTTCAGCGCCAAAGGCAATATTGAGGTTTTTGCAAACAATGCAGATTCAGGTGAGTCAGCTCGTAACGAGCTGTCTCACCTGAAATCAGCATTGTTTGCCTTTTAGTTACCAAAATAGAATAATATGTTCTGGAGTAAGCCTTTCACACCTATCGATAACGAAGAGATATTCTCTAAGTTAAAGAGATATTTCCGATGATCGGTATTCATTTGGCCCAGCTCAAAGACGGAGTCTAATCCACGCCGACCTCAGACAGAATAATAATAATCCTATTATCGGGATGACTTAATATCATTATGTCGTTCATTGGCCTGATCATATCCACAGTGTCGCGATTTCAAGCAACACTACGAAGCCATACAAAAACAAAATAGTTTTCAATTGTTTACCAGGTCCTTTTGTTATTCAAAAGCAGATGTGGTTGATTCCTGATAACAAATCACTCGTGTCATTTATATGTTGCAGTATTCCGTACCTCAAGCAGGACTTGAATCAAAAAAATTCTGTAGGATTGGCACAGCTAACCAAGACGATGCAGCACTACTAGTGGACGATACAAATACGGTGGTGATCAGCGTAACATTGACGTTTGCTATCATGCCTACAGTTACCTATGTCTCAAATGGAACCATATCCGGCGACTATCCAACAGTCATGCTATCTTATGAATGTAAGTTGTACGGATTTGAATATTTGGCTTTCTTTTGTTTAGCTACAGTGGCCTCTTGATTAGTCCTCTATACATTGATGTCAGAATATAAGTATACGACATGTTTTGCTATTTCAAAGTTTATTGTTAAGGCATTTACGAAACGAAAGGACTTTCTGGAAAATTTGTGAAATGGATTGCTCTTTTATCCTACCTTGTACTTCAAAGACAGATCCTCCTGGCGATACACTGATTACACCATTTCTGAGGTGATTTGTTTTAGATCTGTTAAATAATAAAGTCAACGTATTTTCTTGTAATATATATACGCTTTTAGTTCTTGACTGTTCCAATGGTATATCGGGAACCAGCTGTTTAACTACGACGTCAACATCCACAAGTTCGACTGTAACGTCTTCACCAAGTACAACTACCTCGTCATCCACTACAATTACATCTACCACACCAACAACGTCATCTTCAACTTCTACAACTACAATAACCTCAACAGAAATGTCAACCAGAGGTAAAAACATCGTTATGATGTAGCTTCATTTTCAGAAGGTTCAGCGTAACATCTTTTTTTACGATTACCAAGTTTTGTTAACTTTTGTATTTATTCCCTTGTTCCTCTTAATGAAAAGATTATAATAAATATATATGATCTCAATCGAAATGGAGGATGCATGGTTGAAGTAATTATTCTTATTAATAGTATTGTTATTTTATTGATAGTTTACGATGGAACATTCTGTGTCGGGATCAAAGATCCGTACCCTGGTAGCCTTGTTGTATGGTCAGACACAGAGCCTGGCGACACTGATAGTAAACAATGCCCTTTCGATGCTGAAGGTAAGTTTGTGTGAGATTTACTTTTGTGTATAATCTTGAAAACGTTCTACATCTGCAGCAGTTCTTTGGTACAAAGATGAACAAAAGCATATGTTATTCTCTGTTTTAAAATCATAATCAAAATCATAATGTGTACTTCTCTGTTTTAAAATCGATCTCTTAGTTTTGTCTAAATTCTCTATTGTCGTTATTATGAAATGAAATTTTCATTTAGAACTTCAGTGTGGCTGCTAAATGCATGTTTTAGTCAAGGCTAAAACAGATGTTTAATTATCTTGAAGGGACGGCATCACGGCGGTGTATCAACAACACGGCATATCCTGATATAACATATGCGACATGGGAGCTGCCAGATCTCAGTAACTGCGTCAGTCCATTCTTCAAAAAAGTACTGATAACAGCGAATGAACTATCCAAACACGCTATAGCAGACCCCACAAGTATAATTGACATTACATCCGCTGTTACCATTGCAACTAGAAATCACACCGGAAATGTTTTGTACGCAGGAGATCTGAGTGCTGCAGCCGAAACTGTTGGACTAATGGCGGACATTTTGACTAAATCCGATCCTGGTAGACAACATTTACAAAGTATAGCAAAGGTACTTACAGAACTTAGTTAAAATATCTAAAATTATGAAACAATTTATGGAGATGTTTTCAAAGTCGTCTGCTTCAGATTTTACCGTACACGGGAATGGGTCCCACCATTTTACGGCATAGAACAAATTGGATATGTTCACCCAGGACGATGGAACACCTTGTTAGGTGAACTGATCACTGTGATAAGCTGAAAACTGTTCTAAATGTCATCAAATCTTCAGCCAATCGATGTGTTTCATTGTCGATAGAAATGATGTCGCAAACAATGAAATATCTTATTTTCCTAATCTGGGGAGAAATTTACAAATGTTTATGCGTCAGAGAAATTGCGAATTTACGGCCGGTGTAGTTAGAGAGTTGTATAAGTATATACAATGAAACTGTTAATAACGCCAAAGATCAAACTTCATTTGCCTGGAATTTGATTGTTGATATAAAATGTACAAGTAGTCACATTTTCCAGTACAATTAGTAATGTAGTCCAATGTACTAGGTAATGACCTTGAATATTAATTGAGTGGTTAGCGTCGGGGATTTCGAAACCGGGTGTCCCGGGTTCGATCCCCAGTCGCGGCACTACGGTCATGGTGGAGTACCCTTGGGCAAGGCACATTTTCTAGCCTAGTACTGGTTTGTTTACCCAGGGATCATGAATAATTAAAGTTAATTGCGCGCTAAATGATCTTAGCTGTCGATGCGCCATAAAACAATATACATTCATTCATTCATTTGAATATTAATTTAACGCATTGAATACGTAAACATGTCAGCCTACATATGACCTAATGTTGAATGACTGATTCAGCACGTGACGTGAACAGTTCAGTGCTCTAGACAGTATACTTCTAGGCATTGGAATTTGAACATGGTTTGCGAAAGATCGGTATGTTTCAGTAATCTTCAAAGAAACGAAATGGGCTTAATTGTAAATGCTAGTGTATATTGAACGTAGTCCCGACTCGTCATCTAGGATTAAAGAGGTCATCCGACTACATCCCTCTTTTGACAAAAGCACTTAATCTTCAATCAACAGTCGTACACAGTAAGACAAACACGTTAAGAATGCACCTCTAACTTTGTCTATTTATATATACTCGACTCTCACAACCAAAGGATTTACAAGCAAACGGTCGTAAATGATATTGTTTTGATATGTACTGAACTTCAGTTTGGAATAATACAAGAGGATGTAAACAGCCTACCCCTTTCCTAATTGAATGTTTAAACAGTCTTCTTTGAATCATTTTAATAAAATATTATATTTGTAATTATAACCATCGAGCAGATTTTAAAGCATTAGGAGAAAAGGGAAACGTTCGCTTTTAGCAGTCACTTCAGTCTCTTCCGTTGTGTGTAGACGTATTAAACTACGGAAAACGTCGCCTGTATGTCAGAAAGGGTTAAAAATACGAGGAAATATTTGTTATAGCAACGGCAGAATTTTCCTTTTATGTCTAATTCTTTGTTTATAGCATCGCCAGCTTCACAGCGAAAACGGGTAATTTTGGCGCCTTCTGAGTAGTAGGAGATTACTTTTGAAATCATTGTAGTAAAAGCTGAAATTGTTTGTAGATAAGACGCAAGTTTAATTCCTGTCACAATATGTTTAACTCTGATGATATTAATGCAAAATTAATTTAAATTCGGAAAATCAAAGTATTAATATAAAATAGAGTTAAACAGATTGTGACTACATATGTATTACCATCAAATATAGACTTTGATAACATTAATGCAAAACTATTGTAAATTCGGGAAATCAAAGTATTAAAATAAAGTAAAGTCATCTACTGCAGTATTGGGAGACAGGTTTAAGATATATTCATCTGTGTACATATCATCAAACAGGTCTTTAGGTATATAATTGATCATGGTAATACATGTATACATATGTAGTGAATTTAAGCATGTATTTCCCACGCCATGGCACAACTATCTTTGCAGACCAAAGATTTTGTTTTAATCATATCCCACATATATAAATAAGCATAATACGACTCAGACATATATAGGCAAACTATGGAAAGTCTCTATAAACATACATATGATAATATTTTGAAGTAAACTCTGTGGAAAAGGGAGATATTGTCGATTACGAGCCACTTCATCCAATTTTTTTTAAACGTTGTATGATGACGATATATAAAAAAGTGTCAACATGGATAAAAAGGGTTACATGTTCATTCTTCTTAGAGTAGACCTTGTCGTGTAGTGATTGTTTTGTGTTTGGACGGATGGGTTCACCCGAATTGGGTGGTCCGATATAGGCCCCCCTAGTATATACACATATACACATCCACATTTAATAAAGCCTTAGATGTTTACAAGAGGTAAACACATGCAGCGTGTCCACTATTCTTTGTCAGTGCGCCAAGCGTCATAACAGTCTATCTGGAAAAGCAGCCAGTTTTAAAACTACTTAAAAAGACTGTTGTGTAGAGAACGTGAATAAGAAAGCCAAAAAGCAGTAAGTGAACTGACCACCGTGATATGACTGTACAACAAACCAATTAATCAATCAATTTGATAACTCAGATTATTGTAAATATCCAAGAATATGAAAAGCAAAGTCTGGTAGATAACAGTACTTTTCTGATAAGTTTACTTTGCCTGACTCATCATTCGTATCTCCGTAATGGAAGAGGAGGAGGATTTTTTAAATTTCATAAATATAGCTTAACAAGAGAAAGTTGATGTCGCCGGATATCCATAGTGCAGTTATGCATAACAGTATAGTAGTTGAATAAACAGTTATCAACTGAGGGGCATATTGGAACATCAGGGGTGGGGTCAAGTGAAAATGTATCATAACTTGCATTGTTTTGTCAACGAAGTGAATGATAATTGAAGCCTTTCATTGTTTATGATCAATCTCCATTCCAAAGTAGGTTGACCATACACACAACCAACTAATTATTGATCATAAACAGTAATGGAAATGAGTAATCTTGCCAATCATTAGTCTTAGTATGTATACAGTGCTTTCATTAAGGAATAATTATAAGGTTTATGAATTCGACATACACTTTTCAAGATGTTTGTCAGAATATTTGAATGTTATTATCTTTCAATAAAACCACAAAACAGACAATTTAGGATTTGCATGCAATAGCACGTCATTTTACCTTTCCTCTATTAAAGTCAACAGTGGACACCTTAGCAGCAATCTACTTTTAAAACAATGAGATAAGGGTTAAATCGCTGAAGACATGAGTTTCTCTTTTTCTTAAAATGATATTAGCTTAGCATCCTAATTATATCATACTTTAACAAATGTTGAAATGTAGTCCAATATTTATAAATTAGACCACCTTCGAAATATAATATCAACTAAACAGTTAAATCTCATTGAAATTGTTGTATAATTTAAACTTAATTTCGAACATAAACTGAGCCCTACAACATGTTAATTTATTTTAATTCTTTCCTTCCTTTTTCATAATGGAAATAACAAACTACTCATGTTTTAAAATTATATTATGATGAGCGCCCTTGTGTCAATGATGCATAACAATATGCAGATCGGAAGCAATATGCCTTTAGGGAATTAAATGACACATTTCAAATTGTCAAGAAGAAATAATTTTGTACGAAAGACCCGATTCTTTCTTATTCGCAGAGGTGTCGTTCTTGAAACTCTCTTTATAGGCAGAGAGTGTTCGTTCAAAGTAATTTTTTCTATTAAAACCAGTTTTATCTCGGTTTGTTCTTTTCTTCATTTGTTTCGAACCAAATAAACATTTTAAATCACCTATGATTTACTATTTGTAAGTGAGTGTAAAAAGCGGCTCTCTGCAAAGGAGATTGATCTACGCAGTTGTATTCGCGAGTATGTAAACAAATAAATTAGACTGTGCGACGTAAAGGTTTGTAGTTATCGCCTTTTGATTACATGTAGTATATAGGGTAAAATAAAGTATACCAGTCTAGCTAATAGGGACTGTTTTGTCTTCGTAAATAAAACAAAAAAACATAAATGCGAGTCAAAATAAAGAAACTGAAAATACCTAAAACATCGAAATATTTATTTCATTTTAGATGTGTCATTACTTAGTGTTTTTAAACAAACACAATTGTAATATGTTCAAGACATCTAAATGTGTTTCTTTCTAATAATAATCCCCCCTCACATGTGATTTCCGAAAACCTATTAAAAATAGAAGTCGCGGGCTTCTGCCCGGCGACTAATAATAACACAGTTTATGCTAATATTGGCATGAAAAAATAATTATTATTGAAAAATAAAAAAAAATATAAATTGAATACATAGGTCTTAAATTGCACATAATTTAAATTATGTCTGCATAAGTTCGTTTCTTTTATTATGAGCTGTAGATATATATTTACATAGGTTAATTAACACAAGTTTCTTATTGGACTGTAGTAATTCAAGGAATCATGTGATACACGTATGGTTACATGTGTCTAGTCTCTCATCAGCAGGTCCATCGACGCATTTCCTATAGCAAGGGGACGAGTGAGTCTTGCGAGTGCATAGGCTAACATGAATTTCCCCTGTTCACACATATATGTTATAAGATCCCAAATTGACGCGGATCATACACTCGTTCACTTTCTCTCCAACAGGGCTGCAGTAATGTGGTTTCTAACATTATAGACCCATCAACAGTATCGGTATGGAAGTTTACCAGAAATGTGAGTATTATCGTTCTTTCCCCCTAGTAACGTTTTAAATAAGCGACGTCTTATTTTCACGAAAATACCATTTATAATTGATAAAATAGTCTTATTGTATTACTATGATTAGTAAAAAAAATAAGATATTTCCTGACAAAAAAGGGGATTATTTCCCGGAGAAAATAAATAACCAATACATTTACAACAAGTGTAGACTGTCATAACTTGTGCAGCCTGATCTGGTTCCTTTTGGTTACCTTTATGAAAACACTCATCGTACATTGCATTTTTATCACAATATAAACACAACTACTTGACCTTTACAGACACGTGAACATCAATTAGTTGAATTACCTTTCCAGAAATTGAGGCAAATATGGAATATGTTGATAGAGTAACATCGATGCACATATTATTTATTTTTATATCTACACGTGTCCCAAATATATACCCTTCTTTCTTGCTTGTAGGGATACATTGAGAACAAAGTGACGACAATACTTGATTCAATAGAGACACTTTCAGCAAACGTTGCCAATCAGTTCAGTAAGATTATGACGTTCCGAGAGAAAAGGGCCACCATTGGAAACGTCAAGTCAGAGAACATGACTGTTTCTTTCCGGAATTTAGGTAAGCATGACAGACCCGTATGGCGTTCAAGGATATGTTATGATATTGAATGACCTGGATCTTCACTGGCAGCTAATGTCAGAAGGTCAATTTTCCTATCTATACACCATATTAAGCATGATTCTTTTTTAAATTATAATACAATTAAATATTTTATATTGGATTCTAACATTCTATACATTTGTTGAAGTAAATTAAACCTTTTTTTACATGTAGACGTCTTTTGACGCATCTGGTATATATTCCTGTAAATCAATAGGTGAGAAATTTCTATTTTTTCAACAATAATTTCAACTCTATTCAATAATAATACATTTATGTGTGTGTACTGATAACCCATATTTAGTCTGGATGTGTTGAAAGTCGCTTCTTATTGATTGTTGTTACTTATTACGAATTATACCGACTGACTTAGTGTACATGTATTCATTTGAAGGCCGCACATATCAATAATGAGCAATTTCACCGTTTGCCATACTATTTTCAATTGTCGCCTGCATGTGGACAAGGGAGCTGCAGTCCAAGATAAGTAGATGTGCTACATCCATGAATGTTCCCGCGATCAATTCGCGCTGTGTATACATATTATCGAGTGCAGTCCTCCGAAAAAAAATATGAATCCGTCAGCGGTCAATTTATTATCACAATTCATTAACTAGAGAGAGTTTACGTCTCTGTGTGAATTCAACATACTGTTTATTTATGTACATGGTTCTTTCCGTTCAGATCTCTCAATTCACGTACTTGATAGAGCAGAGAACTTTAGTAGATTTGTGGATGAACAGTTAGGTGCTGACAATGAAAATGGTATTGTTCTACCGGACGAGGTTTTTACAAATGCTGTTCAAGGCACAAGTGGTAAGCCAAATGTAATTATAGCATACTTAATGTAGCTGTCACATGGTGTCGAATTTCACAAAGTCTATTCTTCAATTTGGAAAATTAGACCACTTTGTTTTTCGTACAACAGGAAATTGGTAAAATTTAATGTCTAAGTGGCAAACAATGCATATTTCAGGAGAGACAGCTCGTTACGAGCTCGTTATGATCTGTCTCACCTGCATCTGCATTGGTTGCAAAAACCTTTAAATGCTTTTGGCAGCGAAAGGGTTCAAATCAACAATAGTATACAGCTATTTACTCCTCTTGAGGTCAATAGTGAAAAACTATTCTTCCAAGTGAATGACTATTGACCCGAAATAGAGAACTATTGACCGAGACGAAGTCGAGGTCAATAGTTCTCTATTTCGGGTCAATAGTCATTTGCGAGGAAGAATAGTTTTTCACCATTGAACTCAAAGGGAGTAAATAGCTGTTTTATTATATATCTTCATGAAAAACGCATAATTTAACTAGTTTATTTATAAAATTATAACGCGCGTTAAAATGTTGATTATGCACGTGCATGACGTCATTTCAAACAATAACGTCATAACAGATGAACTATTGACTCGAAAATGGACTATTGGACCTGAATTTTAGAATAAAAGCGAAAAGGAGTCAAATAGTCATTTTTTATTGAATCACACGTGACTGCTTCTCGTCCAATCAAATACTTTGATTCATAGTAGGTATATAATAATCAATAATATGTCCATGCTGTTCATGATATTGCCTCATAACACATTTTACAAGTACTGAGATCATTTATTAACTTTGGACCATCTTTTTTTAAATGAGTTGTTTGAATTACATTTTCCATTCTTATAATGTCTTGCAAACCACTGTCTTTATATGAACTCGTGTCCACTGTTTTGAATAGCTAGGTATGTTGAGTAAAGCAATATGCCATTTCAGTCAACTATATTTTGTAAATAGAGTTTGTTCAGACACGAAGCTTTACGGGTTGCTGTTTTCTCCCAAGTGTATCAACACATTCGCACTTGCATCTCTCATGTCCGGGTTAAAACGTACGAACTATTCACAGTTCTGTCAATGAAATAACAACTTACCACTTTCAGCCTATGATTGATTTGACATGATTTCTCTTTTTTCAGATCCATATATTCACGTATATTATGCAAAGTTTCCATCCATCGCAAATTTAGTGGCGTCCACAAAATCAGAGATAAATGGACTAAGGTATTTCATAAACTATTATTTCCTGGTTTTATTGGGTTTTACACAGTTTCCACAGCTGTTAGGATTTATTAGAACAATTTATGTATGCTCCGTGGGTGACAATCAAGTACCTAGGCTAGGAAATGGGCTTTGCCCAAGGGCATGATCGACACGATGCGGGAGTTAGTACTTTAATATTTATAAAATGCTAGTCAATCAATTAAATGTATATGCAAATAAGTGAGCCCATAGCCTGAAGCAAACAACTCATTTTAAAGCATACTTTTTCCTTCAATGTATGCATTGTTTTAAAATGCGACCCTTACTTTTTCACATTTTCCATCACTCACATGAATTGTGCAAACGTGTCAAAATTGCTCATAATTAGCAAGTTTTCCTTTTGATCTAATGAGTTCAATTCCATTTAATAATTATAGTTAATTTTTAGAGAGTTCCATTTGTTGGACGTGATATTTGTCTGCTGCAGATGTTTTGTATGCAGGAAAAGCTTTAAGCAATCATCTGTTCCTTGTTTAATTATCAACTGTTTATGTCAAATCCAATAAACGATATGTTTCTAACTACTTTCAGACATATTTTCGAACCTTACGTAAACTCAGAAGTGATTTCCAGCAAAATACTGAATGCTGATCAGTCCTTATTTCAGTCTCTAAGAAGTTCAGTCAAGATAACACTGACAATGAAGGTACATCTAGTTTGTATATTAGTTCAGTCAAGATAACACTGACAATGAAGGTACATCTTGTTAGTATGTTAGTTCAGTCAAGATAACACTGGCAATGAAGGTACATCTAGTTTGTATATTAGTTCAGTCAAGATGACACTGGCAATGAAGGTACATCTTGTTAGTATATTAGTTCAGTCAAAATATCACTGACAATGAATGTACATCTTGTTTGTATATTAGTTCAGTCAAGATAACACTAGCAATGAAGGTACATCTAGTTTGTATATCTTGAGTCTGCATTATCAGCAATTTCTCCTTTAACTACTATATATACGTTCAATCAGTTTCCATAGTTATGCTTTCACTAACAGGATTTCCATGATTTGTCTATATAATTTCAATTCTGCTGCTGCCGATGTGTTGTAATGTAGAGAAGGCGGGTTAAACATCACTGTTTAACGTGTTTACCGTGTTTAACGTGTTTAACGTGTTTAACCTGGCCGATTGCTTTTAGTTCGATAAAAACGGATCATTGTGTTAATGCTTCTCCACACGTCTGTCAATGAAACAACGAAGGCTCTTTCAGCGCCGAATTGTTTAAAGTAGACTCTTCCATGTTCAAACTCGGATGACTCTCTCTTTTCATGTTATAGGATTTTTGGAATATCTTTATAACTCACAGCTAAACAATTCAGATTTCAGGTGAGACAGCTCGTTACAAAAAAACTCAATATTGCCTATGGCGCTGAAAGAGTTAAACTGCTCGAAATAATATTTCATTAATTATCAGCGTGTAGACTCTCCTTAAAACAGTACAATTTGAAGGCTGTTTTATTTTGAATTCAATTTGTCACCATATTATATGGCATTGTCTTTAAAAATAAGTGTTAATATCATGCGAATAGCGAGGGTTCTCGTGATTTCCTTTGCACATATATGTATTCAGTTTCTATTAACCATATGTCGTGTTGATTTCAGAATGCCTACACAAGAGTGTTAGCCCCTCACTGTGTCTTCTTAAATATGTCAGCTGTGTAAGTACATGATTATATATCTAACAAATATGCTGAATTTTGATTGACCACGGACGCTTGCATACATCATTCCGACAATTGCACTCGTCTAGATATATGAGCCGTCCCGCGAGAAAATCAACATTAAGGCCTCTACGTAATGTATCGACCCAAATAAGCCTGTGCAATCCGCGCAGACTGATCCGGGCCGACACATTCCGTCTCAGTGGGATAGAGGTATAGAGTCCTGAAACAGAAAATCCACAGGAGGCGAAAGGTGTCTATCCGGGTAAGCCTGCGCGGCATGCTTAGTCTGATCCGGGACGATACTTTACGCAGAGTCCAGAGTGTTGGTTTTCTCGCAGGACGGCTCAATTATATATAAACCAAACCACGAACAATCACGACGGTAACGTATCGGCCTTGTTGTATAGCAAAGTGTGGTACGAATGTTGTCAAAGTGAATTGGTAAACGCTTGTCTCGGTCAGATGTGGTCTTAAAAGACAACCAGGATGTGTGTTGGTCTCCTTTTATCCATTAATTTTGTTAATTAAGTATGTACACTAAGAGAGTTACTGGACTGGTGCCAAGGTATGCGTTTGGAGAAACAAGTTATCTCCCCTTCTGTTCAGCGATGTTCACCTATATAGAAGACTGGTCACAGGTCCATAAGCATGACTCTATATGCACGGATTCATGTTCACAATATCTCTGATTTCTGATATCGACTTAACTTTCTATCTGATACTTACAAAAGACAAAAAGAAATGTATTGTTCTCTCAGGAAACTGGATCTTAATTGCCCCTTATAATTATACCAATCATATTGCAGTTTCTGCGGAGTATCCGTAGTAATTTAAAATATTTGAATTTGTCCTACGTTCAGCGAAAGAGTTTCATATCTCAAGTTTATCAACCAATCAAATTACAGCTATGTTACAGTATCTGTTATATGATTGGTTGAGCGTCAGCCGTGACTATTAAACTGTTGCGCTGAATACAGGTCAGATTCAAGGCAGTGAAGGTTCTACTTCTTCTCAGAGAAGTTCAGTCAAATTACAGTAGATCTACTAGTTAACTCTTCATAGCTAATTAATTAATCATATTGCAGTTACTGTGAATTATCTGTAATGTGATTTGATGATTTGCTACCGTAAGCTGATTCAAAGTAAAACATTAAGGGACTGTTTGTATCTTAATTTAACAGCGAAACCTGCATATCTTCATATTTGTTGATGTTTATGTCCCTCTTGGAAAACATTTTTATACAACCGTTATGTGTTCGCTCAAACACCACAGCGCATCATTATGCAACATAAGACTGTCATTATGTCTTTGTTGTTTTTTCCATCAGAACGAATGGAGACCGTTGGTCTAGGAGAGGCTGTATCCGGAGCCCGCTGGAGAGCGACGAGAATACCACTGTGTGTTACTGTAACCATCTGACTAACTTCGCTGTACTTATGGACATATACGATGTCGAGGTAGATTATACTTGGGTTTGATTGATTTGATGTGAACGACGTTTTCAACAGGGTGTTTTGTTTTCAGTTATATCATGGCGAACGATTAACCTATCCATGTGTGTCCTGTCTTTCTCGTACCAGTACTTCACGTAACATATAGTTAGCCCAATGGCAGAACACACATACTCTTAGACCCAATAACGTGTGTCAATCATCGGAAAGAATGATTGGTCGAGCCGAGATTCAAACTCACGGCCCCTGATTGATAGTCCGTGTCGTGACCGACTGAGCTGTCGTGGCTCGCACAAACAACATTCGACACGCCCATGTATTCATGATTAGCGCGGTTCGTTTATCACCAATAGTTTAAAAGTCAATATAGGAAGGTAGCTAGTTGCGTTGAAAGCATATTTTGTAGAGTACATATGCTAAAAACTTCTTAAACTGGCCGCCACAATATACTGTTAAAATGACGTCTTAATCCAATTAATGCACAAATTAACCAAACCACATACTACTGATTAGTTCAAAATGTTTGCGCTTCTAAAATATCTGAGAAAATATGATACAACTAAAAATATAAAAGAATACCAATGATATTGTCCGTGTAAATTGAACTGTTACATGATGATTACATAAAACGTCAATTTACATGGGTACTATATGGTAAATGACATATGTACTATATGGTAATGGACATAGGGACTATATGGTAATGGACATAGGTACTATATGGTAATGGACAGATGTACTATATGGTAATGGACATATGTACTATATGGTAATTGACATGGTTTATGTATTCACCGTGCAACAGTTTAATTCACAAGGACATCCTCCTGTTGAAACAGTGATGAAAAATTACTTATCATGATGACGTTTTTTCAGTAAGCTGTGCATATTCATATTGACGGATTGATACTACCATTTGTTAAGTCTTTGGTATGACCCGGTCGGGGATCGATCCCACGGCCTCCAGCACCAGAGAGGCGGACGCTCCACCACTACCTCAACGAACTGTCCTTATTATTTATTGTTGTTTTGTGATAGCATTAGAACGACATATCTTATAATGTTTGACATTTACAGAACACCATTGATGACTTCGATGCGAAAATACTGACATATTTATCCTACGGAGGCGGGGGCCTATCCATCCTGGGATGTTGTATATCGATCGTTATATTTGAATTCTTCAGGTAAGATTGCTGATGATATTAACATAATCTACATCAGTGAACGTGACTGTAGAGAAACAGACCTACGTGTATGTGTGACATAAATCAGTCTGTAAAGCGTTACCAGGCCCGTCCCAGTGCATCATCTAGTCATTCAACGCGTCTTTGAAGTATGTCAAATACAAGTGTTAGACGCCTGATTAAATCTTTTGGCTGATGGAACCGATTTGGTGATGATCGTACCAAAAGTACAGAGATGCACTGTCTGTTGGCTTCTCAACTCGATATATTTTATCTTGATATTCTAGAATTGAATATGGACTTTACCAAATGCAAAGCTAGAGATATCCATTTAAAAAAAGTCTGTCTTGAAAGGGTTAACTGTGAATCATTCGAATGATGGTATTCGCATAGCTTGGGTCCTATCATTATTTCTCAGTGGCCAATCGGCCAAGTGGTACATCCCAAAAAATAAGTACTTCAGTTGCACAGGGTCGTACTCGGTATATATTTTTTGACATATTGTTTTAAACGCTGCTAGAACAGAACGTGTGAAATAACTTAACATAATAAAACCCACATGGGCATGCTGGTTTCATATAAAGGGGGCTGGAAGTGACATAAATAAGCTACAATATCATATTGTAGAAAGAGGTTGCATATGTGACTCTTTTAAAAGTTTGTGAAATTCTTTAGACTTTCGTGAAAATGGTCGTATTCATAGATTCACTTGAGCTGCAATTTGCGCAACAAGTTCCAATTTGGTCTGATGGGACTGTTATTATCCAGTAATCAATATTTGATAATTAAACTGCATTTATACACTCAACACAAATACATAATAATCACATATAGATAATATGATATGAGGATATCATACATTACATTGTTATTATAATAGAAACCAAACCACATGGCTTGTATATGCACGT
>JASEVX010000006.1:90788010-90880889 GCA_031761405.1 Serripes groenlandicus | reverse complement strand
CTGTATTGAAATTGTTCTATCAAAATAAATAAGTTACTAATGCTAAAAGGTTGTTATTCATTTCTTTGTAACTAGACAAATCGCTTCTTTAACTACTAGTCAAACCGGACTTGTATACCCGTTTCTCCAATATAATAATAAACTTCCAGGGGAATCCGTCGTGGTTGAATGGTTAGTGTCGGGACTTGCAACCGGATGTTCTGAGTCGATCCCTGCTCGTTGCGGTCATTGTCGAATGCCCCTTGACAAGGCACATTTCGCGGGTTTGTTTACCTAGGGGTTGTACATAAGTGTCCTGTCACCTTAACCCTTTCCCACATACAACAAATCTGCAGAAGGCGACTTTGAAAATATATAGGCAAAACTTTGGAAAACTTCGCAAAATGAAACAGTTTTCTTAACTAAAGTTGAAAACAGTGTGGCTAAAGTTGAAATTGCTCATTATGAGAAATTTGTCCTTTTGCCACACTGTTTTAAAAGTCGTCTGCTTTAGATGCGTCAGAATGCGTCTATACGTCGGAAAGGGTTAACTCTTTCAGCGCCAAAGGCAATATTGAGGTTTTTGCAAACAATACTGATTCAGGTGAGTCAGCTCGTAACGAGCTGTCTCACATGAAATCAGCATTGCTTGCCTTTTAGTTATCAAAATAGTCCAAACTGTTATTACATGAGAAATGGAGACGCCCGATTTTGAACATGGATGAGTCTACGTTAAACACTTCGGCGCTAAAAGTGTTAATACAACTGAAATAGAGTTTATGCGTCTGCCTATTATTGAATGGTCCCAGTAAGAGTCTCCATGTTGTTACTTCCAGGTGTTCCAGTAATACTAGTGGGTATATCAGCCGGTATCTTCCACGACGACTATGGGACTGGATCCATGTAAGTATTTTATATTCGAAATAGTTCGGGACCAGATCTCCTTCAGTTTGGAATAGTATGGTCTGTCTGATCACGTCAGTTTAGCTGAGTACTGAATATGAAAGAAAAGTGCAATTTGATTGCGCTCTACCACAGTCCTTGGTTAATCGTAAGTGATCTCAAAGACTTTCGTAATGCACTAAATGGACCAAAGGATCAATTTATATTTATTAAGCTTGAGTAAGAGAATTCGTACAGGAAATCCTATTGCAATCAATGGTGAAACGTGATAACCAACATTGAGCCGTGTCTGCAGCAGACAGCTTTTTGAAAACATAGTGACAAAAGATGAAATTGCTCAAGATGAGCAATTTCCCCTTTTGCCACAATGTTTTCCACTTTTAGTCATAGGTTATCCATTCGATTAAAGAGATTTTCTATTTTTTGACAAAAAAATGTTCAATGTAGTCGTCTGCTGCAGAATTGTCGTATGAGGGAAAAGGTTAAAGCCCCAAATCGTCGGACGCAGCTTATATAATGTCATTAATTAAGACTGCAGCTTATATAATGTCATTAATTAAGACTGCAGCTTATATAATGTCATTAATTAAGACTGCAGCTTATATAATGTCATTAATTAAGACTGCAGCTTATATAATGTCATTAATGAAGACTGCAGCTTATATAATGTCATTAATTAAGACTGCAGCTTATATAATGTCATTAATTAAGACTGCAGCTTATATAATGTCATTAATTAAGACTGCAGCTTATATAATGTCATTAATTAAGACTACAGCTTATATAATGTCATTAATTAAGACTGCAGCTTATATAATGTCATTAATTAAGACTGCAGCTTATATAATGTCATTAATTAAGACCGCAGCTTATATAATGTCATTAATAAAGACCGCAGCTTATATAATGTCATTAATTAAGACCGCAGCTTATATAATGTCATTAATTAAGACTGCAGCTTATATAATGCCATTAATTAAGACTGCAGCTTATATAATGTCATTAATTAAGACTGCAGCTTATATAATGTCATTAATTAAGACTGCAGCTTATATAATGTCATTAATTAAGACTGCAGCTTATATAATGTCATTAATTAAGACTGCAGCTTATATAATGTCATTAATTAAGACTGCAGCTTATATAATGTCATTAATGAAGACTGCAGCTTATATAATGTCATTAATGAAGACCGCAGCTTATATAATGTCATTAATTAAGACTGCAGCTTATATAATGTCATTAATTAAGACCGCAGCTTATATAATGTCATTTAATGTCTTTAATTAATATCTAATACTCAGTTTTTATATACACAGAAGGGCTTTATTTCAAATGTCAAATGATAATGAATGTTAAACATTTCCTTCATATTGAAATCTGCAGCAGATGCCTTTGGAAACATCTATGCAGAATTGGTAAAATATTCTATAAATGGGAAAAACAATGTTTTAATGAAGGGAGAAATTGCTCGTTATAAGCAATGTTTGTTTCCTTATGCGGCAATGTTTTCAAACGTCGTCTGCTACAAAGGCGTTAGAAACCGTCTGTATGTGGGAAAGGGTTAATTGTTTTATTTTTTCCTTACAGATGCTGGATTACCCATAAAGTACTTTTAGTTGCATTCGTGCCAGCCGTTAGCCTGGTGATTGTGGTAAGACGAAGTGCTATTAAATTTATCTAAACGTTTTACGACTTACTGCCATTCAACCTTTGAATTCAAAATTAACCGTTGACCATCTGCAACCACATCAACAGCAGACGGCTTTTGGATACATTTAATGATTGTGGTAATTGTCCATAATGAGACATTTCACCTTTTGCCACAATAATTTCAACTTTATTCAAATATACAACTTTCATTTACGGATATTTTTCATATTTTATTGAAGATGTTTTCAACGTCGTCTGCTACAAATTTGTTGTATGCGGACAAGCATCAAACCAGTAACATAACTGCGTAGATTGAAATTGTGTTATTTATTAAGAAACATGATAACGACAGATCTTCTGTCATTAACAATCAACTGTAATTGCCCAATACAGGTTCCATACGCACCTGTGTTCATTTGTGTAAGATATAGAACGTGATTCGAGGGTAGTTTTTGTCCTGTGTTCATTTGTGTAAGATATAGAACGTGATTCTAGGGTAGTTTTTGTCCGATACAGGGTCCAATTCTGCCAACATTATGTTGCGTTAAGTAATACTTAAAAACTTGAAGGCATATTTCGTCATTTCAGTTTCCCTAATATAAATGCACAAATATTTAATTTCTAATGAACTTTTGTTAGTCAGCAAGGTAATTATTTATATCAACTTAGTCATTTACTTATACAAAGTATTAGGGAAACAAACATGGTGAAATATGCTTTTAAGTATTTCAGTTTTACTTAGTAAAGTCGCTGGAATTGTACCCAGGTCCTATATCAACCTGTATTAAATTCTATTTTCACAGGACATTTCCTATTTCGAAGAATCTTAACGAACAACGTTGAGAACTAATTAAACGAGACCGAGATATTTCGGGTTTATACCCTAAGCCCTAGAGATAAAATACGTCTAATATCCTTGTTTTTTTGTCTTTTATCACAGATCAACACAGTCGTTCTGATTGTGGTAATGAAAATCATGTTCAACTCGATGGCAAAGGGATCAAAGTCGGCCATTGAAGAGCGATCTTCTGTTAAGTATGTACTACGCTTTTTTGTAAGCTTGTGTATCGTAATTGGGACCACACATCAATATTTGCCGACCGACCAATACGCCGGCGTTTATATGCTCATACGGCAATTCTGCAGCAGACGACTTTGAACGTATTTTGTCAAAACATAGAAAATCTCCATAATTGAATGGATAACCTACGACAAAAAGTGGAAAACATTGTGGCAAAAGGAGAAATTGCACGTTTTGTGCAATTTCTTCTTTTGTCACTATGTTTTCAAAAAGCCGTCTGCTGCAGAGGCGTCATAAAGCGTCTATATGAGGGAAAGGGTTAATGTTCATTATATTTGGAAATGTGCAGTTGTCCCGACCGCCATGCGGTGACGTCACAATTTGCAACATTTCGCAGCAACAGATTAATCAAACTACGATTTATAACATGATCTAAAAGCACGCATTTAAGAGATGTCATTCGTTATTGTAATGTACTCATAGATCGTTTCAATCTGATTATAAGCATATCATAATAACCCTCCCGCTATTATGTAAGAGATCTAGTACGTCAGTCAGTCTGTTTGATGTCGTCTTTGTTACAAAAACAGGAGTTGCTACAAGGTTAGCGCGGGAATCAGCATTTTATGGCTAAAGAAATACTGTTTGATTCGAAAAACACGAAACCCGCTTTTAAATATATGATATAAATATATGATAACAATAGTTCTTTAGTTAAATACGTAAAACGAAAACAAAAATACCGTTTCCCAACGTGTTGACCTCGACCTCCCAAAATTATTGTAAACATTTGTCTGCGCATGCGCGTCCTTTTTTCCCCTAAATATATTCTTAAAATCGCAAAATTTAGCACAATAACTTCGCATTATGAAAATATTCCCATTTTCCTGTTATTAAAACCCCGGTGGTTCTCAGTGATGTTACATAGACTCCGCTCTGGTATACTGCTTGTGTTCTGTTGTGTGACTTCGGATCGAAATCAATAAAAAAGAGGGAGAAATGTAACGGGAACAGGTATAAATATCACTTCTATAGCCTTACATCGGAAGCTGGCTTTTAAAGCGACGTTGGTAGAGTGGTTGACCTTTTCGTAAAGTTAAGCAACGTTCATCGCGGTAAGTACCTGGATGGGTGACCCGCGATGGCTTAACGCCGGTACACGTTAAACTATGGTTTTAATTTACATTTTAATTATAAAAAAACTACTCGCATACAAACTCGAACGAGAACCAGTCTAGTGACGAACTGCTACGGAAATATCCGAGAGCTGGCGGTAAAATACGGCGCATGCGCAGACAAGACGATTAACACGGCGCATGCGCAAGCCCATTGCACTAGTAACATATGTTTTACAACCAATATATGCACTGGTGCTGAGGCTTTGTTTATTTGCCTGGATGGTATTTAACTCCGTTTCGACAGTGTTACAGTTATATAACGGCGTTGCCTGGTTAATTAACCAGTATTAAAGGTATTTTTTGTCAAGATATTGATGAATCAGTCGCATTGTTACCCCAAGCCCTGGACGGATACCTTTTCAAAAACAACAAAATAAGTCTTACGTATGACATTGGATGTAGGCCCAACTGGTTTCCAGTGAAGTACCTTTATAGAATACAATAACGTAGCGTTAATAAGAACAAACTTGTACCCAGACGCGTGTCACACTGTATTTCAGAAGCGGTCTAAAGGCAGCCTGTGTGTTGTTACCGCTGTTAGGACTGACGTGGGTGTTTGGCTATCTTTCTATTACCAGCAAAGAAACTTTGATATTCACCTACCTTTTCACTTTCTTCAATTCGATGCAGGTACGTTTTTCGCATAAAGGTGTTTATGTGGTAGTGGATTAACCATTGTCCACATACAATAAATCTGCACTGAACGACTTTGCAAACATATTGACGAAGATAGGAAATATGAAAGATCTTTATAAATGAGATTTTAGTTCTTAAAAAGACTTGAAAACAATGTTGCAAAAGGGGAAATTGTTAAACAATGTCTTCTTTTGCCACAATGTTTTCAAAAGTCGTCTGCTGGCATCAGAAAGTGTCTACATGTGGGGAGTGTTTAACACTACATTTATGAAAACATTCGAGTTACGTCAACCGCAATGGAAACTGAATTGACGTAGTACAAAGGCGTACTGCAAAGTAACCAGTATGTATACAATTTAATTTTATCATTGAAAGTTATAACCGTTTGCAACATAAACCTGGATAGCCTTATATAGGTTATGTATAAACCGTGAACACTCAGATCGGTGCAAAATAAGGTTTGCCATGGTAGAAATGAATCACTCATAATCACATTATTTCTATGTATTTGGCATCAAAGATTCGGGAGCATATATTTATCTAGCTGCCTGTTTGTTGCAATAACAATAACATTGGTCATACTTTTTTGTTTTACTTTTGACATGTAAAAGATAAGTTAGGCTTTTATATTTGGTATGTATACTGAATGCTACCAAACAGTTGATATTATGACCGTGGCATTGACCTTCGACCTACTCGTTTAAAATAATGTTTCCACCCCCAAGGGAATGGTGTTTCACGCCAACACATGTTTTTAATTTCTGTTTCAGGGCGTCTTCTTTTTTGTCTTCCACTGTTTGTTGAGTGTTGATGTAAGTAAATATGTTTTCCTAGTTGCCAATGCATTTATTCATAAATAAAACCGAATTAAAACTATAGTATACATGTGCGAACGATACTCCATGAAAAGCAGCCTTATGACATTTTCGTGCAGTGTATATCAAGAACACCCTGCGCATCTACGCAGCTAGATCTGGCTCGGCAATGTTCGTCAATTGATCAAAAGACGGTTTGTCCAGGGACATAGATAGATCTACGTCCCTGGTTTGTCCGTGTAAATTCAACTGTCGCATGACAAATGTCAGTTGACTCTATATTTCAATGTTACCTGACCTTGCTGTGTATACTCCATGCGACACTGATACTGTATACATACTTTGTTATTGGACGCCAGAAAGGTGTATTATTTTCATCTATTTAGATAAACCTTCAGTTTGTTTAATAAAACAGCAATATTCCACAGTCATATCATGATTTACCAAGATACATATACGTCTGTCTAGAATACAATTCTTATTAAATATAAAGGGACAAAACCCAAATATATCCGAACATCCCTTTTGAATGACGTCTTTCTTTGTATACATGTTTCAGTGGTGGGTTTACGATATGAATGTTGTTATAAAGAGCATTCTTCAACACATATTCAAAGTATGAAAAACGTCTATTACTGGTAAAGGAATAGTCTTGTTAAAATAAATAATGCATGCTCACATGATAAAGCAATACAACATAACAAGGTAATCCGACAATGATTCATGTAACATGTATCATTACTTAAGCTCAACATATTGATCTATAATTCAAAATGTAATAAGGTAATACAAGCATGATATACATCTTAACAGTGTGTTGGTGTCATTTAAAATGGTAATGATACGCTGTTTAATTCAAAATTTCAATATCTCATGACATAATAGTTGAACAGAGGAACATCTGATTATGACTTGGTCCTTACTTATCAGAGGAAGATAATTAAAATCTTTTGCAAATTATGAAAAGTTTGAAACGTTTTCGGAATGTTTATTGAAGACGAAGATCATTATATCTTTATGTAGGTTCAAAATGCATATGAGCGCCACAATAGAAGACGAAGTCAAATAAGGCTTACTGAGAGTTCGTTGTCGAAGAGGACCCGGAAAGGCTCGGAGTACGATTCATCGGACTATTCCGGTGGATTAAGAGAATCGGTACCTTTTACCTTTTGCTTTATTCCCCGCCATACATTGACATAATAGCGACATTTCTGCAATTTGTCAGCATAAGTTTTGTTTGACTAGCCAGCCAAATAAAACTGTATATGTATATATTTTGACGGAAAATTCTGTCGAATTATTGATATATCGTATGTATATGATTCCATTATTTATAACCATTAAGTCGTTAAATGAGCAGCGCTCTGTGAAACCCAACCAAAATGCTTTTTTCAACCAGTGGAGATCCAGATCAGCCAGTTCACTCGCATCCCAAAAAGTTACAGGACTCTACTGTGAAGCAGTACCCATTTCGATGCGAATAAAGTTCCTTTTTCTACACCTGTAATAATAGTGCTCAAATATGTAAAAGAAATCGAAACAAATACGCACGCACCTGCCTTGGTAAGCCAATCATTGTGATCATTTATATCGTAGCGGAATGTTTAAGTTACAACTTAGTTATAGGGGCTAGAACTCATGATGATTTTATTCAGTATGAAAGCATAATTGAGCCGTTCCACTAGAAAACCAACATTATGGACTATGCGTTAATTATCGACCAAGATCAACCTGCGCCGTCCGCGCAGGCTAATCCAGGCCGAGATATTCCGTCTCAGCGGGATGGAGGTATAAAGTAATGATTCTTGTAACAGATAATCCACAAGATGCGAAAAATGTCTGTCCGGGTAAGCCTGCGCGGCATGCTTAGGCTGATCCGGGTAGATACTTTACGCAGAGTCCAAAATGCAGCTGCAGCGATAGACATCTGCGTAATGTATCGACCAGATCAGCCTGCGCTGCCCGCGCAGACTGATCCGGCCGAAACATTCCGTCTTAGGGGGATAGATGTATAGAGTAGTTATTCCTGAAACAGAAAAGTCACGGAAGGCGAAAAGTGTTTATCCGGGTTAGCCTGCGTGGCATGCTTAGGCTTATCCGGGTCGATACTTTACATAATGTTGCTTTTCTCATGGAACGGCTCCCATGTAAATGTACGACAATATCGTGTTGCATTGTAAATCTCTCTTGTTTAAGGTGAAGACAGCCACCACAAGTGCAAATTCAACCTTGAACGGTCGAGTGTCCAATCTTACAGGTGATCACAATGGTAGATACTCCGTATCTTTCGATGATGACGTCTTCATTACCTCACCAGAATCCACCAATGACAAGTTACACAGACGAAGCATTGATAGCACACCGAAACCGATCAATATCGGAGCGGAAACACCTCATCGGGGAATTTCGACCTCCGGAAATGCGTCACACGACATTACCGAACGTCACAACAGTCACGTGATGAATAACATTATACGCGGATTACGTCATAACTCCGAGTCCTCTGAGGCAGGTTATGTTTTATATTACGGAAGCAGTGCACCAACACAAAAGAATGACATACAGACGTACTCATCGTTCGATAAAAACGATATATATGCCACTGTAAAAAAGTGATTATCGAAAGCGAAAGCAATGTATAGATTTATTTTTGATGGGCCTTTACAATAAAGAACAGTTTAAAGAAAAAACATTCATGAAAATAACACATTTGAAACAACTACCAATGACACATATATGTGTTTAAGGAGTGTACACAACCGCTTGCACAAGACTAACTATAATTGATGTAATATTAAAATGTGATTTTATTTAAAAATTTCTTTTCTCAGCTTGTTTTAGGCCTTACTATACTCGTCATCTGGCATGGATGCGTACAGATGTGTCTGCATGTGGGAAAGGAATTCGTCTTGTTTATATATTGTTTGCGATTTGGGGTCGTAATGACTCTCCGACCTGTCATCGCTTAAACATTACATTGGCGTTTACAGTCTAAGGCACAAGGGTATCTCCTCTCAGCCCATCTCAGAGTACTAATCGGGAGATCAATTAACGGAAAGGTGTGAATGACAGAAGCTGATGTACAAGGGTCATAAATAAGGCTTCAAGGCTATTAATTGTGGTATGCTCTGATCATTGTGGAAACTAATGAGAGTATCTCAAGAATGATTTTCTGAGAATTGTATCAGTCTTATATTGTATGGTCGTTGTTTTATTTATTTTTTATAAACTCGGATTTAAAGGCATTCAAGAATTAATAATTATTGTTTTATGCATTTATTCAAAATCAAGAAAGCTGACCATTTTAATCAACTATATTGATTATTTTAGTTCACAAGTTAAATATGTTGAGACAACTTTTTCATCGAAATAATTTAATTAACGACTGAAGCAAAAATAATGTGTTTTGGAAATTGGATCTTTTCTTTCCTTGGCTATAGTTTAAAACTGGAGCAACATTTTGTGGAATTTGAATATGTTATTATTTGTTTTTATGTAACTGAAACTGTGTGTTTGAATGATAGTCAGAATGTATTTTTGCCAATAAAATGATCAGTAAAATAAAGCTAAAACAAAGCCATTTGCTGCCTACAAATGAAAATGACATAAAACACTTACGTACACGTACAAATTTGTTTACATTACTCGAAGGGTATTTTTGCGAATTTTCAAATAATGTGACAAAAGGATATTAAATGAATGGACGTTGGTAAATGAAAATAAACCAGTCTCGTCTCGCCAACACCTATAAAACAGAAGTATTCACAACATATTAACTACAGAAAACATACTGAATTTAATACATCTGTTGCTATATGATAAATGACTTCTATACCGCAAGGTTATAAGATAACCTATAAGATATATTGATAAATTGTAATAATTACTAAATATATTACAATACTGATCAAAAGTAAACAATAAAACTAAGTCCTGTTCAAACACTGGAGGAAAGAATTGTACCCAATAAAATGCATGTCAATCTCACAAGTTCAGCAATATGTAAGGGCTTTTTGTAATTTATCGAGCACTGTTTGGTGTTGACGTCAACTATCGTTTCCTTCGTGCACCTTGCTGAGGCGTTGTGTTTTGCAAACGTATTTTAGTTGTCTTTTTTTCGGTACAACTGGAAGATCGTTCAGATTATTAAAACGCGCATCGGGCCCAAATGAGAATTTAATTTGACAACTCGAGTTTTTCATGAAGCACGACCTTGTAGCAAATGGTGGCAGGCGGGCATGATGACACCAGCGGTCTCCAAATACAGTTCTTGTAATTGCAAAAGCTCGCCCAATTGTTCAATCGCAGTTTCAGGAGGAAGCCAATTTCTCGGATGATTCGTTTTCCTTGGTTCTTGTCCACTTTCGTCAAGTCCAATAATGAGAGCTCGCACAGTGTTGAAATGGAGGTTTTGGCCTTGTTGTCGCTTGGGACAGTACATTGTTTGTAGGACTTTTTTCAGGAATTCCTTACCAATTTCAATTGGTTGCCCTACTCTAAACAGATTGCTTCTGAAATGCTCACTATCAAACATATAACTTAAAGGATTGTTTCTTGAGAATAAGAGTACAATTTCGGAATAAAATCGTTTCCACCTAGACATAAAGCAATTGCTAATTTTGATGCTATGTTCTTGTCTTGGTAAACATCCTCAAGCAGTTCTATTATTCCAGTTATGTTGTACGTGTCATATTTTCCCAATGGCTTTTGTAGAATCACATAAACGGGAAACACAAATTTCCCATTAGCTTTTCTTTTCAAAAGTTGACTTATTGTAAACAAATGAATATAAACAGCATCAATGTCACCAGATGTTATAATGCTTGCTGCATTTTCGCCTTCTGGCACTGAATTTTTAAATTCAATGAGCCAATCAACAACGGCCATTTCAGCTTCTCCCTTTCTTTGTTGTACAAAACAACAATTAGAGGGACGCAGAATGGTTCACAAATGCATGTTTCCACTTTACACATGCACGCCTTGGTGTGCAATTCACTGTCTACACCTACTTTAACATCTCTTGTCAACATAACCTTGTCAATATTGTCTGCTAAATATGTGCTCACGGCTCACTTCCCTATATCTGTTTTTGTAACAGCATCTTTGTTAAATGTCTTTTCATTTATAATAGTTGCACCGGATTTGAGATGATTAACTGATGTGTGTTCTTTGGCTTTTTGTTGCTGCCTAGTAGCTGCTTTAAGGTCATCTTGAGTAAATGTATATTTCTCCTCACAAACTGTTAGTGTTGCCAAGGCTGGTGATATGCGTAATATTGACTTCAGATAATGTTCAATGAACAAGATGTAGTCTTTTCCCGTTTTAACATGGCCACTTTTAAACTTCATGCCAGCAAACTCAATCATACAAAGAGAAGTATTTTGTAAAACGTCCTCTGCGATATTGAGTTGGTTGAGTCTTACATAGCATTCAACGTCTCGGGCAAGGCTTGTATCGGTTGTCTTTGTTGATATGCACGATTTAATTTGATTCAAAAGAGCTTTTTGGATTCCCATTGCCTTCCCTACCTTCGGCTTTGAACCGTCAGGATTCACCATTGCCAGACAAGCATTATTCTCAGATGAGAATAAGTCAATACGTCTGGTCTCTTTAGCAACTAATTTCTGTTTCATCTTCTCTTTTATTTGACGTTCTGATTCCATGATTTCAATCTTTGACTTTGTAGTCCTAATTATTGTTGTGCCTTTAATTCTGTTTGCTCTGTTTACGCGTTCAGAAGGACCTAGAATATAGGGGTAACATAATTGGTCTGTTTGTGTACACATTCATCCTCCTGTAAAAGGCCCCCTTGTCGCAGAATTAGCTGAACTGTTGGTATAATGTGATTTTCTTCCACGTCAGTAATGTCCCATCCCAGTCTTTTGCACTTGATGCTGTCACTCGTCGTTCTCTAACTTAATTTAAGGAGGCAATAAGTGTCATTTTACATGTCGCTGAGGACATATTTGACCCCGGCTTGAAACAGTTTAATGCGTCCAAACGATCTATCTCTCTCTTTGTGTCACAGGCAAAGTTTTTCTTGCTTTTACCAAATGGTGTGCTGTACAGATTTTTTTTTTTCAAGTTTTCATGAAAAATTCCTGCACTAAAGTGGTGATACAGTAACTTTACACAGTCAGGTCCGTAAGCAGTTGCATTGTTTACGAATGAGAAACGCAGTGATTTCTTCACTAAGGATAGCAGTAGATCCTAACCATTTGCAATCACAGTGTTTCAACATATCTGCATGCAATTCAAATGTTGCATTTTTCGCAGACCCAATTGTCAAGAATTCTTCGAACGGGCTTGACCATTTGTTTGCATTCTCTGCTGCACTGACAGTATCCATCTTTGTCAAAAAGCGTTCTCTTTCATCTTCATGTAGCGATGCTGCAAAGCTGATCAAAATGCCAAATGCAATGCTAATGCAATTCTTCTGACAAACCGTGTGACCATATCAATATGTGAGGCTAATACTAGCTTCTTCCATTCTTCTTGATCATCTTCCTTCATATAATTTATCAACTGTATTAACCCGGGGTCTTTATTTGCTGTGAACCGAATTGTTATTTTAGACTTTCTTAGGTGAAGAAGTTGAAATTCTGGAAGATTTCCATGAGCTCAATAACACTCTTTCCAATTTTGTTGTCTGGACCACATATAATTCTGTTAACTATTCTGTGTACTCGTTGTGATTCAGTTGTGTATCCTAAGAACCTCATCCAAAATCTCTTTTATTTTTGACAGATCGTCATCTCTTCCCGTTGCTGGTGGGGGTCTTCGACATAGCAAAGGTGCTACCTTAAACTTTATAAAGCCAAATGTGCCCAGCAGGTCACTTGAGTTCTGCTCAGCAGCTTCCGACAATTCATCGTCGCATAAGGTGGATATATTTTTAAATGACTGTTCTATTTCTGAGATTGAGGAATAAGCTCCGGTTTCCTCAATGGCGTCTTCATCTGAAGTGATGTCGAAGGTATCTTCAGATGCACCTTACTGGTCGAAATAAGTTTTGCATCTGGCACTCCATCGAGGACCTTGCTTATTTCAATGTCGTCCTCGTCCAGTTCATCTTCTTTTTCGGCTGTTTCTGGTACTGACTGCAGCAAACGAAAAATTATGATTGAATAACAATGTAGAATAAACATAAATGTACACAATGTAAATAATACAATGGAAACAACAGGGACAAAATAATTATCTAACTACCTGATTATAGGCAAAAGGCTACAGCCCACGAGACAATGAACAAGAGACACGGAACATACACTAAACTGGCAAACACGTCATGTATTAAAACAGCAGTATGTTGGGGTCTCCGCCATGGAATGGCAAGTTAATGCTTAAACTATTCCATATATAATGTATAATACTTATAACTCATAGTCCACCATTTTAATTTTAAATGTAAGCATTGTGCATGATTAACCTAGAATTAACAATTATTCGCCAACAGTATGCTCAATTAAGTATCCCAATTGCATCTCATATAATACCTTGGTCTAACTGGTCGTTTCAATTTCGGGTATTCCTTCATCTATGTGAGCAAAGTGTTTGAATATGTTTGAATATGTCGTCTGAAACAAAAACATTCTATGTATAAACTTTGAAAATGACTAAATCAATGAATGTACATAAACGGAATTATATGCATATAAATCAATAAATCAAATATATATAACGTTGTAAAAAATATATGTGTACAATTATTTTAATTATGATTTAGCTATGTAGTTTCTGAAAAAAAACTAACAGACCTGCATAATCATGCGGTACTTATATGTAAAATAAATAATAATGAGTTCTTATAAATGTAGTTTATTGTTTATAACTAATAAGTAATTACATCTAAGACTTTGTTAGCAAAATACCTGAAAGTTTTGACCATATCTGTGAAGCTCCCCATGTCATTAGTTTGAAGAAGTTTTTATCTTGTAACCTTTCATCATCTGTCAGCTCAAGTAGCATGCCTCTTATGTCTTGTGGTTCAAGACATTTTGGCTGCAAATTACATTCACTAGCTATTGAGCCGTCACAGTTTTCACCATGCCAGTCACCAGTAATTTCAGAGTACTAAGGTAATCCTTGTAATGTGATTGGCAGTGTACACAACTGCTTTGAGCGGCATTCTCCCGCATTAGGATCGTTGAAGAACTTCAGGCGAACTAAATTGTCCAGCATCAATATGACATGACATTTCCTTAGGTTGACACTACATAATTCAGTTCCTACGACATTTTTGTACACTAGGTCATGGCTCTTCAAGTATGTGTTATAGTAGCATAAATCTGTGGATGCCTTTCTTTTTAGCTTTTCTGTAGCTTTTTGCAAACTAGGGGTGACACCAGAATTTGCTGTTATATCAAAGACTGAACTGACAGCTTTGTGTTCAATCAAGAGTTCATCAGCATTTGCTTGCTGGAACACACCAATGAAGTTTTGATTGTGCATTTTTAGCAAATTGTCTTAAACACCATAAAGTTGTGTAAGCCTATCGGCTACAAAATACTTATTTTTTGTTTTCTTGGCACTTTACAAATTTATGAAGACTTAAAGAATATTTAAACTCACTAGTGTTTCTGCTGGTGTTTCTACAAAAACATTATGTTAAAGCATTAAATTATTTTAACGGTTAATGGTGTAAGAGCTGTTAATTCGAAGCAAGACTTGCAGTTCTCCTGATTGTTTTCATCTTCAAAGTCATCTAGCATTTCACTTAGATGTTGTGACGTCCATGTATGTTCACATTTAAGACTACGAACAGAAATGGCATCACGGAGCAAAAACCTACACACACCAGTTTCCACATATGGAGCAAACAGAGCTTCTATTATATAAAATATAGTGTCAACATACACGTTTTTTTTTTTTTGCTTAGGCATGAAACACACAAATAGACACATCATTTAATCGGTTAATGACTTGAATTTCTGAAACTGCGACTGTAATTTGAATTGTGTTTGTCTTCACCGAGTTATTTGTATCAAATGAAATTACACTTTGAACATACTCAAGACCATATTTATGAAACACTGATAAAGTTTATGCATCAATAACAGTCGATCTCTGTTTCACGTTGACTTTAATTTCAACATTAAAATATTCATATCCAAGATTACATCGCTCCTGTTTACTTTTTATTGCACATTTGGATATGTATAACCACTTGGCAGCACTGTCCTTTAAGGACAACAGATGTTGAAAAGTTTCATACATTTTGGTTATAGTTTCATCAAATCCAATATTTGTATATATAGGTCAAAGAAAAGTGATTCTCAAACAGCAAATCTTTTGCCATTCAATTTCAGAAAAACTGTTTTTATGGTCAATAAGTAATGTTTGAATGGAATCTTCATTAAATCCTATGTTTTCTAAAATGTATTCATTTTTCAATATCTTTATTTTCGCTATCAACTTATAGAGTTCATATGTTGTTTGCACACATGTTGGTTCAGTGTTTAACAGTTAACTTAGAACGATATCACACACAATATTACAGGATTTATATTCTTGGTGATTAAAACAAAACTTGAGCACTGGTGCAATTGAAACAAATGACTTCCCATTGATTTCGACTTGCCCTTAAAATGAACGTTTCAGGTTTGCTGTTTATCTAGTGAGTTTTAATTTCCAGTTAGTTGTCAGAAGACGCGATTATGTCTATTTACATATTGGCGATCAATGGAAACTCTGCTGAGACTGCGTTTACACAGACTCATTCTAGTCCTCACCACATCCGTATATGCATTATTACCCCAAATCGCTAAACGCGACTGATATATATATATATATATATATATATATATATATATAAGTATGGATCCTACATTAAGGGGAAATGCCATTTTTCTATAACTTAAGGCGAACTTATTTCTAAGAACTATTTTTGAAAAATTATTAAGGTTATTTAGAGAATCAATTTACTACAGACCTTTTCACCTTATAAACTATCTCCGTGGCCTTCTAATTTCACCCTAAACCCCATTTTAAGACAGTTTTCTCCCTAAGTGCTTCGCTTTAAGTAAAGACGAATAAACGATTCCCCCCATGTCGCTAAAATTTCCCTTAAGTCGGTTTCTAACTATAAAACCAGCATAATGACGAAAATTTTAAATTACATATCTTCTTATATTTAATGAATATTTCTGAGATAAGTTTATTGTACGATTTTCTGTACAGAAGACAAACATCATCTACCGTTTCTGCAAGTAAATAAGTATCTCTTAATTAAAGTGAATTATGTATCAAATGAGTATACGTTTGACCTTACTTTCCTACGCTACTCTTTTTAGCTCTATGGGATGGCATTGTTCCTGGCGTCCATCCGTGCGTCTGTACGTACATACAGACGAGTACTTGTGGGGTTTGGTGTTTGGATCTGATGACCAGATCAACTACAATGACCAGATGTGATCAAGACCAACTAGCAGACGCCATTGATGACCAGGTGTGATCCAGACCAACAAGCCGACGCTAGTCAGGACCAGACCTACAACCAGACGCCAGTGATGACCAATCCAACTAGCAGACGACATTGATGACCAAATGTGATCCAGACCAACTACCAGACGACATTGATGACCAGACCAACTACTAGACGACAATAATGACCAGACTAACTACCAGACGCCATTGATGACCATAATGTGATCAAGACAAACTAGCAGACGACATTGATGACCACCTGTGATTCAGACCAACTAGCACACGCCAGTGAGGATGAAACCTACTACCAGATGCCAGTGATGACCAGATGTGATCCAGACCAAGTAGCAGTGTTGTTATTAAAAGCTGCCTTTAGTTACACTTTCATACGGAAGCATTTACTACATAAGACAGTAGCAACTCCTTGACATTTTAATTCATAGCGTATAGTATATTCGCCTTAAGTGTGCAAAATACCGTCTAAAAAGGTATAATAGTATTTCGTGACGTAGTGTTCTTGCTAAAAGTTTGCTTCCGTTAGCCAATGTACGGCCTTTGTGTTACAAAGAATTGTACATAATAATGCAGTTAATTGTTCATGTAGTCGTTCATTTCCAGCTTATAAAGAACCCTTTAGTCACTGTTATTATATTCGGTATATTTTGGCCTAAAGTGTTAGTTTCGTGGTTTCAAGTTATGATTATTAATCCGCTACGTTCAGCGCTGGCATTTGCCAAATTATCTATACTTTCAAACGGAAGCAATGTTTAGATTAGACAGAAGCAACTCTATGACATTTTAAGTTATATAGCATGTTCCCATAAGTGGGTTATGTGTGCAAGATGCCGTGTATAAAGGTATGATACCATTTAATCACATTTAAACATTGATTTATTTCCGTAGCACAGAAGTACGTACCGCAACCAATAGTAGCTATTACTTGTCAATAGCAATAGTGTTATTATTAAAAGCTGTCTTTAGTTAGAAAAAGTGCGGCTTCTGTGTTACAATGTATTATATATAATAATTCAGTTAAATTGTATTCGCCTTAAATGTGCAAACTACCGTGTACAATGGTATGATAACATTTCGTGACATTGAAATATTGATTACCTATGTCATATTGTCATATTTCTTTCCACAGCACTGACGCACGTACAGCCAGCAACAGTAGCTATCACTTTGTCAATAGTAATAGACTTTTTATTACAATTTGGTTTCGGTAAATGAATGTACGGCATTTGTGTTACAATATATTATATATAATAATGCAGTTCACTGTTCCAGTAGTCGTTCATTTCCAGATTATAAAGAATCTATACTTTCATACGGAAGCACAGTAGCCACTCCTTGACAGTTTAATTCATACCGCATGGTATATTCGCATGAAGTGTGCAAAATATCGTCTACAAAGGTATGATAATTTTTCGTGAAGTGGTATTCTTGTTAAAAGTTGGTTTCAGTTAGCCAATGTACGCGGCCTTTGTGTCTTTGTGTTACAATGTATTGTATATGATAATGCAGTTAATTGTTCAGGTATTCGTTCATTTCCGATTATAAAGAACCCCTTAGTCTCTCCTTGTCAGTTCAATTTATACAGTATTGCCGGTGAGCCTGAAATAAGCAGAAGAAATGTATACAGTTATGGTAACTTTGTGACATTTAAGTTCATTCCTTTCCTTTCCTGTCTGAGTCAGTTGTCACGGAAGCAAGTAAATCGGGCAACCGTGTCCATAACTTAGCAATGATAATATTATTGTTTAAATTTGCGTTTCGTAAGCAGACGTTTTATTTGTGATCTACGATGTGTTGTATACAATAAATAAGATAATGCTTTTCTAAAAAGACATTCATTTTCAGATTAAAAATAATATTGGATATTTAACGACAAACAATGTTTATTATTAATATCATTTTTATTATATTCGGTACATTTTCGCCTAAAGTGTTAGTTTTAAGGTTTCAATTTATGATTATTATTCCGTTACGTTAAGTCAACGCTGGCATTTGCCAACGTATTTATACTTTCGAAAGGAAGCAATTTTTAGATTAGACAGCAGCCACTCTTTGACTTTTTAAATTGTACAGAATGTTCGCAACTCTATGACATTTTAAGTTATATAGCATGTTCCCATAAGTGGGTTATGTGTGCAAGATACCGTGTATAAAGGTATGATAACATTTCATCACAATTAAACGTTGATTTATTTCCATAGCACAGAAGTACGTACAGCAACCAACAGTAGCTATTACTTGTCAATAGCAATAGTGTTTTTTATTAAAAACGGCCTTTATTTCGAAAATGTACGTCTTCTGTGTTACAATGTATTGTATATAATAATTCAGTTAATGTTGTATTCGCCTTAAGTGTGCGAACTACCGTGTACAACGATATGATAACATTTCGTCACATTGAAATATTGATTACATTTGTCATATTTCTTTCCACAGCACAGAAGCACGTACAACCAGCAACAGTAGCTATCATATTGTCAAAATTGAATCACTACTGCCATATAATGCAAAGTAGCATAGCCTAGCGACCATGTTTTCGACTTATTAACATGGCTTTGGGGAATAATTAGTTTAAGAAAGCACCCTAGAAACATTTCTGCAAAGGTATTTAAAAAGGAAGATTTTTCAAGTGTTCACTACAGCCATATACAACTCATAATGTGCTGCTAAGGACGGACTAGTAACATACAGTAACGTTACAAAGCGCTCTCATCCAACATTTGATTATGTAGAGACCTCTTCTTCTACTTTGTTACTGTTTGTGTTTGTGCATCGCAGGCAAGTGAGGCCATCAAAATGGTAAAAACAACCAATTAGGCATATTTACAAATAAAAATGAAATAAAAAAACATCTGTGTTAGTTTAGGCTGTGTATGACTGCAGACGGGACTTAAATCAGTCTACAGACGTGATCTGCGCAAGGTCAGAAGGAAGGGGGTTCCAGTCTCTGATAGTTCTAGGAAAAGACTGTGCCTGTACTATTCATGGTACAGTGTTTGGTACATCTTTTATAGATGACACGTAGTGAAGAATCGATAGACATACACAAAAAACAATTTGGTCTATTTATAGCTTATTGTTAATATGTGTTTGATGCCCCGCTTACTTGTGATTTGTTAATTGTATATTATTATTTATTTATATATACATATGTATATGTGTATTTATGTCTATATGTAGGGGATGGATAAATGGAATGGTACGTAGGACAGGGTAGACGAGAGAGACAACCGACATTGTATATTTGACATTGAAGTTTATATGAAGATTTGCAAGGGGTCTTTGAACGAGATTTGATTTACACTAAAGTTAATTAGTGCTCGTGTGAGACCGGTATGGCAAAATATGCGAATGGGCCCTGGTGTTTTTCTTGAATATAGTGATCTAAGCCAAACCGATGGTATGGTCGGATAGAGGAGAGTTTCTTCTACCATCAAATGCCAAAACAACCTAGGATCGGGCTACTATTAAACGTTTGCGATGCGGAAAACCAGTTGAATACGCACATTTGCGATCCATTTGGGTATCACACTGGTGTACTTTCTCCTCAATTAATGTTTATATATATATTTTAGTTGAATGTCTTTAGGGCCATGCAGATGACACTGGCAGGTTATACATTCTTTTTCAATGATGTTTTATGCTACTTTCCAAAACACCACCGTTTGGCGTGTTTCTTCTCAAGGATGTATCGTGTCACTTTCTATAATAGGGTTACAAAATAACAATGAAAATACAATGTTTCCATCATATCACTGTGTGAGAACAGAACATAACAGACTATAAGTTTTATTCATATATGGTTCATCTTGAAAAGATTTACATGAAACATATCAGACGATGACAATTTGTTTAATGCTAATCCTTTGTCTGGGTTTCAGTGATCAAGAATAGAACAGAACAGAACAGAACAGAACCTTTCATTAATAATATAATATACAAATAGGGCATACACAAACTATATACCAGACGATGTTAATATTAATGTTAGATATAATAGCAGTTAGTGTTTGTGTGACAAAGAATGGAACAGAACCTTTATTCATATAGGATTGATCTTCAACAGATTTCAATTTCAATTTTTCAATTTATTCATTTACGTAATCAAAGGCCACCGGCCCAAAATACATAATAAAATGTTACACATAATAATACATCATATGTTTTCAAATGTCGTTTGAATTGCGTTGTTGTTGTTTTAAGGCAGTTTTCAACAGCATTTATGTCCAATCACCCTCACAGTTCACATACTCATGCGTCCTGGGTGAATCAAGCCATCTACGCGATATGACTAAACACAGTCTGGTATAAGGGCCCATTGCTTATCATGTTTTCAAAGGTCGTTTTGAGTGCACTGTGCGGAGTTTTAGGCCTTTTTCAACAGCGTTTATGTCCAATCACCCCCACAAGCCAACTATGCAATAGGACTGAAAACAGTGTGGTAAGAGGAGCCATTGCTCATCGCGTTTTCAAAGGTGAATGTGATTGCATTGTTGGGGTTTATAGGAGGCCGTTTTCAACAGCATGTATGTCCAATCACTCTCACAGTTCACAAACTCATGGGACCTGGGAGAATCAACCCAGCTATGCGTTACGACTGAACACAGTGTGGAAAGAGGAGCCATTGCTCATCATGATTTCAAAGGCCGTTTTGTTTGTATTGTTGGGTGTTTTACGCCGGTTTCAACATCATATATGTCAAATCACCCGCACTGTTCACATACTCATGCGTCCTGGGTGATTCAATCCAGCTGCACAATAGTACTGAACACACTGTGACAAAGGGAGCAATTGCCCGCCCTGCTTTCAGAGGTCGTTTTGTTGGTATTGTTGGGTGTTTTAGGCCGTTTTCAACATCATATATGTCAAATCACCCGCACTGTTCACATACTCATGCGTCCTGGGTGATTCAACCCAGCCACTCAATAATACTGAACACACTGTGACAAAGGGAGCAATTGCCCGTCCTGTTTTCAGAGGTCGTTTTGTTGTTATTGTTGGGTGTTTTAGGCCGTTTTCCACATCATTCAAGTCATACTACCCCGTCAGCTCACACACTCGTGATCCCTGGGTGAATCAACCCAGCTATGCAACAGACCTGAACACATTGTGGCAAGAGAAGCAATTGCCCGTGATGCTTTAAAATGTCGTTTAGCTTGCATAGTATGGGTTTTGATCTTGGAAGCGAGTTGTTGCATGACTAAATAAGTGAGGAAAGTGGCTTAAAATAACTGCATGTGGGAAAGGGTTCGTCTGTTACGTGTTCACTTGTATTCGCACCTCTGCAGGCCAAATCCCTTTCGGCGGTACAGTGAACGATTTTCCCATAACCCCTTTCCCACATGCATACACTCCCTATAAATGAAACTGTCGAAAACATTGTGATAAAAACAGCCATTGCACATCATGTTTTCAAAGGTCGATTTGCTTGCATTGTTGGGGTTTTAGGCCGTTTTCAACAGCACGTATGCCCAATCGCCATCACGGTGCACATACTCGTGTTTTTGGGGTGATTCTACCCAGCTAGGCAATAGGACTGATAAGAGGAGCCATTGCTCGTCATGTTTTCAAAGGTCGTTTTGATTGCGTTGTTGGTTGTTTTAGGCCGTTTTCAACAGCATTTATGTTACATACACCTCACTGCTCACACACACACACATGCTTCCTTGGTGAATCAACCCATCTACGCGATAGGACTGAAAACAGTGTGGTATAAGGAGCCATTGCTCATCGCGTTTTCAAAGGTCGATTTGCTTGCATTGTTGGGGTTTTAGGCCGTTTTCAACAGCATGTATGCCCAATCGCCATCACGGTGCACATACTCGTGTTTTTTGGGTGATTCTACCCAGCTAGGCAATAGGACTGATAAGAGGAGCCATTGCTCGTTATGTTTTCAAAGGTCGTTTTGATTACGTTGTTGGTTGTTTTAGGCCGTTTTCAACAGCATTTATGTTACATACACCTCACTGCTCACACACACACACACACATGCTTCCTGGGTGAATCAACCCATCTACGCGATAGGACTGAAAACAGTGTGGTAAGAGGAGCCATTGCTCATCGCGTTTTCAAAGGTGAATGTGATTGCATTGTTGGGGTTTATAGGAGGCCGTTTTCAACAGCATGTATGTCCAATCACTCTCACAGTTCACAAACTCATGGGACCTGGGAGAATCAACCCAGCTATGCGTTACGACTGAACACAGTGTGGAAAGAGGAGCCATTGCTCATCATGATTTCAAAGGCCGTTTTGTTTGTATTGTTGGGTGTTTTACGCCGGTTTCAACATCATATATGTCAAATCACCCGCACTGTTCACATACTCATGCGTCCTGGGTGATTCAATCCAGCTGCACAATAGTACTGAACACACTGTGACAAAGGGAGCAATTGCCCGCCCTGCTTTCAGAGGTCGTTTTGTTGGTATTGTTGGGTGTTTTAGGCCGTTTTCAACATCATATATGTCAAATCACCCGCACTGTTCACATACTCATGCGTCCTGGGTGATTCAACCCAGCCACTCAATAATACTGAACACACTGTGACAAAGGGAGCAATTGCCCGTCCTGTTTTCAGAGGTCGTTTTGTTGTTATTGTTGGGTGTTTTAGGCCGTTTTCCACATCATTCAAGTCATACTACCCCGTCAGCTCACACACTCGTGATCCCTGGGTGAATCAACCCAGCTATGCAACAGACCTGAACACATTGTGGCAAGAGAAGCAATTGCCCGTGATGCTTTAAAATGTCGTTTAGCTTGCATAGTATGGGTTTTGATCTTGGAAGCGAGTTGTTGCATGACTAAATAAGTGAGGAAAGTGGCTTAAAATAACTGCATGTGGGAAAGGGTTCGTCTGTTACGTGTTCACTTGTATTCGCACCTCTGCAGGCCAAATCCCTTTCGGCGGTACAGTGAACGATTTTCCCATAACCCCTTTCCCACATGCATACACTCCCTATAAATGAAACTGTCGAAAACATTGTGATAAAAACAGCCATTGCACATCATGTTTTCAAAGGTCGATTTGCTTGCATTGTTGGGGTTTTAGGCCGTTTTCAACAGCACGTATGCCCAATCGCCATCACGGTGCACATACTCGTGTTTTTGGGGTGATTCTACCCAGCTAGGCAATAGGACTGATAAGAGGAGCCATTGCTCGTCATGTTTTCAAAGGTCGTTTTGATTGCGTTGTTGGTTGTTTTAGGCCGTTTTCAACAGCATTTATGTTACATACACCTCACTGCTCACACACACACACATGCTTCCTTGGTGAATCAACCCATCTACGCGATAGGACTGAAAACAGTGTGGTATAAGGAGCCATTGCTCATCGCGTTTTCAAAGGTCGATTTGCTTGCATTGTTGGGGTTTTAGGCCGTTTTCAACAGCATGTATGCCCAATCGCCATCACGGTGCACATACTCGTGTTTTTTGGGTGATTCTACCCAGCTAGGCAATAGGACTGATAAGAGGAGCCATTGCTCGTTATGTTTTCAAAGGTCGTTTTGATTACGTTGTTGGTTGTTTTAGGCCGTTTTCAACAGCATTTATGTTACATACACCTCACTGCTCACACACACACACACACATGCTTCCTGGGTGAATCAACCCATCTACGCGATAGGACTGAAAACAGTGTGGTAAGAGGAGCCATTGCTCATCGCGTTTTCAAAGGTGAATGTGATTGCATTGTTGGGGTTTATAGGAGGCCGTTTTCAACAGCATGTATGTCCAATCACTCTCACAGTTCACAAACTCATGGGACCTGGGAGAATCAACCCAGCTATGCGTTACGACTGAACACAGTGTGGAAAGAGGAGCCATTGCTCATCATGATTTCAAAGGCCGTTTTGTTTGTATTGTTGGGTGTTTTACGCCGGTTTCAACATCATATATGTCAAATCACCCGCACTGTTCACATACTCATGCGTCCTGGGTGATTCAATCCAGCTGCACAATAGTACTGAACACACTGTGACAAAGGGAGCAATTGCCCGCCCTGCTTTCAGAGGTCGTTTTGTTGGTATTGTTGGGTGTTTTAGGCCGTTTTCAACATCATATATGTCAAATCACCCGCACTGTTCACATACTCATGCGTCCTGGGTGATTCAACCCAGCCACTCAATAATACTGAACACACTGTGACAAAGGGAGCAATTGCCCGTCCTGTTTTCAGAGGTCGTTTTGTTGTTATTGTTGGGTGTTTTAGGCCGTTTTCCACATCATTCAAGTCATACTACCCCGTCAGCTCACACACTCGTGATCCCTGGGTGAATCAACCCAGCTATGCAACAGACCTGAACACATTGTGGCAAGAGAAGCAATTGCCCGTGATGCTTTAAAATGTCGTTTAGCTTGCATAGTATGGGTTTTGATCTTGGAAGCGAGTTGTTGCATGACTAAATAAGTGAGGAAAGTGGCTTAAAATAACTGCATGTGGGAAAGGGTTCGTCTGTTACGTGTTCACTTGTATTCGCACCTCTGCAGGCCAAATCCCTTTCGGCGGTACAGTGAACGATTTTCCCATAACCCCTTTCCCACATGCATACACTCCCTATAAATGAAACTGTCGAAAACATTGTGATAAAAACAGCCATTGCACATCATGTTTTCAAAGGTCGATTTGCTTGCATTGTTGGGGTTTTAGGCCGTTTTCAACAGCACGTATGCCCAATCGCCATCACGGTGCACATACTCGTGTTTTTGGGGTGATTCTACCCAGCTAGGCAATAGGACTGATAAGAGGAGCCATTGCTCGTCATGTTTTCAAAGGTCGTTTTGATTGCGTTGTTGGTTGTTTTAGGCCGTTTTCAACAGCATTTATGTTACATACACCTCACTGCTCACACACACACACATGCTTCCTTGGTGAATCAACCCATCTACGCGATAGGACTGAAAACAGTGTGGTATAAGGAGCCATTGCTCATCGCGTTTTCAAAGGTCGATTTGCTTGCATTGTTGGGGTTTTAGGCCGTTTTCAACAGCATGTATGCCCAATCGCCATCACGGTGCACATACTCGTGTTTTTTGGGTGATTCTACCCAGCTAGGCAATAGGACTGATAAGAGGAGCCATTGCTCGTTATGTTTTCAAAGGTCGTTTTGATTACGTTGTTGGTTGTTTTAGGCCGTTTTCAACAGCATTTATGTTACATACACCTCACTGCTCACACACACACACACACATGCTTCCTGGGTGAATCAACCCATCTACGCGATAGGACTGAAAACAGTGTGGTAAGAGGAGCCATTGCTCATCGCGTTTTCAAAGGTGAATGTGATTGCATTGTTGGGGTTTATAGGAGGCCGTTTTCAACAGCATGTATGTCCAATCACTCTCACAGTTCACAAACTCATGGGACCTGGGAGAATCAACCCAGCTATGCGTTACGACTGAACACAGTGTGGAAAGAGGAGCCATTGCTCATCATGATTTCAAAGGCCGTTTTGTTTGTATTGTTGGGTGTTTTACGCCGGTTTCAACATCATATATGTCAAATCACCCGCACTGTTCACATACTCATGCGTCCTGGGTGATTCAATCCAGCTGCACAATAGTACTGAACACACTGTGACAAAGGGAGCAATTGCCCGCCCTGCTTTCAGAGGTCGTTTTGTTGGTATTGTTGGGTGTTTTAGGCCGTTTTCAACATCATATATGTCAAATCACCCGCACTGTTCACATACTCATGCGTCCTGGGTGATTCAACCCAGCCACTCAATAATACTGAACACACTGTGACAAAGGGAGCAATTGCCCGTCCTGTTTTCAGAGGTCGTTTTGTTGTTATTGTTGGGTGTTTTAGGCCGTTTTCCACATCATTCAAGTCATACTACCCCGTCAGCTCACACACTCGTGATCCCTGGGTGAATCAACCCAGCTATGCAACAGACCTGAACACATTGTGGCAAGAGAAGCAATTGCCCGTGATGCTTTAAAATGTCGTTTAGCTTGCATAGTATGGGTTTTGATCTTGGAAGCGAGTTGTTGCATGACTAAATAAGTGAGGAAAGTGGCTTAAAATAACTGCATGTGGGAAAGGGTTCGTCTGTTACGTGTTCACTTGTATTCGCACCTCTGCAGGCCAAATCCCTTTCGGCGGTACAGTGAACGATTTTCCCATAACCCCTTTCCCACATGCATACACTCCCTATAAATGAAACTGTCGAAAACATTGTGATAAAAACAGCCATTGCACATCATGTTTTCAAAGGTCGATTTGCTTGCATTGTTGGGGTTTTAGGCCGTTTTCAACAGCACGTATGCCCAATCGCCATCACGGTGCACATACTCGTGTTTTTGGGGTGATTCTACCCAGCTAGGCAATAGGACTGATAAGAGGAGCCATTGCTCGTCATGTTTTCAAAGGTCGTTTTGATTGCGTTGTTGGTTGTTTTAGGCCGTTTTCAACAGCATTTATGTTACATACACCTCACTGCTCACACACACACACATGCTTCCTTGGTGAATCAACCCATCTACGCGATAGGACTGAAAACAGTGTGGTATAAGGAGCCATTGCTCATCGCGTTTTCAAAGGTCGATTTGCTTGCATTGTTGGGGTTTTAGGCCGTTTTCAACAGCATGTATGCCCAATCGCCATCACGGTGCACATACTCGTGTTTTTTGGGTGATTCTACCCAGCTAGGCAATAGGACTGATAAGAGGAGCCATTGCTCGTTATGTTTTCAAAGGTCGTTTTGATTACGTTGTTGGTTGTTTTAGGCCGTTTTCAACAGCATTTATGTTACATACACCTCACTGCTCACACACACACACACACATGCTTCCTGGGTGAATCAACCCATCTACGCGATAGGACTGAAAACAGTGTGGTAAGAGGAGCCATTGCTCATCGCGTTTTCAAAGGTGAATGTGATTGCATTGTTGGGGTTTATAGGAGGCCGTTTTCAACAGCATGTATGTCCAATCACTCTCACAGTTCACAAACTCATGGGACCTGGGAGAATCAACCCAGCTATGCGTTACGACTGAACACAGTGTGGAAAGAGGAGCCATTGCTCATCATGATTTCAAAGGCCGTTTTGTTTGTATTGTTGGGTGTTTTACGCCGGTTTCAACATCATATATGTCAAATCACCCGCACTGTTCACATACTCATGCGTCCTGGGTGATTCAATCCAGCTGCACAATAGTACTGAACACACTGTGACAAAGGGAGCAATTGCCCGCCCTGCTTTCAGAGGTCGTTTTGTTGGTATTGTTGGGTGTTTTAGGCCGTTTTCAACATCATATATGTCAAATCACCCGCACTGTTCACATACTCATGCGTCCTGGGTGATTCAACCCAGCCACTCAATAATACTGAACACACTGTGACAAAGGGAGCAATTGCCCGTCCTGTTTTCAGAGGTCGTTTTGTTGTTATTGTTGGGTGTTTTAGGCCGTTTTCCACATCATTCAAGTCATACTACCCCGTCAGCTCACACACTCGTGATCCCTGGGTGAATCAACCCAGCTATGCAACAGACCTGAACACATTGTGGCAAGAGAAGCAATTGCCCGTGATGCTTTAAAATGTCGTTTAGCTTGCATAGTATGGGTTTTGATCTTGGAAGCGAGTTGTTGCATGACTAAATAAGTGAGGAAAGTGGCTTAAAATAACTGCATGTGGGAAAGGGTTCGTCTGTTACGTGTTCACTTGTATTCGCACCTCTGCAGGCCAAATCCCTTTCGGCGGTACAGTGAACGATTTTCCCATAACCCCTTTCCCACATGCATACACTCCCTATAAATGAAACTGTCGAAAACATTGTGATAAAAACAGCCATTGCACATCATGTTTTCAAAGGTCGATTTGCTTGCATTGTTGGGGTTTTAGGCCGTTTTCAACAGCACGTATGCCCAATCGCCATCACGGTGCACATACTCGTGTTTTTGGGGTGATTCTACCCAGCTAGGCAATAGGACTGATAAGAGGAGCCATTGCTCGTCATGTTTTCAAAGGTCGTTTTGATTGCGTTGTTGGTTGTTTTAGGCCGTTTTCAACAGCATTTATGTTACATACACCTCACTGCTCACACACACACACATGCTTCCTTGGTGAATCAACCCATCTACGCGATAGGACTGAAAACAGTGTGGTATAAGGAGCCATTGCTCATCGCGTTTTCAAAGGTCGATTTGCTTGCATTGTTGGGGTTTTAGGCCGTTTTCAACAGCATGTATGCCCAATCGCCATCACGGTGCACATACTCGTGTTTTTTGGGTGATTCTACCCAGCTAGGCAATAGGACTGATAAGAGGAGCCATTGCTCGTTATGTTTTCAAAGGTCGTTTTGATTACGTTGTTGGTTGTTTTAGGCCGTTTTCAACAGCATTTATGTTACATACACCTCACTGCTCACACACACACACACACATGCTTCCTGGGTGAATCAACCCATCTACGCGATAGGACTGAAAACAGTGTGGTAAGAGGAGCCATTGCTCATCGCGTTTTCAAAGGTGAATGTGATTGCATTGTTGGGGTTTATAGGAGGCCGTTTTCAACAGCATGTATGTCCAATCACTCTCACAGTTCACAAACTCATGGGACCTGGGAGAATCAACCCAGCTATGCGTTACGACTGAACACAGTGTGGAAAGAGGAGCCATTGCTCATCATGATTTCAAAGGCCGTTTTGTTTGTATTGTTGGGTGTTTTACGCCGGTTTCAACATCATATATGTCAAATCACCCGCACTGTTCACATACTCATGCGTCCTGGGTGATTCAATCCAGCTGCACAATAGTACTGAACACACTGTGACAAAGGGAGCAATTGCCCGCCCTGCTTTCAGAGGTCGTTTTGTTGGTATTGTTGGGTGTTTTAGGCCGTTTTCAACATCATATATGTCAAATCACCCGCACTGTTCACATACTCATGCGTCCTGGGTGATTCAACCCAGCCACTCAATAATACTGAACACACTGTGACAAAGGGAGCAATTGCCCGTCCTGTTTTCAGAGGTCGTTTTGTTGTTATTGTTGGGTGTTTTAGGCCGTTTTCCACATCATTCAAGTCATACTACCCCGTCAGCTCACACACTCGTGATCCCTGGGTGAATCAACCCAGCTATGCAACAGACCTGAACACATTGTGGCAAGAGAAGCAATTGCCCGTGATGCTTTAAAATGTCGTTTAGCTTGCATAGTATGGGTTTTGATCTTGGAAGCGAGTTGTTGCATGACTAAATAAGTGAGGAAAGTGGCTTAAAATAACTGCATGTGGGAAAGGGTTCGTCTGTTACGTGTTCACTTGTATTCGCACCTCTGCAGGCCAAATCCCTTTCGGCGGTACAGTGAACGATTTTCCCATAACCCCTTTCCCACATGCATACACTCCCTATAAATGAAACTGTCGAAAACATTGTGATAAAAACAGCCATTGCACATCATGTTTTCAAAGGTCGATTTGCTTGCATTGTTGGGGTTTTAGGCCGTTTTCAACAGCACGTATGCCCAATCGCCATCACGGTGCACATACTCGTGTTTTTGGGGTGATTCTACCCAGCTAGGCAATAGGACTGATAAGAGGAGCCATTGCTCGTCATGTTTTCAAAGGTCGTTTTGATTGCGTTGTTGGTTGTTTTAGGCCGTTTTCAACAGCATTTATGTTACATACACCTCACTGCTCACACACACACACATGCTTCCTTGGTGAATCAACCCATCTACGCGATAGGACTGAAAACAGTGTGGTATAAGGAGCCATTGCTCATCGCGTTTTCAAAGGTCGATTTGCTTGCATTGTTGGGGTTTTAGGCCGTTTTCAACAGCATGTATGCCCAATCGCCATCACGGTGCACATACTCGTGTTTTTTGGGTGATTCTACCCAGCTAGGCAATAGGACTGATAAGAGGAGCCATTGCTCGTCATGTTTTCAAAGGTCGTTTTGATTACGTTGTTGGTTGTTTTAGGCCGTTTTCAACAGCATTTATGTTACATACACCTCACTGCTCACACACACACACACACACATGCTTCCTGGGTGAATCAACCCATCTACGCGATAGGACTGAAAACAGTGTGGTAAGAGGAGCCATTGCTCATCGCGTTTTCAAAGGTGAATGTGATTGCATTGTTGGGGTTTATAGGAGGCCGTTTTCAACAGCATGTATGTCCAATCACTCTCACAGTTCACAAACTCATGGGACCTGGGAGAATCAACCCAGCTATGCGTTACGACTGAACACAGTGTGGAAAGAGGAGCCATTGCTCATCATGATTTCAAAGGCCGTTTTGTTTGTATTGTTGGGTGTTTTACGCCGGTTTCAACATCATATATGTCAAATCACCCGCACTGTTCACATACTCATGCGTCCTGGGTGATTCAATCCAGCTGCACAATAGTACTGAACACACTGTGACAAAGGGAGCAATTGCCCGCCCTGCTTTCAGAGGTCGTTTTGTTGGTATTGTTGGGTGTTTTAGGCCGTTTTCAACATCATATATGTCAAATCACCCGCACTGTTCACATACTCATGCGTCCTGGGTGATTCAACCCAGCCACTCAATAATACTGAACACACTGTGACAAAGGGAGCAATTGCCCGTCCTGTTTTCAGAGGTCGTTTTGTTGTTATTGTTGGGTGTTTTAGGCCGTTTTCCACATCATTCAAGTCATACTACCCCGTCAGCTCACACACTCGTGATCCCTGGGTGAATCAACCCAGCTATGCAACAGACCTGAACACATTGTGGCAAGAGAAGCAATTGCCCGTGATGCTTTAAAATGTCGTTTAGCTTGCATAGTATGGGTTTTGATCTTGGAAGCGAGTTGTTGCATGACTAAATAAGTGAGGAAACTGGCTTAAAATAACTGCATGTGGGAAAGGGTTCGTCTGTTACGTGTTCACTTGTATTCGCACCTCTGCAGGCCAAATCCCTTTCGGCGGTACAGTGAACGATTTTCCCATAACCCCTTTCCCACATGCATACACTCCCTATAAATGAAACTGTCGAAAACATTGTGATAAAAACAGCCATTGCACATCATGTTTTCAAAGGTCGATTTGCTTGCATTGTTGGGGTTTTAGGCCGTTTTCAACAGCACGTATGCCCAATCGCCATCACGGTGCACATACTCGTGTTTTTGGGGTGATTCTACCCAGCTAGGCAATAGGACTGATAAGAGGAGCCATTGCTCGTCATGTTTTCAAAGGTCGTTTTGATTGCGTTGTTGGTTGTTTTAGGCCGTTTTCAACAGCATTTATGTTACATACACCTCACTGCTCACACACACACACATGCTTCCTTGGTGAATCAACCCATCTACGCGATAGGACTGAAAACAGTGTGGTATAAGGAGCCATTGCTCATCGCGTTTTCAAAGGTCGATTTGCTTGCATTGTTGGGGTTTTAGGCCGTTTTCAACAGCATGTATGCCCAATCGCCATCACGGTGCACATACTCGTGTTTTTTGGGTGATTCTACCCAGCTAGGCAATAGGACTGATAAGAGGAGCCATTGCTCGTCATGTTTTCAAAGGTCGTTTTGATTACGTTGTTGGTTGTTTTAGGCCGTTTTCAACAGCATTTATGTTACATACACCTCACTGCTCACACACACACACACACACACATGCTTCCTGGGTGAATCAACCCATCTACGCGATAGGACTGAAAACAGTGTGGTAAGAGGAGCCATTGCTCATCGCGTTTTCAAAGGTGAATGTGATTGCATTGTTGGGGTTTATAGGAGGCCGTTTTCAACAGCATGTATGTCCAATCACTCTCACAGTTCACAAACTCATGGGACCTGGGAGAATCAACCCAGCTATGCGTTACGACTGAACACAGTGTGGAAAGAGGAGCCATTGCTCATCATGATTTCAAAGGCCGTTTTGTTTGTATTGTTGGGTGTTTTACGCCGGTTTCAACATCATATATGTCAAATCACCCGCACTGTTCACATACTCATGCGTCCTGGGTGATTCAATCCAGCTGCACAATAGTACTGAACACACTGTGACAAAGGGAGCAATTGCCCGCCCTGCTTTCAGAGGTCGTTTTGTTGGTATTGTTGGGTGTTTTAGGCCGTTTTCAACATCATATATGTCAAATCACCCGCACTGTTCACATACTCATGCGTCCTGGGTGATTCAACCCAGCCACTCAATAATACTGAACACACTGTGACAAAGGGAGCAATTGCCCGTCCTGTTTTCAGAGGTCGTTTTGTTGTTATTGTTGGGTGTTTTAGGCCGTTTTCCACATCATTCAAGTCATACTACCCCGTCAGCTCACACACTCGTGATCCCTGGGTGAATCAACCCAGCTATGCAACAGACCTGAACACATTGTGGCAAGAGAAGCAATTGCCCGTGATGCTTTAAAATGTCGTTTATCTTGCATAGTATGGGTTTTGATCTTGGAAGCGAGTTGTTGCATGACTAAATAAGTGAGGAAAGTGGCTTAAAATAACTGCATGTGGGAAAGGGTTCGTCTGTTACGTGTTCACTTGTATTCGCACCTCTGCAGGCCAAATCCCTTTCGGCGGTACAGTGAACGATTTTCCCATAACCCCTTTCCCACATGCATACACTCCCTATAAATGAAACTGTCGAAAACATTGTGATAAAAACAGCCATTGCACATCATGTTTTCAAAGGTCGATTTGCTTGCATTGTTGGGGTTTTAGGCCGTTTTCAACAGCACGTATGCCCAATCGCCATCACGGTGCACATACTCGTGTTTTTGGGGTGATTCTACCCAGCTAGGCAATAGGACTGATAAGAGGAGCCATTGCTCGTCATGTTTTCAAAGGTCGTTTTGATTGCGTTGTTGGTTGTTTTAGGCCGTTTTCAACAGCATTTATGTTACATACACCTCACTGCTCACACACACACACATGCTTCCTTGGTGAATCAACCCATCTACGCGATAGGACTGAAAACAGTGTGGTATAAGGAGCCATTGCTCATCGCGTTTTCAAAGGTCGATTTGCTTGCATTGTTGGGGTTTTAGGCCGTTTTCAACAGCATGTATGCCCAATCGCCATCACGGTGCACATACTCGTGTTTTTTGGGTGATTCTACCCAGCTAGGCAATAGGACTGATAAGAGGAGCCATTGCTCGTCATGTTTTCAAAGGTCGTTTTGATTACGTTGTTGGTTGTTTTAGGCCGTTTTCAACAGCATTTATGTTACATACACCTCACTGCTCACACACACACACACACACATGCTTCCTGGGTGAATCAACCCATCTACGCGATAGGACTGAAAACAGTGTGGTAAGAGGAGCCATTGCTCATCGCGTTTTCAAAGGTGAATGTGATTGCATTGTTGGGGTTTATAGGAGGCCGTTTTCAACAGCATGTATGTCCAATCACTCTCACAGTTCACAAACTCATGGGACCTGGGAGAATCAACCCAGCTATGCGTTACGACTGAACACAGTGTGGAAAGAGGAGCCATTGCTCATCATGATTTCAAAGGCCGTTTTGTTTGTATTGTTGGGTGTTTTACGCCGGTTTCAACATCATATATGTCAAATCACCCGCACTGTTCACATACTCATGCGTCCTGGGTGATTCAATCCAGCTGCACAATAGTACTGAACACACTGTGACAAAGGGAGCAATTGCCCGCCCTGCTTTCAGAGGTCGTTTTGTTGGTATTGTTGGGTGTTTTAGGCCGTTTTCAACATCATATATGTCAAATCACCCGCACTGTTCACATACTCATGCGTCCTGGGTGATTCAACCCAGCCACTCAATAATACTGAACACACTGTGACAAAGGGAGCAATTGCCCGTCCTGTTTTCAGAGGTCGTTTTGTTGTTATTGTTGGGTGTTTTAGGCCGTTTTCCACATCATTCAAGTCATACTACCCCGTCAGCTCACACACTCGTGATCCCTGGGTGAATCAACCCAGCTATGCAACAGACCTGAACACATTGTGGCAAGAGAAGCAATTGCCCGTGATGCTTTAAAATGTCGTTTAGCTTGCATAGTATGGGTTTTGATCTTGGAAGCGAGTTGTTGCATGACTAAATAAGTGAGGAAAGTGGCTTAAAATAACTGCATGTGGGAAAGGGTTCGTCTGTTACGTGTTCACTTGTATTCGCACCTCTGCAGGCCAAATCCCTTTCGGCGGTACAGTGAACGATTTTCCCATAACCCCTTTCCCACATGCATACACTCCCTATAAATGAAACTGTCGAAAACATTGTGATAAAAACAGCCATTGCACATCATGTTTTCAAAGGTCGATTTGCTTGCATTGTTGGGGTTTTAGGCCGTTTTCAACAGCACGTATGCCCAATCGCCATCACGGTGCACATACTCGTGTTTTTGGGGTGATTCTACCCAGCTAGGCAATAGGACTGATAAGAGGAGCCATTGCTCGTCATGTTTTCAAAGGTCGTTTTGATTGCGTTGTTGGTTGTTTTAGGCCGTTTTCAACAGCATTTATGTTACATACACCTCACTGCTCACACACACACACATGCTTCCTTGGTGAATCAACCCATCTACGCGATAGGACTGAAAACAGTGTGGTATAAGGAGCCATTGCTCATCGCGTTTTCAAAGGTCGATTTGCTTGCATTGTTGAGGTTTTAGGCCGTTTTCAACAGCATGTATGCCCAATCGCCATCACGGTGCACATACTCGTGTTTTTTGGGTGATTCTACCCAGCTAGGCAATAGGACTGATAAGAGGAGCCATTGCTCGTTATGTTTTCAAAGGTCGTTTTGATTACGTTGTTGGTTGTTTTAGGCCGTTTTCAACAGCATTTATGTTACATACACCTCACTGCTCACACACACACACACACATGCTTCCTGGGTGAATCAACCCATCTACGCGATAGGACTGAAAACAGTGTGGTAAGAGGAGCCATTGCTCATCGCGTTTTCAAAGGTGAATGTGATTGCATTGTTGGGGTTTATAGGAGGCCGTTTTCAACAGCATGTATGTCCAATCACTCTCACAGTTCACAAACTCATGGGACCTGGGAGAATCAACCCAGCTATGCGTTACGACTGAACACAGTGTGGAAAGAGGAGCCATTGCTCATCATGATTTCAAAGGCCGTTTTGTTTGTATTGTTGGGTGTTTTACGCCGGTTTCAACATCATATATGTCAAATCACCCGCACTGTTCACATACTCATGCGTCCTGGGTGATTCAATCCAGCTGCACAATAGTACTGAACACACTGTGACAAAGGGAGCAATTGCCCGCCCTGCTTTCAGAGGTCGTTTTGTTGGTATTGTTGGGTGTTTTAGGCCGTTTTCAACATCATATATGTCAAATCACCCGCACTGTTCACATACTCATGCGTCCTGGGTGATTCAACCCAGCCACTCAATAATACTGAACACACTGTGACAAAGGGAGCAATTGCCCGTCCTGTTTTCAGAGGTCGTTTTGTTGTTATTGTTGGGTGTTTTAGGCCGTTTTCCACATCATTCAAGTCATACTACCCCGTCAGCTCACACACTCGTGATCCCTGGGTGAATCAACCCAGCTATGCAACAGACCTGAACACATTGTGGCAAGAGAAGCAATTGCCCGTGATGCTTTAAAATGTCGTTTAGCTTACATAGTATGGGTTTTGATCTTGGAAGCGAGTTGTTGCATGACTAAATAAGTGAGGAAAGTGGCTTAAAATAACTGCATGTGGGAAAGGGTTCGTCTGTTACGTGTTCACTTGTATTCGCACCTCTGCAGGCCAAATCCCTTTCGGCGGTACAGTGAACGATTTTCCCATAACCCCTTTCCCACATGCATACACTCCCTATAAATGAAACTGTCGAAAACATTGTGATAAAAACAGCCATTGCACATCATGTTTTCAAAGGTCGATTTGCTTGCATTGTTGGGGTTTTAGGCCGTTTTCAACAGCACGTATGCCCAATCGCCATCACGGTGCACATACTCGTGTTTTTGGGGTGATTCTACCCAGCTAGGCAATAGGACTGATAAGAGGAGCCATTGCTCGTCATGTTTTCAAAGGTCGTTTTGATTGCGTTGTTGGTTGTTTTAGGCCGTTTTCAACAGCATTTATGTTACATACACCTCACTGCTCACACACACACACATGCTTCCTTGGTGAATCAACCCATCTACGCGATAGGACTGAAAACAGTGTGGTATAAGGAGCCATTGCTCATCGCGTTTTCAAAGGTCGATTTGCTTGCATTGTTGGGGTTTTAGGCCGTTTTCAACAGCATGTATGCCCAATCGCCATCACGGTGCACATACTCGTGTTTTTTGGGTGATTCTACCCAGCTAGGCAATAGGACTGATAAGAGGAGCCATTGCTCGTCATGTTTTCAAAGGTCGTTTTGATTACGTTGTTGGTTGTTTTAGGCCGTTTTCAACAGCATTTATGTTACATACACCTCACTGCTCACACACACACACACACACATGCTTCCTGGGTGAATCAACCCATCTACGCGATAGGACTGAAAACAGTGTGGTAAGAGGAGCCATTGCTCATCGCGTTTTCAAAGGTGAATGTGATTGCATTGTTGGGGTTTATAGGAGGCCGTTTTCAACAGCATGTATGTCCAATCACTCTCACAGTTCACAAACTCATGGGACCTGGGAGAATCAACCCAGCTATGCGTTACGACTGAACACAGTGTGGAAAGAGGAGCCATTGCTCATCATGATTTCAAAGGCCGTTTTGTTTGTATTGTTGGGTGTTTTACGCCGGTTTCAACATCATATATGTCAAATCACCCGCACTGTTCACATACTCATGCGTCCTGGGTGATTCAATCCAGCTGCACAATAGTACTGAACACACTGTGACAAAGGGAGCAATTGCCCGCCCTGCTTTCAGAGGTCGTTTTGTTGGTATTGTTGGGTGTTTTAGGCCGTTTTCAACATCATATATGTCAAATCACCCGCACTGTTCACATACTCATGCGTCCTGGGTGATTCAACCCAGCCACTCAATAATACTGAACACACTGTGACAAAGGGAGCAATTGCCCGTCCTGTTTTCAGAGGTCGTTTTGTTGTTATTGTTGGGTGTTTTAGGCCGTTTTCCACATCATTCAAGTCATACTACCCCGTCAGCTCACACACTCGTGATCCCTGGGTGAATCAACCCAGCTATGCAACAGACCTGAACACATTGTGGCAAGAGAAGCAATTGCCCGTGATGCTTTAAAATGTCGTTTAGCTTGCATAGTATGGGTTTTGATCTTGGAAGCGAGTTGTTGCATGACTAAATAAGTGAGGAAAGTGGCTTAAAATAACTGCATGTGGGAAAGGGTTCGTCTGTTACGTGTTCACTTGTATTCGCACCTCTGCAGGCCAAAACCCTTTCGGCGGTACAGTGAACGATTTTCCCATAACCCCTTTCCCACATGCATACACTCCCTATAAATGAAACTGTCGAAAACATTGTGATAAAAACAGCCATTGCACATCATGTTTTCAAAGGTCGATTTGCTTGCATTGTTGGGGTTTTAGGCCGTTTTCAACAGCACGTATGCCCAATCGCCATCACGGTGCACATACTCGTGTTTTTGGGGTGATTCTACCCAGCTAGGCAATAGGACTGATAAGAGGAGCCATTGCTCGTCATGTTTTCAAAGGTCGTTTTGATTGCGTTGTTGGTTGTTTTAGGCCGTTTTCAACAGCATTTATGTTACATACACCTCACTGCTCACACACACACACATGCTTCCTTGGTGAATCAACCCATCTACGCGATAGGACTGAAAACAGTGTGGTATAAGGAGCCATTGCTCATCGCGTTTTCAAAGGTCGATTTGCTTGCATTGTTGGGGTTTTAGGCCGTTTTCAACAGCATGTATGCCCAATCGCCATCACGGTGCACATACTCGTGTTTTTTGGGTGATTCTACCCAGCTAGGCAATAGGACTGATAAGAGGAGCCATTGCTCGTTATGTTTTCAAAGGTCGTTTTGATTACGTTGTTGGTTGTTTTAGGCCGTTTTCAACAGCATTTATGTTACATACACCTCACTGCTCACACACACACACACACATGCTTCCTGGGTGAATCAACCCATCTACGCGATAGGACTGAAAACAGTGTGGTAAGAGGAGCCATTGCTCATCGCGTTTTCAAAGGTGAATGTGATTGCATTGTTGGGGTTTATAGGAGGCCGTTTTCAACAGCATGTATGTCCAATCACTCTCACAGTTCACAAACTCATGGGACCTGGGAGAATCAACCCAGCTATGCGTTACGACCGAACACAGTGTGGAAAGAGGAGCCATTGCTCATCATGATTTCAAAGGCCGTTTTGTTTGTATTGTTGGGTGTTTTACGCCGGTTTCAACATCATATATGTCAAATCACCCGCACTGTTCACATACTCATGCGTCCTGGGTGATTCAATCCAGCTGCACAATAGTACTGAACACACTGTGACAAAGGGAGCAATTGCCCGCCCTGCTTTCAGAGGTCGTTTTGTTGGTATTGTTGGGTGTTTTAGGCCGTTTTCAACATCATATATGTCAAATCACCCGCACTGTTCACATACTCATGCGTCCTGGGTGATTCAACCCAGCCACTCAATAATACTGAACACACTGTGACAAAGGGAGCAATTGCCCGTCCTGTTTTCAGAGGTCGTTTTGTTGTTATTGTTGGGTGTTTTAGGCCGTTTTCCACATCATTCAAGTCATACTACCCCGTCAGCTCACACACTCGTGATCCCTGGGTGAATCAACCCAGCTATGCAACAGACCTGAACACATTGTGGCAAGAGAAGCAATTGCCCGTGATGCTTTAAAATGTCGTTTAGCTTGCATAGTATGGGTTTTGATCTTGGAAGCGAGTTGTTGCATGACTAAATAAGTGAGGAAAGTGGCTTAAAATAACTGCATGTGGGAAAGGGTTCGTCTGTTACGTGTTCACTTGTATTCGCACCTCTGCAGGCCAAATCCCTTTCGGCGGTACAGTGAACGATTTTCCCATAACCCCTTTCCCACATGCATACACTCCCTATAAATGAAACTGTCGAAAACATTGTGATAAAAACAGCCATTGCACATCATGTTTTCAAAGGTCGATTTGCTTGCATTGTTGGGGTTTTAGGCCGTTTTCAACAGCACGTATGCCCAATCGCCATCACGGTGCACATACTCGTGTTTTTGGGGTGATTCTACCCAGCTAGGCAATAGGACTGATAAGAGGAGCCATTGCTCGTCATGTTTTCAAAGGTCGTTTTGATTGCGTTGTTGGTTGTTTTAGGCCGTTTTCAACAGCATTTATGTTACATACACCTCACTGCTCACACACACACACATGCTTCCTTGGTGAATCAACCCATCTACGCGATAGGACTGAAAACAGTGTGGTATAAGGAGCCATTGCTCATCGCGTTTTCAAAGGTCGATTTGCTTGCATTGTTGGGGTTTTAGGCCGTTTTCAACAGCATGTATGCCCAATCGCCATCACGGTGCACATACTCGTGTTTTTTGGGTGATTCTACCCAGCTAGGCAATAGGACTGATAAGAGGAGCCATTGCTCGTTATGTTTTCAAAGGTCGTTTTGATTACGTTGTTGGTTGTTTTAGGCCGTTTTCAACAGCATTTATGTTACATACACCTCACTGCTCACACACACACACACACATGCTTCCTGGGTGAATCAACCCATCTACGCGATAGGACTGAAAACAGTGTGGTAAGAGGAGCCATTGCTCATCGCGTTTTCAAAGGTGAATGTGATTGCATTGTTGGGGTTTATAGGAGGCCGTTTTCAACAGCATGTATGTCCAATCACTCTCACAGTTCACAAACTCATGGGACCTGGGAGAATCAACCCAGCTATGCGTTACGACTGAACACAGTGTGGAAAGAGGAGCCATTGCTCATCATGATTTCAAAGGCCGTTTTGTTTGTATTGTTGGGTGTTTTACGCCGGTTTCAACATCATATATGTCAAATCACCCGCACTGTTCACATACTCATGCGTCCTGGGTGATTCAATCCAGCTGCACAATAGTACTGAACACACTGTGACAAAGGGAGCAATTGCCCGCCCTGCTTTCAGAGGTCGTTTTGTTGGTATTGTTGGGTGTTTTAGGCCGTTTTCAACATCATATATGTCAAATCACCCGCACTGTTCACATACTCATGCGTCCTGGGTGATTCAACCCAGCCACTCAATAATACTGAACACACTGTGACAAAGGGAGCAATTGCCCGTCCTGTTTTCAGAGGTCGTTTTGTTGTTATTGTTGGGTGTTTTAGGCCGTTTTCCACATCATTCAAGTCATACTACCCCGTCAGCTCACACACTCGTGATCCCTGGGTGAATCAACCCAGCTATGCAACAGACCTGAACACATTGTGGCAAGAGAAGCAATTGCCCGTGATGCTTTAAAATGTCGTTTAGCTTGCATAGTATGGGTTTTGATCTTGGAAGCGAGTTGTTGCATGACTAAATAAGTGAGGAAAGTGGCTTAAAATAACTGCATGTGGGAAAGGGTTCGTCTGTTACGTGTTCACTTGTATTCGCACCTCTGCAGGCCAAATCCCTTTCGGCGGTACAGTGAACGATTTTCCCATAACCCCTTTCCCACATGCATACACTCCCTATAAATGAAACTGTCGAAAACATTGTGATAAAAACAGCCATTGCACATCATGTTTTCAAAGGTCGATTTGCTTGCATTGTTGGGGTTTTAGGCCGTTTTCAACAGCACGTATGCCCAATCGCCATCACGGTGCACATACTCGTGTTTTTGGGGTGATTCTACCCAGCTAGGCAATAGGACTGATAAGAGGAGCCATTGCTCGTCATGTTTTCAAAGGTCGTTTTGATTGCGTTGTTGGTTGTTTTAGGCCGTTTTCAACAGCATTTATGTTACATACACCTCACTGCTCACACACACACACATGCTTCCTTGGTGAATCAACCCATCTACGCGATAGGACTGAAAACAGTGTGGTATAAGGAGCCATTGCTCATCGCGTTTTCAAAGGTCGATTTGCTTGCATTGTTGGGGTTTTAGGCCGTTTTCAACAGCATGTATGCCCAATCGCCATCACGGTGCACATACTCGTGTTTTTTGGGTGATTCTACCCAGCTAGGCAATAGGACTGATAAGAGGAGCCATTGCTCGTCATGTTTTCAAAGGTCGTTTTGATTACGTTGTTGGTTGTTTTAGGCCGTTTTCAACAGCATTTATGTTACATACACCTCACTGCTCACACACACACACACACATGCTTCCTGGGTGAATCAACCCATCTACGCGATAGGACTGAAAACAGTGTGGTAAGAGGAGCCATTGCTCATCGCGTTTTCAAAGGTGAATGTGATTGCATTGTTGGGGTTTATAGGAGGCCGTTTTCAACAGCATGTATGTCCAATCACTCTCACAGTTCACAAACTCATGGGACCTGGGAGAATCAACCCAGCTATGCGTTACGACTGAACACAGTGTGGAAAGAGGAGCCATTGCTCATCATGATTTCAAAGGCCGTTTTGTTTGTATTGTTGGGTGTTTTACGCCGGTTTCAACATCATATATGTCAAATCACCCGCACTGTTCACATACTCATGCGTCCTGGGTGATTCAATCCAGCTGCACAATAGTACTGAACACACTGTGACAAAGGGAGCAATTGCCCGCCCTGCTTTCAGAGGTCGTTTTGTTGGTATTGTTGGGTGTTTTAGGCCGTTTTCAACATCATATATGTCAAATCACCCGCACTGTTCACATACTCATGCGTCCTGGGTGATTCAACCCAGCCACTCAATAATACTGAACACACTGTGACAAAGGGAGCAATTGCCCGTCCTGTTTTCAGAGGTCGTTTTGTTGTTATTGTTGGGTGTTTTAGGCCGTTTTCCACATCATTCAAGTCATACTACCCCGTCAGCTCACACACTCGTGATCCCTGGGTGAATCAACCCAGCTATGCAACAGACCTGAACACATTGTGGCAAGAGAAGCAATTGCCCGTGATGCTTTAAAATGTCGTTTAGCTTGCATAGTATGGGTTTTGATCTTGGAAGTGAGTTGTTGCATGACTAAATAAGTGAGGAAAGTGGCTTAAAATAACTGCATGTGGGAAAGGGTTCGTCTGTTACGTGTTCACTTGTATTCGCACCTCTGCAGGCCAAATCCCTTTCGGCGGTACAGTGAACGATTTTCCCATAACCCCTTTCCCACATGCATACACTCCCTATAAATGAAACTGTCGAAAACATTGTGATAAAAACAGCCATTGCACATCATGTTTTCAAAGGTCGATTTGCTTGCATTGTTGGGGTTTTAGGCCGTTTTCAACAGCACGTATGCCCAATCGCCATCACGGTGCACATACTCGTGTTTTTGGGGTGATTCTACCCAGCTAGGCAATAGGACTGATAAGAGGAGCCATTGCTCGTCATGTTTTCAAAGGTCGTTTTGATTGCGTTGTTGGTTGTTTTAGGCCGTTTTCAACAGCATTTATGTTACATACACCTCACTGCTCACACACACACACATGCTTCCTTGGTGAATCAACCCATCTACGCGATAGGACTGAAAACAGTGTGGTATAAGGAGCCATTGCTCATCGCGTTTTCAAAGGTCGATTTGCTTGCATTGTTGGGGTTTTAGGCCGTTTTCAACAGCATGTATGCCCAATCGCCATCACGGTGCACATACTCGTGTTTTTTGGGTGATTCTACCCAGCTAGGCAATAGGACTGATAAGAGGAGCCATTGCTCGTCATGTTTTCAAAGGTCGTTTTGATTACGTTGTTGGTTGTTTTAGGCCGTTTTCAACAGCATTTATGTTACATACACCTCACTGCTCACACACACACACACACATGCTTCCTGGGTGAATCAACCCATCTACGCGATAGGACTGAAAACAGTGTGGTAAGAGGAGCCATTGCTCATCGCGTTTTCAAAGGTGAATGTGATTGCATTGTTGGGGTTTATAGGAGGCCGTTTTCAACAGCATGTATGTCCAATCACTCTCACAGTTCACAAACTCATGGGACCTGGGAGAATCAACCCAGCTATGCGTTACGACTGAACACAGTGTGGAAAGAGGAGCCATTGCTCATCATGATTTCAAAGGCCGTTTTGTTTGTATTGTTGGGTGTTTTACGCCGGTTTCAACATCATATATGTCAAATCACCCGCACTGTTCACATACTCATGCGTCCTGGGTGATTCAATCCAGCTGCACAATAGTACTGAACACACTGTGACAAAGGGAGCAATTGCCCGCCCTGCTTTCAGAGGTCGTTTTGTTGGTATTGTTGGGTGTTTTAGGCCGTTTTCAACATCATATATGTCAAATCACCCGCACTGTTCACATACTCATGCGTCCTGGGTGATTCAACCCAGCCACTCAATAATACTGAACACACTGTGACAAAGGGAGCAATTGCCCGTCCTGTTTTCAGAGGTCGTTTTGTTGTTATTGTTGGGTGTTTTAGGCCGTTTTCCACATCATTCAAGTCATACTACCCCGTCAGCTCACACACTCGTGATCCCTGGGTGAATCAACCCAGCTATGCAACAGACCTGAACACATTGTGGCAAGAGAAGCAATTGCCCGTGATGCTTTAAAATGTCGTTTAGCTTGCATAGTATGGGTTTTGATCTTGGAAGCGAGTTGTTGCATGACTAAATAAGTGAGGAAAGTGGCTTAAAATAACTGCATGTGGGAAAGGGTTCGTCTGTTACGTGTTCACTTGTATTCGCACCTCTGCAGGCCAAATCCCTTTCGGCGGTACAGTGAACGATTTTCCCATAACCCCTTTCCCACATGCATACACTCCCTATAAATGAAACTGTCGAAAACATTGTGATAAAAACAGCCATTGCACATCATGTTTTCAAAGGTCGATTTGCTTGCATTGTTGGGGTTTTAGGCCGTTTTCAACAGCACGTATGCCCAATCGCCATCACGGTGCACATACTCGTGTTTTTGGGGTGATTCTACCCAGCTAGGCAATAGGACTGATAAGAGGAGCCATTGCTCGTCATGTTTTCAAAGGTCGTTTTGATTGCGTTGTTGGTTGTTTTAGGCCGTTTTCAACAGCATTTATGTTACATACACCTCACTGCTCACACACACACACATGCTTCCTTGGTGAATCAACCCATCTACGCGATAGGACTGAAAACAGTGTGGTATAAGGAGCCATTGCTCATCGCGTTTTCAAAGGTCGATTTGCTTGCATTGTTGGGGTTTTAGGCCGTTTTCAACAGCATGTATGCCCAATCGCCATCACGGTGCACATACTCGTGTTTTTTGGGTGATTCTACCCAGCTAGGCAATAGGACTGATAAGAGGAGCCATTGCTCGTCATGTTTTCAAAGGTCGTTTTGATTACGTTGTTGGTTGTTTTAGGCCGTTTTCAACAGCATTTATGTTACATACACCTCACTGCTCACACACACACACACACATGCTTCCTGGGTGAATCAACCCATCTACGCGATAGGACTGAAAACAGTGTGGTAAGAGGAGCCATTGCTCATCGCGTTTTCAAAGGTGAATGTGATTGCATTGTTGGGGTTTATAGGAGGCCGTTTTCAACAGCATGTATGTCCAATCACTCTCACAGTTCACAAACTCATGGGACCTGGGAGAATCAACCCAGCTATGCGTTACGACTGAACACAGTGTGGAAAGAGGAGCCATTGCTCATCATGATTTCAAAGGCCGTTTTGTTTGTATTGTTGGGTGTTTTACGCCGGTTTCAACATCATATATGTCAAATCACCCGCACCTGTTCACATACTCATGCGTCCTGGGTGATTCAAATCCAGCTGCACAATAGTACTGAACACACTGTGACAAAGGGAGCAATTGCCCGCCCTGCTTTCAGAGGTCGTTTTGTTGGTATTGTTGGGTGTTTTAGGCCGTTTTCAACATCATATATGTCAAATCACCCGCACTGTTCACATACTCATGCGTCCTGGGTGATTCAACCCAGCCACTCAATAATACTGAACACACTGTGACAAAGGAAGCAATTGCCCGTCCTGTTTTCAGAGGTCGTTTTGTTGTTATTGTTGGGTGTTTTAGGCCGTTTTCCACATCATTCAAGTCATACTACCCCGTCAGCTCACACACTCGTGATCCCTGGGTGAATCAACCCAGCTATGCAACAGACCTGAACACATTGTGGCAAGAGAAGCAATTGCCCGTGATGCTTTAAAATGTCGTTTAGCTTGCATAGTATGGGTTTTGATCTTGGAAGCGAGTTGTTGCATGACTAAATAAGTGAGGAAAGTGGCTTAAAATAACTGCATGTGGGAAAGGGTTCGTCTGTTACGTGTTCACTTGTATTCGCACCTCTGCAGGCCAAATCCCTTTCGGCGGTACAGTGAACGATTTTCCCATAACCCCTTTCCCACATGCATACACTCCCTATAAATGAAACTGTCGAAAACATTGTGATAAAAACAGCCATTGCACATCATGTTTTCAAAGGTCGATTTGCTTGCATTGTTGGGGTTTTAGGCCGTTTTCAACAGCACGTATGCCCAATCGCCATCACGGTGCACATACTCGTGTTTTTGGGGTGATTCTACCCAGCTAGGCAATAGGACTGATAAGAGGAGCCATTGCTCGTCATGTTTTCAAAGGTCGTTTTGATTGCGTTGTTGGTTGTTTTAGGCCGTTTTCAACAGCATTTATGTTACATACACCTCACTGCTCACACACACACACATGCTTCCTTGGTGAATCAACCCATCTACGCGATAGGACTGAAAACAGTGTGGTATAAGGAGCCATTGCTCATCGCGTTTTCAAAGGTCGATTTGCTTGCATTGTTGGGGTTTTAGGCCGTTTTCAACAGCATGTATGCCCAATCGCCATCACGGTGCACATACTCGTGGTTTTTGGGTGATTCTACCCAGCTAGGCAATAGGACTGATAAGAGGAGCCATTGCTCGTCATGTTTTCAAAGGTCGTTTTGATTACGTTGTTGGTTGTTTTAGGCCGTTTTCAACAGCATTTATGTTACATACACCTCACTGCTCACACACACACACACACATGCTTCCTGGGTGAATCAACCCATCTACGCGATAGGACTGAAAACAGTGTGGTAAGAGGAGCCATTGCTCATCGCGTTTTCAAAGGTGAATGTGATTGCATTGTTGGGGTTTATAGGAGGCCGTTTTCAACAGCATGTATGTCCAATCACTCTCACAGTTCACAAACTCATGGGACCTGGGAGAATCAACCCAGCTATGCGTTACGACTGAACACAGTGTGGAAAGAGGAGCCATTGCTCATCATGATTTCAAAGGCCGTTTTGTTTGTATTGTTGGGTGTTTTACGCCGGTTTCAACATCATATATGTCAAATCACCCGCACTGTTCACATACTCATGCGTCCTGGGTGATTCAATCCAGCTGCACAATAGTACTGAACACACTGTGACAAAGGGAGCAATTGCCCGCCCTGCTTTCAGAGGTCGTTTTGTTGGTATTGTTGGGTGTTTTAGGCCGTTTTCAACATCATATATGTCAAATCACCCGCACTGTTCACATACTCATGCGTCCTGGGTGATTCAACCCAGCCACTCAATAATACTGAACACACTGTGACAAAGGGAGCAATTGCCCGTCCTGTTTTCAGAGGTCGTTTTGTTGTTATTGTTGGGTGTTTTAGGCCGTTTTCCACATCATTCAAGTCATACTACCCCGTCAGCTCACACACTCGTGATCCCTGGGTGAATCAACCCAGCTATGCAACAGACCTGAACACATTGTGGCAAGAGAAGCAATTGCCCGTGATGCTTTAAAATGTCGTTTAGCTTGCATAGTATGGGTTTTGATCTTGGAAGCGAGTTGTTGCATGACTAAATAAGTGAGGAAAGTGGCTTAAAATAACTGCATGTGGGAAAGGGTTCGTCTGTTACGTGTTCACTTGTATTCGCACCTCTGCAGGCCAAATCCCTTTCGGCGGTACAGTGAACGATTTTCCCATAACCCCTTTCCCACATGCATACACTCCCTATAAATGAAACTGTCGAAAACATTGTGATAAAAACAGCCATTGCACATCATGTTTTCAAAGGTCGATTTGCTTGCATTGTTGGGGTTTTAGGCCGTTTTCAACAGCACGTATGCCCAATCGCCATCACGGTGCACATACTCGTGTTTTTGGGGTGATTCTACCCAGCTAGGCAATAGGACTGATAAGAGGAGCCATTGCTCGTCATGTTTTCAAAGGTCGTTTTGATTGCGTTGTTGGTTGTTTTAGGCCGTTTTCAACAGCATTTATGTTACATACACCTCACTGCTCACACACACACACATGCTTCCTTGGTGAATCAACCCATCTACGCGATAGGACTGAAAACAGTGTGGTATAAGGAGCCATTGCTCATCGCGTTTTCAAAGGTCGATTTGCTTGCATTGTTGGGGTTTTAGGCCGTTTTCAACAGCATGTATGCCCAATCGCCATCACGGTGCACATACTCGTGTTTTTTGGGTGATTCTACCCAGCTAGGCAATAGGACTGATAAGAGGAGCCATTGCTCGTCATGTTTTCAAAGGTCGTTTTGATTACGTTGTTGGTTGTTTTAGGCCGTTTTCAACAGCATTTATGTTACATACACCTCACTGCTCACACACACACACACACACATGCTTCCTGGGTGAATCAACCCATCTACGCGATAGGACTGAAAACAGTGTGGTAAGAGGAGCCATTGCTCATCGCGTTTTCAAAGGTGAATGTGATTGCATTGTTGGGGTTTATAGGAGGCCGTTTTCAACAGCATGTATGTCCAATCACTCTCACAGTTCACAAACTCATGGGACCTGGGAGAATCAACCCAGCTATGCGTTACGACTGAACACAGTGTGGAAAGAGGAGCCATTGCTCATCATGATTTCAAAGGCCGTTTTGTTTGTATTGTTGGGTGTTTTACGCCGGTTTCAACATCATATATGTCAAATCACCCGCACTGTTCACATACTCATGCGTCCTGGGTGATTCAATCCAGCTGCACAATAGTACTGAACACACTGTGACAAAGGGAGCAATTGCCCGCCCTGCTTTCAGAGGTCGTTTTGTTGGTATTGTTGGGTGTTTTAGGCCGTTTTCAACATCATATATGTCAAATCACCCGCACTGTTCACATACTCATGCGTCCTGGGTGATTCAACCCAGCCACTCAATAATACTGAACACACTGTGACAAAGGGAGCAATTGCCCGTCCTGTTTTCAGAGGTCGTTTTGTTGTTATTGTTGGGTGTTTTAGGCCGTTTTCCACATCATTCAAGTCATACTACCCCGTCAGCTCACACACTCGTGATCCCTGGGTGAATCAACCCAGCTATGCAACAGACCTGAACACATTGTGGCAAGAGAAGCAATTGCCCGTGATGCTTTAAAATGTCGTTTAGCTTGCATAGTATGGGTTTTGATCTTGGAAGCGAGTTGTTGCATGACTAAATAAGTGAGGAAAGTGGCTTAAAATAACTGCATGTGGGAAAGGGTTCGTCTGTTACGTGTTCACTTGTATTCGCACCTCTGCAGGCCAAATCCCTTTCGGCGGTACAGTGAACGATTTTCCCATAACCCCTTTCCCACATGCATACACTCCCTATAAATGAAACTGTCGAAAACATTGTGATAAAAACAGCCATTGCACATCATGTTTTCAAAGGTCGATTTGCTTGCATTGTTGGGGTTTTAGGCCGTTTTCAACAGCACGTATGCCCAATCGCCATCACGGTGCACATACTCGTGTTTTTGGGGTGATTCTACCCAGCTAGGCAATAGGACTGATAAGAGGAGCCATTGCTCGTCATGTTTTCAAAGGTCGTTTTGATTGCGTTGTTGGTTGTTTTAGGCCGTTTTCAACAGCATTTATGTTACATACACCTCACTGCTCACACACACACACATGCTTCCTTGGTGAATCAACCCATCTACGCGATAGGACTGAAAACAGTGTGGTATAAGGAGCCATTGCTCATCGCGTTTTCAAAGGTCGATTTGCTTGCATTGTTGGGGTTTTAGGCCGTTTTCAACAGCATGTATGCCCAATCGCCATCACGGTGCACATACTCGTGTTTTTTGGGTGATTCTACCCAGCTAGGCAATAGGACTGATAAGAGGAGCCATTGCTCGTCATGTTTTCAAAGGTCGTTTTGATTACGTTGTTGGTTGTTTTAGGCCGTTTTCAACAGCATTTATGTTACATACACCTCACTGCTCACACACACACACACACATGCTTCCTGGGTGAATCAACCCATCTACGCGATAGGACTGAAAACAGTGTGGTAAGAGGAGCCATTGCTCATCGCGTTTTCAAAGGTGAATGTGATTGCATTGTTGGGGTTTATAGGAGGCCGTTTTCAACAGCATGTATGTCCAATCACTCTCACAGTTCACAAACTCATGGGACCTGGGAGAATCAACCCAGCTATGCGTTACGACTGAACACAGTGTGGAAAGAGGAGCCATTGCTCATCATGATTTCAAAGGCCGTTTTGTTTGTATTGTTGGGTGTTTTACGCCGGTTTCAACATCATATATGTCAAATCACCCGCACTGTTCACATACTCATGCGTCCTGGGTGATTCAATCCAGCTGCACAATAGTACTGAACACACTGTGACAAAGGGAGCAATTGCCCGCCCTGCTTTCAGAGGTCGTTTTGTTGGTATTGTTGGGTGTTTTAGGCCGTTTTCAACATCATATATGTCAAATCACCCGCACTGTTCACATACTCATGCGTCCTGGGTGATTCAACCCAGCCACTCAATAATACTGAACACACTGTGACAAAGGGAGCAATTGCCCGTCCTGTTTTCAGAGGTCGTTTTGTTGTTATTGTTGGGTGTTTTAGGCCGTTTTCCACATCATTCAAGTCATACTACCCCGTCAGCTCACACACTCGTGATCCCTGGGTGAATCAACCCAGCTATGCAACAGACCTGAACACATTGTGGCAAGAGAAGCAATTGCCCGTGATGCTTTAAAATGTCGTTTAGCTTGCATAGTATGGGTTTTGATCTTGGAAGCGAGTTGTTGCATGACTAAATAAGTGAGGAAAGTGGCTTAAAATAACTGCATGTGGGAAAGGGTTCGTCTGTTACGTGTTCACTTGTATTCGCACCTCTGCAGGCCAAATCCCTTTCGGCGGTACAGTGAACGATTTTCCCATAACCCCTTTCCCACATGCATACACTCCCTATAAATGAAACTGTCGAAAACATTGTGATAAAAACAGCCATTGCACATCATGTTTTCAAAGGTCGATTTGCTTGCATTGTTGGGGTTTTAGGCCGTTTTCAACAGCACGTATGCCCAATCGCCATCACGGTGCACATACTCGTGTTTTTGGGGTGATTCTACCCAGCTAGGCAATAGGACTGATAAGAGGAGCCATTGCTCGTCATGTTTTCAAAGGTCGTTTTGATTGCGTTGTTGGTTGTTTTAGGCCGTTTTCAACAGCATTTATGTTACATACACCTCACTGCTCACACACACACACATGCTTCCTTGGTGAATCAACCCATCTACGCGATAGGACTGAAAACAGTGTGGTATAAGGAGCCATTGCTCATCGCGTTTTCAAAGGTCGATTTGCTTGCATTGTTGGGGTTTTAGGCCGTTTTCAACAGCATGTATGCCCAATCGCCATCACGGTGCACATACTCGTGTTTTTTGGGTGATTCTACCCAGCTAGGCAATAGGACTGATAAGAGGAGCCATTGCTCGTCATGTTTTCAAAGGTCGTTTTGATTACGTTGTTGGTTGTTTTAGGCCGTTTTCAACAGCATTTATGTTACATACACCTCACTGCTCACACACACACACACACACATGCTTCCTGGGTGAATCAACCCATCTACGCGATAGGACTGAAAACAGTGTGGTAAGAGGAGCCATTGCTCATCGCGTTTTCAAAGGTGAATGTGATTGCATTGTTGGGGTTTATAGGAGGCCGTTTTCAACAGCATGTATGTCCAATCACTCTCACAGTTCACAAACTCATGGGACCTGGGAGAATCAACCCAGCTATGCGTTACGACTGAACACAGTGTGGAAAGAGGAGCCATTGCTCATCATGATTTCAAAGGCCGTTTTGTTTGTATTGTTGGGTGTTTTACGCCGGTTTCAACATCATATATGTCAAATCACCCGCACTGTTCACATACTCATGCGTCCTGGGTGATTCAATCCAGCTGCACAATAGTACTGAACACACTGTGACAAAGGGAGCAATTGCCCGCCCTGCTTTCAGAGGTCGTTTTGTTGGTATTGTTGGGTGTTTTAGGCCGTTTTCAACATCATATATGTCAAATCACCCGCACTGTTCACATACTCATGCGTCCTGGGTGATTCAACCCAGCCACTCAATAATACTGAACACACTGTGACAAAGGGAGCAATTGCCCGTCCTGTTTTCAGAGGTCGTTTTGTTGTTATTGTTGGGTGTTTTAGGCCGTTTTCCACATCATTCAAGTCATACTACCCCGTCAGCTCACACACTCGTGATCCCTGGGTGAATCAACCCAGCTATGCAACAGACCTGAACACATTGTGGCAAGAGAAGCAATTGCCCGTGATGCTTTAAAATGTCGTTTAGCTTGCATAGTATGGGTTTTGATCTTGGAAGCGAGTTGTTGCATGACTAAATAAGTGAGGAAAGTGGCTTAAAATAACTGCATGTGGGAAAGGGTTCGTCTGTTACGTGTTCACTTGTATTCGCACCTCTGCAGGCCAAATCCCTTTCGGCGGTACAGTGAACGATTTTCCCATAACCCCTTTCCCACATGCATACACTCCCTATAAATGAAACTGTCGAAAACATTGTGATAAAAACAGCCATTGCACATCATGTTTTCAAAGGTCGATTTGCTTGCATTGTTGGGGTTTTAGGCCGTTTTCAACAGCACGTATGCCCAATCGCCATCACGGTGCACATACTCGTGTTTTTGGGGTGATTCTACCCAGCTAGGCAATAGGACTGATAAGAGGAGCCATTGCTCGTCATGTTTTCAAAGGTCGTTTTGATTGCGTTGTTGGTTGTTTTAGGCCGTTTTCAACAGCATTTATGTTACATACACCTCACTGCTCACACACACACACATGCTTCCTTGGTGAATCAACCCATCTACGCGATAGGACTGAAAACAGTGTGGTATAAGGAGCCATTGCTCATCGCGTTTTCAAAGGTCGATTTGCTTGCATTGTTGGGGTTTTAGGCCGTTTTCAACAGCATGTATGCCCAATCGCCATCACGGTGCACATACTCGTGTTTTTTGGGTGATTCTACCCAGCTAGGCAATAGGACTGATAAGAGGAGCCATTGCTCGTTATGTTTTCAAAGGTCGTTTTGATTACGTTGTTGGTTGTTTTAGGCCGTTTTCAACAACATTTATGTTACATACACCTCACTGCTCACACACACACACACACATGCTTCCTGGGTGAATCAACCCATCTACGCGATAGGACTGAAAACAGTGTGGTAAGAGGAGCCATTGCTCATCGCGTTTTCAAAGGTGAATGTGATTGCATTGTTGGGGTTTATAGGAGGCCGTTTTCAAACAGCATGTATGTCCAATCACTCTCACAGTTCACAAACTCATGGGACCTGGGAGAATCAACCCAGCTATGCGTTACGACTGAACACAGTGTGGAAAGAGGAGCCATTGCTCATCATGATTTCAAAGGCCGTTTTGTTTGTATTGTTGGGTGTTTTACGCCGGTTTCAACATCATATATGTCAAATCACCCGCACTGTTCACATACTCATGCGTCCTGGGTGATTCAATCCAGCTGCACAATAGTACTGAACACACTGTGACAAAGGGAGCAATTGCCCGCCCTGCTTTCAGAGGTCGTTTTGTTGGTATTGTTGGGTGTTTTAGGCCGTTTTCAACATCATATATGTCAAATCACCCGCACTGTTCACATACTCATGCGTCCTGGGTGATTCAACCCAGCCACTCAATAATACTGAACACACTGTGACAAAGGGAGCAATTGCCCGTCCTGTTTTCAGAGGTCGTTTTGTTGTTATTGTTGGGTGTTTTAGGCCGTTTTCCACATCATTCAAGTCATACTACCCCGTCAGCTCACACACTCGTGATCCCTGGGTGAATCAACCCAGCTATGCAACAGACCTGAACACATTGTGGCAAGAGAAGCAATTGCCCGTGATGCTTTAAAATGTCGTTTAGCTTGCATAGTATGGGTTTTGATCTTGGAAGCGAGTTGTTGCATGACTAAATAAGTGAGGAAAGTGGCTTAAAATAACTGCATGTGGGAAAGGGTTCGTCTGTTACGTGTTCACTTGTATTCGCACCTCTGCAGGCCAAATCCCTTTCGGCGGTACAGTGAACGATTTTCCCATAACCCCTTTCCCACATGCATACACTCCCTATAAATGAAACTGTCGAAAACATTGTGATAAAAACAGCCATTGCACATCATGTTTTCAAAGGTCGATTTGCTTGCATTGTTGGGGTTTTAGGCCGTTTTCAACAGCACGTATGCCCAATCGCCATCACGGTGCACATACTCGTGTTTTTGGGGTGATTCTACCCAGCTAGGCAATAGGACTGATAAGAGGAGCCATTGCTCGTCATGTTTTCAAAGGTCGTTTTGATTGCGTTGTTGGTTGTTTTAGGCCGTTTTCAACAGCATTTATGTTACATACACCTCACTGCTCACACACACACACATGCTTCCTTGGTGAATCAACCCATCTACGCGATAGGACTGAAAACAGTGTGGTATAAGGAGCCATTGCTCATCGCGTTTTCAAAGGTCGATTTGCTTGCATTGTTGGGGTTTTAGGCCGTTTTCAACAGCATGTATGCCCAATCGCCATCACGGTGCACATACTCGTGTTTTTTGGGTGATTCTACCCAGCTAGGCAATAGGACTGATAAGAGGAGCCATTGCTCGTCATGTTTTCAAAGGTCGTTTTGATTACGTTGTTGGTTGTTTTAGGCCGTTTTCAACAGCATTTATGTTACATACACCTCACTGCTCACACACACACACACACATGCTTCCTGGGTGAATCAACCCATCTACGCGATAGGACTGAAAACAGTGTGGTAAGAGGAGCCATTGCTCATCGCGTTTTCAAAGGTGAATGTGATTGCATTGTTGGGGTTTATAGGAGGCCGTTTTCAACAGCATGTATGTCCAATCACTCTCACAGTTCACAAACTCATGGGACCTGGGAGAATCAACCCAGCTATGCGTTACGACTGAACACAGTGTGGAAAGAGGAGCCATTGCTCATCATGATTTCAAAGGCCGTTTTGTTTGTATTGTTGGGTGTTTTACGCCGGTTTCAACATCATATATGTCAAATCACCCGCACTGTTCACATACTCATGCGTCCTGGGTGATTCAATCCAGCTGCACAATAGTACTGAACACACTGTGACAAAGGGAGCAATTGCCCGCCCTGCTTTCAGAGGTCGTTTTGTTGGTATTGTTGGGTGTTTTAGGCCGTTTTCAACATCATATATGTCAAATCACCCGCACTGTTCACATACTCATGCGTCCTGGGTGATTCAACCCAGCCACTCAATAATACTGAACACACTGTGACAAAGGGAGCAATTGCCCGTCCTGTTTTCAGAGGTCGTTTTGTTGTTATTGTTGGGTGTTTTAGGCCGTTTTCCACATCATTCAAGTCATACTACCCCGTCAGCTCACACACTCGTGATCCCTGGGTGAATCAACCCAGCTATGCAACAGACCTGAACACATTGTGGCAAGAGAAGCAATTGCCCGTGATGCTTTAAAATGTCGTTTAGCTTGCATAGTATGGGTTTTGATCTTGGAAGCGAGTTGTTGCATGACTAAATAAGTGAGGAAAGTGGCTTAAAATAACTGCATGTGGGAAAGGGTTCGTCTGTTACGTGTTCACTTGTATTCGCACCTCTGCAGGCCAAATCCCTTTCGGCGGTACAGTGAACGATTTTCCCATAACCCCTTTCCCACATGCATACACTCCCTATAAATGAAACTGTCGAAAACATTGTGATAAAAACAGCCATTGCACATCATGTTTTCAAAGGTCGATTTGCTTGCATTGTTGGGGTTTTAGGCCGTTTTCAACAGCACGTATGCCCAATCGCCATCACGGTGCACATACTCGTGTTTTTGGGGTGATTCTACCCAGCTAGGCAATAGGACTGATAAGAGGAGCCATTGCTCGTCATGTTTTCAAAGGTCGTTTTGATTGCGTTGTTGGTTGTTTTAGGCCGTTTTCAACAGCATTTATGTTACATACACCTCACTGCTCACACACACACACATGCTTCCTTGGTGAATCAACCCATCTACGCGATAGGACTGAAAACAGTGTGGTATAAGGAGCCATTGCTCATCGCGTTTTCAAAGGTCGATTTGCTTGCATTGTTGGGGTTTTAGGCCGTTTTCAACAGCATGTATGCCCAATCGCCATCACGGTGCACATACTCGTGTTTTTTGGGTGATTCTACCCAGCTAGGCAATAGGACTGATAAGAGGAGCCATTGCTCGTTATGTTTTCAAAGGTCGTTTTGATTACGTTGTTGGTTGTTTTAGGCCGTTTTCAACAGCATTTATGTTACATACACCTCACTGCTCACACACACACACACACATGCTTCCTGGGTGAATCAACCCATCTACGCGATAGGACTGAAAACAGTGTGGTAAGAGGAGCCATTGCTCATCGCGTTTTCAAAGGTGAATGTGATTGCATTGTTGGGGTTTATAGGAGGCCGTTTTCAACAGCATGTATGTCCAATCACTCTCACAGTTCACAAACTCATGGGACCTGGGAGAATCAACCCAGCTATGCGTTACGACTGAACACAGTGTGGAAAGAGGAGCCATTGCTCATCATGATTTCAAAGGCCGTTTTGTTTGTATTGTTGGGTGTTTTACGCCGGTTTCAACATCATATATGTCAAATCACCCGCACTGTTCACATACTCATGCGTCCTGGGTGATTCAATCCAGCTGCACAATAGTACTGAACACACTGTGACAAAGGGAGCAATTGCCCGCCCTGCTTTCAGAGGTCGTTTTGTTGGTATTGTTGGGTGTTTTAGGCCGTTTTCAACATCATATATGTCAAATCACCCGCACTGTTCACATACTCATGCGTCCTGGGTGATTCAACCCAGCCACTCAATAATACTGAACACACTGTGACAAAGCGAGCAATTGCCCGTCCTGTTTTCAGAGGTCGTTTTGTTGTTATTGTTGGGTGTTTTAGGCCGTTTTCCACATCATTCAAGTCATACTACCCCGTCAGCTCACACACTCGTGATCCCTGGGTGAATCAACCCAGCTATGCAACAGACCTGAACACATTGTGGCAAGAGAAGCAATTGCCCGTGATGCTTTAAAATGTCGTTTAGCTTGCATAGTATGGGTTTTGATCTTGGAAGCGAGTTGTTGCATGACTAAATAAGTGAGGAAAGTGGCTTAAAATAACTGCATGTGGGAAAGGGTTCGTCTGTTACGTGTTCACTTGTATTCGCACCTCTGCAGGCCAAATCCCTTTCGGCGGTACAGTGAACGATTTTCCCATAACCCCTTTCCCACATGCATACACTCCCTATAAATGAAACTGTCGAAAACATTGTGATAAAAACAGCCATTGCACATCATGTTTTCAAAGGTCGATTTGCTTGCATTGTTGGGGTTTTAGGCCGTTTTCAACAGCACGTATGCCCAATCGCCATCACGGTGCACATACTCGTGTTTTTGGGGTGATTCTACCCAGCTAGGCAATAGGACTGATAAGAGGAGCCATTGCTCGTCATGTTTTCAAAGGTCGTTTTGATTGCGTTGTTGGTTGTTTTAGGCCGTTTTCAACAGCATTTATGTTACATACACCTCACTGCTCACACACACACACATGCTTCCTTGGTGAATCAACCCATCTACGCGATAGGACTGAAAACAGTGTGGTATAAGGAGCCATTGCTCATCGCGTTTTCAAAGGTCGATTTGCTTGCATTGTTGGGGTTTTAGGCCGTTTTCAACAGCATGTATGCCCAATCGCCATCACGGTGCACATACTCGTGTTTTTTGGGTGATTCTACCCAGCTAGGCAATAGGACTGATAAGAGGAGCCATTGCTCGTTATGTTTTCAAAGGTCGTTTTGATTACGTTGTTGGTTGTTTTAGGCCGTTTTCAACAGCATTTATGTTACATACACCTCACTGCTCACACACACACACACACATGCTTCCTGGGTGAATCAACCCATCTACGCGATAGGACTGAAAACAGTGTGGTAAGAGGAGCCATTGCTCATCGCGTTTTCAAAGGTGAATGTGATTGCATTGTTGGGGTTTATAGGAGGCCGTTTTCAACAGCATGTATGTCCAATCACTCTCACAGTTCACAAACTCATGGGACCTGGGAGAATCAACCCAGCTATGCGTTACGACTGAACACAGTGTGGAAAGAGGAGCCATTGCTCATCATGATTTCAAAGGCCGTTTTGTTTGTATTGTTGGGTGTTTTACGCCGGTTTCAACATCATATATGTCAAATCACCCGCACTGTTCACATACTCATGCGTCCTGGGTGATTCAATCCAGCTGCACAATAGTACTGAACACACTGTGACAAAGGGAGCAATTGCCCGCCCTGCTTTCAGAGGTCGTTTTGTTGGTATTGTTGGGTGTTTTAGGCCGTTTTCAACATCATATATGTCAAATCACCCGCACTGTTCACATACTCATGCGTCCTGGGTGATTCAACCCAGCCACTCAATAATACTGAACACACTGTGACAAAGGGAGCAATTGCCCGTCCTGTTTTCAGAGGTCGTTTTGTTGTTATTGTTGGGTGTTTTAGGCCGTTTTCCACATCATTCAAGTCATACTACCCCGTCAGCTCACACACTCGTGATCCCTGGGTGAATCAACCCAGCTATGCAACAGACCTGAACACATTGTGGCAAGAGAAGCAATTGCCCGTGATGCTTTAAAATGTCGTTTAGCTTGCATAGTATGGGTTTTGATCTTGGTAGCGAGTTGTTGCATGACTAAATAAGTGAGGAAAGTGGCTTAAAATAACTGCATGTGGGAAAGGGTTCGTCTGTTACGTGTTCACTTGTATTCGCACCTCTGCAGGCCAAATCCCTTTCGGCGGTACAGTGAACGATTTTCCCATAACCCCTTTCCCACATGCATACACTCCCTATAAATGAAACTGTCGAAAACATTGTGATAAAAACAGCCATTGCACATCATGTTTTCAAAGGTCGATTTGCTTGCATTGTTGGGGTTTTAGGCCGTTTTCAACAGCACGTATGCCCAATCGCCATCACGGTGCACATACTCGTGTTTTTGGGGTGATTCTACCCAGCTAGGCAATAGGACTGATAAGAGGAGCCATTGCTCGTCATGTTTTCAAAGGTCGTTTTGATTGCGTTGTTGGTTGTTTTAGGCCGTTTTCAACAGCATTTATGTTACATACACCTCACTGCTCACACACACACACATGCTTCCTTGGTGAATCAACCCATCTACGCGATAGGACTGAAAACAGTGTGGTATAAGGAGCCATTGCTCATCGCGTTTTCAAAGGTCGATTTGCTTGCATTGTTGGGGTTTTAGGCCGTTTTCAACAGCATGTATGCCCAATCGCCATCACGGTGCACATACTCGTGTTTTTTGGGTGATTCTACCCAGCTAGGCAATAGGACTGATAAGAGGAGCCATTGCTCGTTATGTTTTCAAAGGTCGTTTTGATTACGTTGTTGGTTGTTTTAGGCCGTTTTCAACAGCATTTATGTTACATACACCTCACTGCTCACACACACACACACACACATGCTTCCTGGGTGAATCAACCCATCTACGCGATAGGACTGAAAACAGTGTGGTAAGAGGAGCCATTGCTCATCGCGTTTTCAAAGGTGAATGTGATTGCATTGTTGGGGTTTATAGGAGGCCGTTTTCAACAGCATGTATGTCCAATCACTCTCACAGTTCACAAACTCATGGGACCTGGGAGAATCAACCCAGCTATGCGTTACGACTGAACACAGTGTGGAAAGAGGAGCCATTGCTCATCATGATTTCAAAGGCCGTTTTGTTTGTATTGTTGGGTGTTTTACGCCGGTTTCAACATCATATATGTCAAATCACCCGCACTGTTCACATACTCATGCGTCCTGGGTGATTCAATCCAGCTGCACAATAGTACTGAACACACTGTGACAAAGGGAGCAATTGCCCGCCCTGCTTTCAGAGGTCGTTTTGTTGGTATTGTTGGGTGTTTTAGGCCGTTTTCAACATCATATATGTCAAATCACCCGCACTGTTCACATACTCATGCGTCCTGGGTGATTCAACCCAGCCACTCAATAATACTGAACACACTGTGACAAAGGGAGCAATTGCCCGTCCTGTTTTCAGAGGTCGTTTTGTTGTTATTGTTGGGTGTTTTAGGCCGTTTTCCACATCATTCAAGTCATACTACCCCGTCAGCTCACACACTCGTGATCCCTGGGTGAATCAACCCAGCTATGCAACAGACCTGAACACATTGTGGCAAGAGAAGCAATTGCCCGTGATGCTTTAAAATGTCGTTTAGCTTGCATAGTATGGGTTTTGATCTTGGAAGCGAGTTGTTGCATGACTAAATAAGTGAGGAAAGTGGCTTAAAATAACTGCATGTGGGAAAGGGTTCGTCTGTTACGTGTTCACTTGTATTCGCACCTCTGCAGGCCAAATCCCTTTCGGCGGTACAGTGAACGATTTTCCCATAACCCCTTTCCCACATGCATACACTCCCTATAAATGAAACTGTCGAAAACATTGTGATAAAAACAGCCATTGCACATCATGTTTTCAAAGGTCGATTTGCTTGCATTGTTGGGGTTTTAGGCCGTTTTCAACAGCACGTATGCCCAATCGCCATCACGGTGCACATACTCGTGTTTTTGGGGTGATTCTACCCAGCTAGGCAATAGGACTGATAAGAGGAGCCATTGCTCGTCATGTTTTCAAAGGTCGTTTTGATTGCGTTGTTGGTTGTTTTAGGCCGTTTTCAACAGCATTTATGTTACATACACCTCACTGCTCACACACACACACATGCTTCCTTGGTGAATCAACCCATCTACGCGATAGGACTGAAAACAGTGTGGTATAAGGAGCCATTGCTCATCGCGTTTTCAAAGGTCGATTTGCTTGCATTGTTGGGGTTTTAGGCCGTTTTCAACAGCATGTATGCCCAATCGCCATCACGGTGCACATACTCGTGTTTTTTGGGTGATTCTACCCAGCTAGGCAATAGGACTGATAAGAGGAGCCATTGCTCGTTATGTTTTCAAAGGTCGTTTTGATTACGTTGTTGGTTGTTTTAGGCCGTTTTCAACAGCATTTATGTTACATACACCTCACTGCTCACACACACACACACACATGCTTCCTGGGTGAATCAACCCATCTACGCGATAGGACTGAAAACAGTGTGGTAAGAGGAGCCATTGCTCATCGCGTTTTCAAAGGTGAATGTGATTGCATTGTTGGGGTTTATAGGAGGCCGTTTTCAACAGCATGTATGTCCAATCACTCTCACAGTTCACAAACTCATGGGACCTGGGAGAATCAACCCAGCTATGCGTTACGACTGAACACAGTGTGGAAAGAGGAGCCATTGCTCATCATGATTTCAAAGGCCGTTTTGTTTGTATTGTTGGGTGTTTTACGCCGGTTTCAACATCATATATGTCAAATCACCCGCACTGTTCACATACTCATGCGTCCTGGGTGATTCAATCCAGCTGCACAATAGTACTGAACACACTGTGACAAAGGGAGCAATTGCCCGCCCTGCTTTCAGAGGTCGTTTTGTTGGTATTGTTGGGTGTTTTAGGCCGTTTTCAACATCATATATGTCAAATCACCCGCACTGTTCACATACTCATGCGTCCTGGGTGATTCAACCCAGCCACTCAATAATACTGAACACACTGTGACAAAGCGAGCAATTGCCCGTCCTGTTTTCAGAGGTCGTTTTGTTGTTATTGTTGGGTGTTTTAGGCCGTTTTCCACATCATTCAAGTCATACTACCCCGTCAGCTCACACACTCGTGATCCCTGGGTGAATCAACCCAGCTATGCAACAGACCTGAACACATTGTGGCAAGAGAAGCAATTGCCCGTGATGCTTTAAAATGTCGTTTAGCTTGCATAGTATGGGTTTTGATCTTGGAAGCGAGTTGTTGCATGACTAAATAAGTGAGGAAAGTGGCTTAAAATAACTGCATGTGGGAAAGGGTTCGTCTGTTACGTGTTCACTTGTATTCGCACCTCTGCAGGCCAAATCCCTTTCGGCGGTACAGTGAACGATTTTCCCATAACCCCTTTCCCACATGCATACACTCCCTATAAATGAAACTGTCGAAAACATTGTGATAAAAACAGCCATTGCACATCATGTTTTCAAAGGTCGATTTGCTTGCATTGTTGGGGTTTTAGGCCGTTTTCAACAGCACGTATGCCCAATCGCCATCACGGTGCACATACTCGTGTTTTTGGGGTGATTCTACCCAGCTAGGCAATAGGACTGATAAGAGGAGCCATTGCTCGTCATGTTTTCAAAGGTCGTTTTGATTGCGTTGTTGGTTGTTTTAGGCCGTTTTCAACAGCATTTATGTTACATACACCTCACTGCTCACACACACACACATGCTTCCTTGGTGAATCAACCCATCTACGCGATAGGACTGAAAACAGTGTGGTATAAGGAGCCATTGCTCATCGCGTTTTCAAAGGTCGATTTGCTTGCATTGTTGGGGTTTTAGGCCGTTTTCAACAGCATGTATGCCCAATCGCCATCACGGTGCACATACTCGTGTTTTTTGGGTGATTCTACCCAGCTAGGCAATAGGACTGATAAGAGGAGCCATTGCTCGTTATGTTTTCAAAGGTCGTTTTGATTACGTTGTTGGTTGTTTTAGGCCGTTTTCAACAGCATTTATGTTACATACACCTCACTGCTCACACACACACACACACATGCTTCCTGGGTGAATCAACCCATCTACGCGATAGGACTGAAAACAGTGTGGTAAGAGGAGCCATTGCTCATCGCGTTTTCAAAGGTGAATGTGATTGCATTGTTGGGGTTTATAGGAGGCCGTTTTCAACAGCATGTATGTCCAATCACTCTCACAGTTCACAAACTCATGGGACCTGGGAGAATCAACCCAGCTATGCGTTACGACTGAACACAGTGTGGAAAGAGGAGCCATTGCTCATCATGATTTCAAAGGCCGTTTTGTTTGTATTGTTGGGTGTTTTACGCCGGTTTCAACATCATATATGTCAAATCACCCGCACTGTTCACATACTCATGCGTCCTGGGTGATTCAATCCAGCTGCACAATAGTACTGAACACACTGTGACAAAGGGAGCAATTGCCCGCCCTGCTTTCAGAGGTCGTTTTGTTGGTATTGTTGGGTGTTTTAGGCCGTTTTCAACATCATATATGTCAAATCACCCGCACTGTTCACATACTCATGCGTCCTGGGTGATTCAACCCAGCCACTCAATAATACTGAACACACTGTGACAAAGGGAGCAATTGCCCGTCCTGTTTTCAGAGGTCGTTTTGTTGTTATTGTTGGGTGTTTTAGGCCGTTTTCCACATCATTCAAGTCATACTACCCCGTCAGCTCACACACTCGTGATCCCTGGGTGAATCAACCCAGCTATGCAACAGACCTGAACACATTGTGGCAAGAGAAGCAATTGCCCGTGATGCTTTAAAATGTCGTTTAGCTTGCATAGTATGGGTTTTGATCTTGGAAGCGAGTTGTTGCATGACTAAATAAGTGAGGAAAGTGGCTTAAAATAACTGCATGTGGGAAAGGGTTCGTCTGTTACGTGTTCACTTGTATTCGCACCTCTGCAGGCCAAATCCCTTTCGGCGGTACAGTGAACGATTTTCCCATAACCCCTTTCCCACATGCATACACTCCCTATAAATGAAACTGTCGAAAACATTGTGATAAAAACAGCCATTGCACATCATGTTTTCAAAGGTCGATTTGCTTGCATTGTTGGGGTTTTAGGCCGTTTTCAACAGCACGTATGCCCAATCGCCATCACGGTGCACATACTCGTGTTTTTGGGGTGATTCTACCCAGCTAGGCAATAGGACTGATAAGAGGAGCCATTGCTCGTCATGTTTTCAAAGGTCGTTTTGATTGCGTTGTTGGTTGTTTTAGGCCGTTTTCAACAGCATTTATGTTACATACACCTCACTGCTCACACACACACACATGCTTCCTTGGTGAATCAACCCATCTACGCGATAGGACTGAAAACAGTGTGGTATAAGGAGCCATTGCTCATCGCGTTTTCAAAGGTCGATTTGCTTGCATTGTTGGGGTTTTAGGCCGTTTTCAACAGCATGTATGCCCAATCGCCATCACGGTGCACATACTCGTGTTTTTTGGGTGATTCTACCCAGCTAGGCAATAGGACTGATAAGAGGAGCCATTGCTCGTTATGTTTTCAAAGGTCGTTTTGATTACGTTGTTGGTTGTTTTAGGCCGTTTTCAACAGCATTTATGTTACATACACCTCACTGCTCACACACACACACACACATGCTTCCTGGGTGAATCAACCCATCTACGCGATAGGACTGAAAACAGTGTGGTAAGAGGAGCCATTGCTCATCGCGTTTTCAAAGGTGAATGTGATTGCATTGTTGGGGTTTATAGGAGGCCGTTTTCAACAGCATGTATGTCCAATCACTCTCACAGTTCACAAACTCATGGGACCTGGGAGAATCAACCCAGCTATGCGTTACGACTGAACACAGTGTGGAAAGAGGAGCCATTGCTCATCATGATTTCAAAGGCCGTTTTGTTTGTATTGTTGGGTGTTTTACGCCGGTTTCAACATCATATATGTCAAATCACCCGCACTGTTCACATACTCATGCGTCCTGGGTGATTCAATCCAGCTGCACAATAGTACTGAACACACTGTGACAAAGGGAGCAATTGCCCGCCCTGCTTTCAGAGGTCGTTTTGTTGGTATTGTTGGGTGTTTTAGGCCGTTTTCAACATCATATATGTCAAATCACCCGCACTGTTCACATACTCATGCGTCCTGGGTGATTCAACCCAGCCACTCAATAATACTGAACACACTGTGACAAAGGGAGCAATTGCCCGTCCTGTTTTCAGAGGTCGTTTTGTTGTTATTGTTGGGTGTTTTAGGCCGTTTTCCACATCATTCAAGTCATACTACCCCGTCAGCTCACACACTCGTGATCCCTGGGTGAATCAACCCAGCTATGCAACAGACCTGAACACATTGTGGCAAGAGAAGCAATTGCCCGTGATGCTTTAAAATGTCGTTTAGCTTGCATAGTATGGGTTTTGATCTTGGAAGCGAGTTGTTGCATGACTAAATAAGTGAGGAAAGTGGCTTAAAATAACTGCATGTGGGAAAGGGTTCGTCTGTTACGTGTTCACTTGTATTCGCACCTCTGCAGGCCAAATCCCTTTCGGCGGTACAGTGAACGATTTTCCCATAACCCCTTTCCCACATGCATACACTCCCTATAAATGAAACTGTCGAAAACATTGTGATAAAAACAGCCATTGCACATCATGTTTTCAAAGGTCGATTTGCTTGCATTGTTGGGGTTTTAGGCCGTTTTCAACAGCACGTATGCCCAATCGCCATCACGGTGCACATACTCGTGTTTTTGGGGTGATTCTACCCAGCTAGGCAATAGGACTGATAAGAGGAGCCATTGCTCGTCATGTTTTCAAAGGTCGTTTTGATTGCGTTGTTGGTTGTTTTAGGCCGTTTTCAACAGCATTTATGTTACATACACCTCACTGCTCACACACACACACATGCTTCCTTGGTGAATCAACCCATCTACGCGATAGGACTGAAAACAGTGTGGTATAAGGAGCCATTGCTCATCGCGTTTTCAAAGGTCGATTTGCTTGCATTGTTGGGGTTTTAGGCCGTTTTCAACAGCATGTATGCCCAATCGCCATCACGGTGCACATACTCGTGTTTTTTGGGTGATTCTACCCAGCTAGGCAATAGGACTGATAAGAGGAGCCATTGCTCGTTATGTTTTCAAAGGTCGTTTTGATTACGTTGTTGGTTGTTTTAGGCCGTTTTCAACAGCATTTATGTTACATACACCTCACTGCTCACACACACACACACACATGCTTCCTGGGTGAATCAACCCATCTACGCGATAGGACTGAAAACAGTGTGGTAAGAGGAGCCATTGCTCATCGCGTTTTCAAAGGTGAATGTGATTGCATTGTTGGGGTTTATAGGAGGCCGTTTTCAACAGCATGTATGTCCAATCACTCTCACAGTTCACAAACTCATGGGACCTGGGAGAATCAACCCAGCTATGCGTTACGACTGAACACAGTGTGGAAAGAGGAGCCATTGCTCATCATGATTTCAAAGGCCGTTTTGTTTGTATTGTTGGGTGTTTTACGCCGGTTTCAACATCATATATGTCAAATCACCCGCACTGTTCACATACTCATGCGTCCTGGGTGATTCAATCCAGCTGCACAATAGTACTGAACACACTGTGACAAAGGGAGCAATTGCCCGCCCTGCTTTCAGAGGTCGTTTTGTTGGTATTGTTGGGTGTTTTAGGCCGTTTTCAACATCATATATGTCAAATCACCCGCACTGTTCACATACTCATGCGTCCTGGGTGATTCAACCCAGCCACTCAATAATACTGAACACACTGTGACAAAGGGAGCAATTGCCCGTCCTGTTTTCAGAGGTCGTTTTGTTGTTATTGTTGGGTGTTTTAGGCCGTTTTCCACATCATTCAAGTCATACTACCCCGTCAGCTCACACACTCGTGATCCCTGGGTGAATCAACCCAGCTATGCAACAGACCTGAACACATTGTGGCAAGAGAAGCAATTGCCCGTGATGCTTTAAAATGTCGTTTAGCTTGCATAGTATGGGTTTTGATCTTGGAAGCGAGTTGTTGCATGACTAAATAAGTGAGGAAAGTGGCTTAAAATAACTGCATGTGGGAAAGGGTTCGTCTGTTACGTGTTCACTTGTATTCGCACCTCTGCAGGCCAAATCCCTTTCGGCGGTACAGTGAACGATTTTCCCATAACCCCTTTCCCACATGCATACACTCCCTATAAATGAAACTGTCGAAAACATTGTGATAAAAACAGCCATTGCACATCATGTTTTCAAAGGTCGATTTGCTTGCATTGTTGGGGTTTTAGGCCGTTTTCAACAGCACGTATGCCCAATCGCCATCACGGTGCACATACTCGTGTTTTTGGGGTGATTCTACCCAGCTAGGCAATAGGACTGATAAGAGGAGCCATTGCTCGTCATGTTTTCAAAGGTCGTTTTGATTGCGTTGTTGGTTGTTTTAGGCCGTTTTCAACAGCATTTATGTTACATACACCTCACTGCTCACACACACACACATGCTTCCTTGGTGAATCAACCCATCTACGCGATAGGACTGAAAACAGTGTGGTATAAGGAGCCATTGCTCATCGCGTTTTCAAAGGTCGATTTGCTTGCATTGTTGGGGTTTTAGGCCGTTTTCAACAGCATGTATGCCCAATCGCCATCACGGTGCACATACTCGTGTTTTTTGGGTGATTCTACCCAGCTAGGCAATAGGACTGATAAGAGGAGCCATTGCTCGTTATGTTTTCAAAGGTCGTTTTGATTACGTTGTTGGTTGTTTTAGGCCGTTTTCAACAGCATTTATGTTACATACACCTCACTGCTCACACACACACACACACATGCTTCCTGGGTGAATCAACCCATCTACGCGATAGGACTGAAAACAGTGTGGTAAGAGGAGCCATTGCTCATCGCGTTTTCAAAGGTGAATGTGATTGCATTGTTGGGGTTTATAGGAGGCCGTTTTCAACAGCATGTATGTCCAATCACTCTCACAGTTCACAAACTCATGGGACCTGGGAGAATCAACCCAGCTATGCGTTACGACTGAACACAGTGTGGAAAGAGGAGCCATTGCTCATCATGATTTCAAAGGCCGTTTTGTTTGTATTGTTGGGTGTTTTACGCCGGTTTCAACATCATATATGTCAAATCACCCGCACTGTTCACATACTCATGCGTCCTGGGTGATTCAATCCAGCTGCACAATAGTACTGAACACACTGTGACAAAGGGAGCAATTGCCCGCCCTGCTTTCAGAGGTCGTTTTGTTGGTATTGTTGGGTGTTTTAGGCCGTTTTCAACATCATATATGTCAAATCACCCGCACTGTTCACATACTCATGCGTCCTGGGTGATTCAACCCAGCCACTCAATAATACTGAACACACTGTGACAAAGGGAGCAATTGCCCGTCCTGTTTTCAGAGGTCGTTTTGTTGTTATTGTTGGGTGTTTTAGGCCGTTTTCCACATCATTCAAGTCATACTACCCCGTCAGCTCACACACTCGTGATCCCTGGGTGAATCAACCCAGCTATGCAACAGACCTGAACACATTGTGGCAAGAGAAGCAATTGCCCGTGATGCTTTAAAATGTCGTTTAGCTTGCATAGTATGGGTTTTGATCTTGGAAGCGAGTTGTTGCATGACTAAATAAGTGAGGAAAGTGGCTTAAAATAACTGCATGTGGGAAAGGGTTCGTCTGTTACGTGTTCACTTGTATTCGCACCTCTGCAGGCCAAATCCCTTTCGGCGGTACAGTGAACGATTTTCCCATAACCCCTTTCCCACATGCATACACTCCCTATAAATGAAACTGTCGAAAACATTGTGATAAAAACAGCCATTGCACATCATGTTTTCAAAGGTCGATTTGCTTGCATTGTTGGGGTTTTAGGCCGTTTTCAACAGCACGTATGCCCAATCGCCATCACGGTGCACATACTCGTGTTTTTGGGGTGATTCTACCCAGCTAGGCAATAGGACTGATAAGAGGAGCCATTGCTCGTCATGTTTTCAAAGGTCGTTTTGATTGCGTTGTTGGTTGTTTTAGGCCGTTTTCAACAGCATTTATGTTACATACACCTCACTGCTCACACACACACACATGCTTCCTTGGTGAATCAACCCATCTACGCGATAGGACTGAAAACAGTGTGGTATAAGGAGCCATTGCTCATCGCGTTTTCAAAGGTCGATTTGCTTGCATTGTTGGGGTTTTAGGCCGTTTTCAACAGCATGTATGCCCAATCGCCATCACGGTGCACATACTCGTGTTTTTTGGGTGATTCTACCCAGCTAGGCAATAGGACTGATAAGAGGAGCCATTGCTCGTTATGTTTTCAAAGGTCGTTTTGATTACGTTGTTGGTTGTTTTAGGCCGTTTTCAACAGCATTTATGTTACATACACCTCACTGCTCACACACACACACACACACATGCTTCCTGGGTGAATCAACCCATCTACGCGATAGGACTGAAAACAGTGTGGTAAGAGGAGCCATTGCTCATCGCGTTTTCAAAGGTGAATGTGATTGCATTGTTGGGGTTTATAGGAGGCCGTTTTCAACAGCATGTATGTCCAATCACTCTCACAGTTCACAAACTCATGGGACCTGGGAGAATCAACCCAGCTATGCGTTACGACTGAACACAGTGTGGAAAGAGGAGCCATTGCTCATCATGATTTCAAAGGCCGTTTTGTTTGTATTGTTGGGTGTTTTACGCCGGTTTCAACATCATATATGTCAAATCACCCGCACTGTTCACATACTCATGCGTCCTGGGTGATTCAATCCAGCTGCACAATAGTACTGAACACACTGTGACAAAGGGAGCAATTGCCCGCCCTGCTTTCAGAGGTCGTTTTGTTGGTATTGTTGGGTGTTTTAGGCCGTTTTCAACATCATATATGTCAAATCACCCGCACTGTTCACATACTCATGCGTCCTGGGTGATTCAACCCAGCCACTCAATAATACTGAACACACTGTGACAAAGGGAGCAATTGCCCGTCCTGTTTTCAGAGGTCGTTTTGTTGTTATTGTTGGGTGTTTTAGGCCGTTTTCCACATCATTCAAGTCATACTACCCCGTCAGCTCACACACTCGTGATCCCTGGGTGAATCAACCCAGCTATGCAACAGACCTGAACACATTGTGGCAAGAGAAGCAATTGCCCGTGATGCTTTAAAATGTCGTTTAGCTTGCATAGTATGGGTTTTGATCTTGGAAGCGAGTTGTTGCATGACTAAATAAGTGAGGAAAGTGGCTTAAAATAACTGCATGTGGGAAAGGGTTCGTCTGTTACGTGTTCACTTGTATTCGCACCTCTGCAGGCCAAATCCCTTTCGGCGGTACAGTGAACGATTTTCCCATAACCCCTTTCCCACATGCATACACTCCCTATAAATGAAACTGTCGAAAACATTGTGATAAAAACAGCCATTGCACATCATGTTTTCAAAGGTCGATTTGCTTGCATTGTTGGGGTTTTAGGCCGTTTTCAACAGCACGTATGCCCAATCGCCATCACGGTGCACATACTCGTGTTTTTGGGGTGATTCTACCCAGCTAGGCAATAGGACTGATAAGAGGAGCCATTGCTCGTCATGTTTTCAAAGGTCGTTTTGATTGCGTTGTTGGTTGTTTTAGGCCGTTTTCAACAGCATTTATGTTACATACACCTCACTGCTCACACACACACACATGCTTCCTTGGTGAATCAACCCATCTACGCGATAGGACTGAAAACAGTGTGGTATAAGGAGCCATTGCTCATCGCGTTTTCAAAGGTCGATTTGCTTGCATTGTTGGGGTTTTAGGCCGTTTTCAACAGCATGTATGCCCAATCGCCATCACGGTGCACATACTCGTGTTTTTTGGGTGATTCTACCCAGCTAGGCAATAGGACTGATAAGAGGAGCCATTGCTCGTTATGTTTTCAAAGGTCGTTTTGATTACGTTGTTGGTTGTTTTAGGCCGTTTTCAACAGCATTTATGTTACATACACCTCACTGCTCACACACACACACACACACATGCTTCCTGGGTGAATCAACCCATCTACGCGATAGGACTGAAAACAGTGTGGTAAGAGGAGCCATTGCTCATCGCGTTTTCAAAGGTGAATGTGATTGCATTGTTGGGGTTTATAGGAGGCCGTTTTCAACAGCATGTATGTCCAATCACTCTCACAGTTCACAAACTCATGGGACCTGGGAGAATCAACCCAGCTATGCGTTACGACTGAACACAGTGTGGAAAGAGGAGCCATTGCTCATCATGATTTCAAAGGCCGTTTTGTTTGTATTGTTGGGTGTTTTACGCCGGTTTCAACATCATATATGTCAAATCACCCGCACTGTTCACATACTCATGCGTCCTGGGTGATTCAATCCAGCTGCACAATAGTACTGAACACACTGTGACAAAGGGAGCAATTGCCCGCCCTGCTTTCAGAGGTCGTTTTGTTGGTATTGTTGGGTGTTTTAGGCCGTTTTCAACATCATATATGTCAAATCACCCGCACTGTTCACATACTCATGCGTCCTGGGTGATTCAACCCAGCCACTCAATAATACTGAACACACTGTGACAAAGGGAGCAATTGCCCGTCCTGTTTTCAGAGGTCGTTTTGTTGTTATTGTTGGGTGTTTTAGGCCGTTTTCCACATCATTCAAGTCATACTACCCCGTCAGCTCACACACTCGTGATCCCTGGGTGAATCAACCCAGCTATGCAACAGACCTGAACACATTGTGGCAAGAGAAGCAATTGCCCGTGATGCTTTAAAATGTCGTTTAGCTTGCATAGTATGGGTTTTGATCTTGGAAGCGAGTTGTTGCATGACTAAATAAGTGAGGAAAGTGGCTTAAAATAACTGCATGTGGGAAAGGGTTCGTCTGTTACGTGTTCACTTGTATTCGCACCTCTGCAGGCCAAATCCCTTTCGGCGGTACAGTGAACGATTTTCCCATAACCCCTTTCCCACATGCATACACTCCCTATAAATGAAACTGTCGAAAACATTGTGATAAAAACAGCCATTGCACATCATGTTTTCAAAGGTCGATTTGCTTGCATTGTTGGGGTTTTAGGCCGTTTTCAACAGCACGTATGCCCAATCGCCATCACGGTGCACATACTCGTGTTTTTGGGGTGATTCTACCCAGCTAGGCAATAGGACTGATAAGAGGAGCCATTGCTCGTCATGTTTTCAAAGGTCGTTTTGATTGCGTTGTTGGTTGTTTTAGGCCGTTTTCAACAGCATTTATGTTACATACACCTCACTGCTCACACACACACACATGCTTCCTTGGTGAATCAACCCATCTACGCGATAGGACTGAAAACAGTGTGGTATAAGGAGCCATTGCTCATCGCGTTTTCAAAGGTCGATTTGCTTGCATTGTTGGGGTTTTAGGCCGTTTTCAACAGCATGTATGCCCAATCGCCATCACGGTGCACATACTCGTGTTTTTTGGGTGATTCTACCCAGCTAGGCAATAGGACTGATAAGAGGAGCCATTGCTCGTCATGTTTTCAAAGGTCGTTTTGATTGCGTTGTTGGTTGTTTTAGGCCGTTTTCAACAGCATTTATGTTACATACACCTCACTGCTCACACACACACACATGCTTCCTTGGTGAATCAACCCATCTACGCGATAGGACTGAAAACAGTGTGGTATAAGGAGCCATTGCTCATCGCGTTTTCAAAGGTCGATTTGCTTGCATTGTTGGGGTTTTAGGCCGTTTTCAACAGCATGTATGCCCAATCGCCATCACGGTGCACATACTCGTGTTTTTTGGGTGATTCTACCCAGCTAGGCAATAGGACTGATAAGAGGAGCCATTGCTCGTTATGTTTTCAAAGGTCGTTTTGATTACGTTGTTGGTTGTTTTAGGCCGTTTTCAACAGCATTTATGTTACATACACCTCACTGCTCACACACACACACACACATGCTTCCTGGGTGAATCAACCCATCTACGCGATAGGACTGAAAACAGTGTGGTAAGAGGAGCCATTGCTCATCGCGTTTTCAAAGGTGAATGTGATTGCATTGTTGGGGTTTATAGGAGGCCGTTTTCAACAGCATGTATGTCCAATCACTCTCACAGTTCACAAACTCATGGGACCTGGGAGAATCAACCCAGCTATGCGTTACGACTGAACACAGTGTGAAAAGAGGAGCCATTGCTCATCATGATTTCAAAGGCCGTTTTGTTTGTATTGTTGGGTGTTTTACGCCGGTTTCAACATCATATATGTCAAATCACCCGCACTGTTCACATACTCATGCGTCCTGGGTGATTCAATCCAGCTGCACAATAGTACTGAACACACTGTGACAAAGGGAGCAATTGCCCGCCCTGCTTTCAGAGGTCGTTTTGTTGGTATTGTTGGGTGTTTTAGGCCGTTTTCAACATCATATATGTCAAATCACCCGCACTGTTCACATACTCATGCGTCCTGGGTGATTCAACCCAGCCACTCAATAATACTGAACACACTGTGACAAAGGGAGCAATTGCCCGTCCTGTTTTCAGAGGTCGTTTTGTTGTTATTGTTGGGTGTTTTAGGCCGTTTTCCACATCATTCAAGTCATACTACCCCGTCAGCTCACACACTCGTGATCCCTGGGTGAATCAACCCAGCTATGCAACAGACCTGAACACATTGTGGCAAGAGAAGCAATTGCCCGTGATGCTTTAAAATGTCGTTTAGCTTGCATAGTATGGGTTTTGATCTTGGAAGCGAGTTGTTGCATGACTAAATAAGTGAGGAAAGTGGCTTAAAATAACTGCATGTGGGAAAGGGTTCGTCTGTTACGTGTTCACTTGTATTCGCACCTCTGCAGGCCAAATCCCTTTCGGCGGTACAGTGAACGATTTTCCCATAACCCCTTTCCCACATGCATACACTCCCTATAAATGAAACTGTCGAAAACATTGTGATAAAAACAGCCATTGCACATCATGTTTTCAAAGGTCGATTTGCTTGCATTGTTGGGGTTTTAGGCCGTTTTCAACAGCACGTATGCCCAATCGCCATCACGGTGCACATACTCGTGTTTTTGGGGTGATTCTACCCAGCTAGGCAATAGGACTGATAAGAGGAGCCATTGCTCGTCATGTTTTCAAAGGTCGTTTTGATTGCGTTGTTGGTTGTTTTAGGCCGTTTTCAACAGCATTTATGTTACATACACCTCACTGCTCACACACACACACATGCTTCCTTGGTGAATCAACCCATCTACGCGATAGGACTGAAAACAGTGTGGTATAAGGAGCCATTGCTCATCGCGTTTTCAAAGGTCGATTTGCTTGCATTGTTGGGGTTTTAGGCCGTTTTCAACAGCATGTATGCCCAATCGCCATCACGGTGCACATACTCGTGTTTTTTGGGTGATTCTACCCAGCTAGGCAATAGGACTGATAAGAGGAGCCATTGCTCGTTATGTTTTCAAAGGTCGTTTTGATTACGTTGTTGGTTGTTTTAGGCCGTTTTCAACAGCATTTATGTTACATACACCTCACTGCTCACACACACACACACACATGCTTCCTGGGTGAATCAACCCATCTACGCGATAGGACTGAAAACAGTGTGGTAAGAGGAGCCATTGCTCATCGCGTTTTCAAAGGTGAATGTGATTGCATTGTTGGGGTTTATAGGAGGCCGTTTTCAACAGCATGTATGTCCAATCACTCTCACAGTTCACAAACTCATGGGACCTGGGAGAATCAACCCAGCTATGCGTTACGACTGAACACAGTGTGGAAAGAGGAGCCATTGCTCATCATGATTTCAAAGGCCGTTTTGTTTGTATTGTTGGGTGTTTTACGCCGGTTTCAACATCATATATGTCAAATCACCCGCACTGTTCACATACTCATGCGTCCTGGGTGATTCAATCCAGCTGCACAATAGTACTGAACACACTGTGACAAAGGGAGCAATTGCCCGCCCTGCTTTCAGAGGTCGTTTTGTTGGTATTGTTGGGTGTTTTAGGCCGTTTTCAACATCATATATGTCAAATCACCCGCACTGTTCACATACTCATGCGTCCTGGGTGATTCAACCCAGCCACTCAATAATACTGAACACACTGTGACAAAGCGAGCAATTGCCCGTCCTGTTTTCAGAGGTCGTTTTGTTGTTATTGTTGGGTGTTTTAGGCCGTTTTCCACATCATTCAAGTCATACTACCCCGTCAGCTCACACACTCGTGATCCCTGGGTGAATCAACCCAGCTATGCAACAGACCTGAACACATTGTGGCAAGAGAAGCAATTGCCCGTGATGCTTTAAAATGTCGTTTAGCTTGCATAGTATGGGTTTTGATCTTGGAAGCTAGTTGTTGCATGACTAAATAAGTGAGGAAAGTGGCTTAAAATAACTGCATGTGGGAAAGGGTTCGTCTGTTACGTGTTCACTTGTATTCGCACCTCTGCAGGCCAAATCCCTTTCGGCGGTACAGTGAACGATTTTCCCATAACCCCTTTCCCACATGCATACACTCCCTATAAATGAAACTGTCGAAAACATTGTGATAAAAACAGCCATTGCACATCATGTTTTCAAAGGTCGATTTGCTTGCATTGTTGGGGTTTTAGGCCGTTTTCAACAGCACGTATGCCCAATCGCCATCACGGTGCACATACTCGTGTTTTTGGGGTGATTCTACCCAGCTAGGCAATAGGACTGATAAGAGGAGCCATTGCTCGTCATGTTTTCAAAGGTCGTTTTGATTGCGTTGTTGGTTGTTTTAGGCCGTTTTCAACAGCATTTATGTTACATACACCTCACTGCTCACACACACACACATGCTTCCTTGGTGAATCAACCCATCTACGCGATAGGACTGAAAACAGTGTGGTATAAGGAGCCATTGCTCATCGCGTTTTCAAAGGTCGATTTGCTTGCATTGTTGGGGTTTTAGGCCGTTTTCAACAGCATGTATGCCCAATCGCCATCACGGTGCACATACTCGTGTTTTTTGGGTGATTCTACCCAGCTAGGCAATAGGACTGATAAGAGGAGCCATTGCTCGTTATGTTTTCAAAGGTCGTTTTGATTACGTTGTTGGTTGTTTTAGGCCGTTTTCAACAGCATTTATGTTACATACACCTCACTGCTCACACACACACACACACATGCTTCCTGGGTGAATCAACCCATCTACGCGATAGGACTGAAAACAGTGTGGTAAGAGGAGCCATTGCTCATCGCGTTTTCAAAGGTGAATGTGATTGCATTGTTGGGGTTTATAGGAGGCCGTTTTCAACAGCATGTATGTCCAATCACTCTCACAGTTCACAAACTCATGGGACCTGGGAGAATCAACCCAGCTATGCGTTACGACTGAACACAGTGTGGAAAGAGGAGCCATTGCTCATCATGATTTCAAAGGCCGTTTTGTTTGTATTGTTGGGTGTTTTACGCCGGTTTCAACATCATATATGTCAAATCACCCGCACTGTTCACATACTCATGCGTCCTGGGTGATTCAATCCAGCTGCACAATAGTACTGAACACACTGTGACAAAGGGAGCAATTGCCCGCCCTGCTTTCAGAGGTCGTTTTGTTGGTATTGTTGGGTGTTTTAGGCCGTTTTCAACATCATATATGTCAAATCACCCGCACTGTTCACATACTCATGCGTCCTGGGTGATTCAACCCAGCCACTCAATAATACTGAACACACTGTGACAAAGGGAGCAATTGCCCGTCCTGTTTTCAGAGGTCGTTTTGTTGTTATTGTTGGGTGTTTTAGGCCGTTTTCCACATCATTCAAGTCATACTACCCCGTCAGCTCACACACTCGTGATCCCTGGGTGAATCAACCCAGCTATGCAACAGACCTGAACACATTGTGGCAAGAGAAGCAATTGCCCGTGATGCTTTAAAATGTCGTTTAGCTTGCATAGTATGGGTTTTGATCTTGGAAGCGAGTTGTTGCATGACTAAATAAGTGAGGAAAGTGGCTTAAAATAACTGCATGTGGGAAAGGGTTCGTCTGTTACGTGTTCACTTGTATTCGCACCTCTGCAGGCCAAATCCCTTTCGGCGGTACAGTGAACGATTTTCCCATAACCCCTTTCCCACATGCATACACTCCCTATAAATGAAACTGTCGAAAACATTGTGATAAAAACAGCCATTGCACATCATGTTTTCAAAGGTCGATTTGCTTGCATTGTTGGGGTTTTAGGCCGTTTTCAACAGCACGTATGCCCAATCGCCATCACGGTGCACATACTCGTGTTTTTGGGGTGATTCTACCCAGCTAGGCAATAGGACTGATAAGAGGAGCCATTGCTCGTCATGTTTTCAAAGGTCGTTTTGATTGCGTTGTTGGTTGTTTTAGGCCGTTTTCAACAGCATTTATGTTACATACACCTCACTGCTCACACACACACACATGCTTCCTTGGTGAATCAACCCATCTACGCGATAGGACTGAAAACAGTGTGGTATAAGGAGCCATTGCTCATCGCGTTTTCAAAGGTCGATTTGCTTGCATTGTTGGGGTTTTAGGCCGTTTTCAACAGCATGTATGCCCAATCGCCATCACGGTGCACATACTCGTGTTTTTTGGGTGATTCTACCCAGCTAGGCAATAGGACTGATAAGAGGAGCCATTGCTCGTTATGTTTTCAAAGGTCGTTTTGATTACGTTGTTGGTTGTTTTAGGCCGTTTTCAACAGCATTTATGTTACATACACCTCACTGCTCACACACACACACACACATGCTTCCTGGGTGAATCAACCCATCTACGCGATAGGACTGAAAACAGTGTGGTAAGAGGAGCCATTGCTCATCGCGTTTTCAAAGGTGAATGTGATTGCATTGTTGGGGTTTATAGGAGGCCGTTTTCAACAGCATGTATGTCCAATCACTCTCACAGTTCACAAACTCATGGGACCTGGGAGAATCAACCCAGCTATGCGTTACGACTGAACACAGTGTGGAAAGAGGAGCCATTGCTCATCATGATTTCAAAGGCCGTTTTGTTTGTATTGTTGGGTGTTTTACGCCGGTTTCAACATCATATATGTCAAATCACCCGCACTGTTCACATACTCATGCGTCCTGGGTGATTCAATCCAGCTGCACAATAGTACTGAACACACTGTGACAAAGGGAGCAATTGCCCGCCCTGCTTTCAGAGGTCGTTTTGTTGGTATTGTTGGGTGTTTTAGGCCGTTTTCAACATCATATATGTCAAATCACCCGCACTGTTCACATACTCATGCGTCCTGGGTGATTCAACCCAGCCACTCAATAATACTGAACACACTGTGACAAAGGGAGCAATTGCCCGTCCTGTTTTCAGAGGTCGTTTTGTTGTTATTGTTGGGTGTTTTAGGCCGTTTTCCACATCATTCAAGTCATACTACCCCGTCAGCTCACACACTCGTGATCCCTGGGTGAATCAACCCAGCTATGCAACAGACCTGAACACATTGTGGCAAGAGAAGCAATTGCCCGTGATGCTTTAAAATGTCGTTTAGCTTGCATAGTATGGGTTTTGATCTTGGAAGCGAGTTGTTGCATGACTAAATAAGTGAGGAAAGTGGCTTAAAATAACTGCATGTGGGAAAGGGTTCGTCTGTTACGTGTTCACTTGTATTCGCACCTCTGCAGGCCAAATCCCTTTCGGCGGTACAGTGAACGATTTTCCCATAACCCCTTTCCCACATGCATACACTCCCTATAAATGAAACTGTCGAAAACATTGTGATAAAAACAGCCATTGCACATCATGTTTTCAAAGGTCGATTTGCTTGCATTGTTGGGGTTTTAGGCCGTTTTCAACAGCACGTATGCCCAATCGCCATCACGGTGCACATACTCGTGTTTTTGGGGTGATTCTACCCAGCTAGGCAATAGGACTGATAAGAGGAGCCATTGCTCGTCATGTTTTCAAAGGTCGTTTTGATTGCGTTGTTGGTTGTTTTAGGCCGTTTTCAACAGCATTTATGTTACATACACCTCACTGCTCACACACACACACATGCTTCCTTGGTGAATCAACCCATCTACGCGATAGGACTGAAAACAGTGTGGTATAAGGAGCCATTGCTCATCGCGTTTTCAAAGGTCGATTTGCTTGCATTGTTGGGGTTTTAGGCCGTTTTCAACAGCATGTATGCCCAATCGCCATCACGGTGCACATACTCGTGTTTTTTGGGTGATTCTACCCAGCTAGGCAATAGGACTGATAAGAGGAGCCATTGCTCGTTATGTTTTCAAAGGTCGTTTTGATTACGTTGTTGGTTGTTTTAGGCCGTTTTCAACAGCATTTATGTTACATACACCTCACTGCTCACACACACACACACACATGCTTCCTGGGTGAATCAACCCATCTACGCGATAGGACTGAAAACAGTGTGGTAAGAGGAGCCATTGCTCATCGCGTTTTCAAAGGTGAATGTGATTGCATTGTTGGGGTTTATAGGAGGCCGTTTTCAACAGCATGTATGTCCAATCACTCTCACAGTTCACAAACTCATGGGACCTGGGAGAATCAACCCAGCTATGCGTTACGACTGAACACAGTGTGGAAAGAGGAGCCATTGCTCATCATGATTTCAAAGGCCGTTTTGTTTGTATTGTTGGGTGTTTTACGCCGGTTTCAACATCATATATGTCAAATCACCCGCACTGTTCACATACTCATGCGTCCTGGGTGATTCAATCCAGCTGCACAATAGTACTGAACACACTGTGACAAAGGGAGCAATTGCCCGCCCTGCTTTCAGAGGTCGTTTTGTTGGTATTGTTGGGTGTTTTAGGCCGTTTTCAACATCATATATGTCAAATCACCCGCACTGTTCACATACTCATGCGTCCTGGGTGATTCAACCCAGCCACTCAATAATACTGAACACACTGTGACAAAGCGAGCAATTGCCCGTCCTGTTTTCAGAGGTCGTTTTGTTGTTATTGTTGGGTGTTTTAGGCCGTTTTCCACATCATTCAAGTCATACTACCCCGTCAGCTCACACACTCGTGATCCCTGGGTGAATCAACCCAGCTATGCAACAGACCTGAACACATTGTGGCAAGAGAAGCAATTGCCCGTGATGCTTTAAAATGTCGTTTAGCTTGCATAGTATGGGTTTTGATCTTGGAAGCGAGTTGTTGCATGACTAAATAAGTGAGGAAAGTGGCTTAAAATAACTGCATGTGGGAAAGGGTTCGTCTGTTACGTGTTCACTTGTATTCGCACCTCTGCAGGCCAAATCCCTTTCGGCGGTACAGTGAACGATTTTCCCATAACCCCTTTCCCACATGCATACACTCCCTATAAATGAAACTGTCGAAAACATTGTGATAAAAACAGCCATTGCACATCATGTTTTCAAAGGTCGATTTGCTTGCATTGTTGGGGTTTTAGGCCGTTTTCAACAGCACGTATGCCCAATCGCCATCACGGTGCACATACTCGTGTTTTTGGGGTGATTCTACCCAGCTAGGCAATAGGACTGATAAGAGGAGCCATTGCTCGTCATGTTTTCAAAGGTCGTTTTGATTGCGTTGTTGGTTGTTTTAGGCCGTTTTCAACAGCATTTATGTTACATACACCTCACTGCTCACACACACACACATGCTTCCTTGGTGAATCAACCCATCTACGCGATAGGACTGAAAACAGTGTGGTATAAGGAGCCATTGCTCATCGCGTTTTCAAAGGTCGATTTGCTTGCATTGTTGGGGTTTTAGGCCGTTTTCAACAGCATGTATGCCCAATCGCCATCACGGTGCACATACTCGTGTTTTTTGGGTGATTCTACCCAGCTAGGCAATAGGACTGATAAGAGGAGCCATTGCTCGTTATGTTTTCAAAGGTCGTTTTGATTACGTTGTTGGTTGTTTTAGGCCGTTTTCAACAGCATTTATGTTACATACACCTCACTGCTCACACACACACACACACATGCTTCCTGGGTGAATCAACCCATCTACGCGATAGGACTGAAAACAGTGTGGTAAGAGGAGCCATTGCTCATCGCGTTTTCAAAGGTGAATGTGATTGCATTGTTGGGGTTTATAGGAGGCCGTTTTCAACAGCATGTATGTCCAATCACTCTCACAGTTCACAAACTCATGGGACCTGGGAGAATCAACCCAGCTATGCGTTACGACTGAACACAGTGTGGAAAGAGGAGCCATTGCTCATCATGATTTCAAAGGCCGTTTTGTTTGTATTGTTGGGTGTTTTACGCCGGTTTCAACATCATATATGTCAAATCACCCGCACTGTTCACATACTCATGCGTCCTGGGTGATTCAATCCAGCTGCACAATAGTACTGAACACACTGTGACAAAGGGAGCAATTGCCCGCCCTGCTTTCAGAGGTCGTTTTGTTGGTATTGTTGGGTGTTTTAGGCCGTTTTCAACATCATATATGTCAAATCACCCGCACTGTTCACATACTCATGCGTCCTGGGTGATTCAACCCAGCCACTCAATAATACTGAACACACTGTGACAAAGGGAGCAATTGCCCGTCCTGTTTTCAGAGGTCGTTTTGTTGTTATTGTTGGGTGTTTTAGGCCGTTTTCCACATCATTCAAGTCATACTACCCCGTCAGCTCACACACTCGTGATCCCTGGGTGAATCAACCCAGCTATGCAACAGACCTGAACACATTGTGGCAAGAGAAGCAATTGCCCGTGATGCTTTAAAATGTCGTTTAGCTTGCATAGTATGGGTTTTGATCTTGGAAGCGAGTTGTTGCATGACTAAATAAGTGAGGAAAGTGGCTTAAAATAACTGCATGTGGGAAAGGGTTCGTCTGTTACGTGTTCACTTGTATTCGCACCTCTGCAGGCCAAATCCCTTTCGGCGGTACAGTGAACGATTTTCCCATAACCCCTTTCCCACATGCATACACTCCCTATAAATGAAACTGTCGAAAACATTGTGATAAAAACAGCCATTGCACATCATGTTTTCAAAGGTCGATTTGCTTGCATTGTTGGGGTTTTAGGCCGTTTTCAACAGCACGTATGCCCAATCGCCATCACGGTGCACATACTCGTGTTTTTGGGGTGATTCTACCCAGCTAGGCAATAGGACTGATAAGAGGAGCCATTGCTCGTCATGTTTTCAAAGGTCGTTTTGATTGCGTTGTTGGTTGTTTTAGGCCGTTTTCAACAGCATTTATGTTACATACACCTCACTGCTCACACACACACACATGCTTCCTTGGTGAATCAACCCATCTACGCGATAGGACTGAAAACAGTGTGGTATAAGGAGCCATTGCTCATCGCGTTTTCAAAGGTCGATTTGCTTGCATTGTTGGGGTTTTAGGCCGTTTTCAACAGCATGTATGCCCAATCGCCATCACGGTGCACATACTCGTGTTTTTTGGGTGATTCTACCCAGCTAGGCAATAGGACTGATAAGAGGAGCCATTGCTCGTTATGTTTTCAAAGGTCGTTTTGATTACGTTGTTGGTTGTTTTAGGCCGTTTTCAACAGCATTTATGTTACATACACCTCACTGCTCACACACACACACACACATGCTTCCTGGGTGAATCAACCCATCTACGCGATAGGACTGAAAACAGTGTGGTAAGAGGAGCCATTGCTCATCGCGTTTTCAAAGGTGAATGTGATTGCATTGTTGGGGTTTATAGGAGGCCGTTTTCAACAGCATGTATGTCCAATCACTCTCACAGTTCACAAACTCATGGGACCTGGGAGAATCAACCCAGCTATGCGTTACGATTGAACACAGTGTGGAAAGAGGAGCCATTGCTCATCATGATTTCAAAGGCCGTTTTGTTTGTATTGTTGGGTGTTTTACGCCGGTTTCAACATCATATATGTCAAATCACCCGCACTGTTCACATACTCATGCGTCCTGGGTGATTCAATCCAGCTGCACAATAGTACTGAACACACTGTGACAAAGGGAGCAATTGCCCGCCCTGCTTTCAGAGGTCGTTTTGTTGGTATTGTTGGGTGTTTTAGGCCGTTTTCAACATCATATATGTCAAATCACCCGCACTGTTCACATACTCATGCGTCCTGGGTGATTCAACCCAGCCACTCAATAATACTGAACACACTGTGACAAAGGGAGCAATTGCCCGTCCTGTTTTCAGAGGTCGTTTTGTTGTTATTGTTGGGTGTTTTAGGCCGTTTTCCACATCATTCAAGTCATACTACCCCGTCAGCTCACACACTCGTGATCCCTGGGTGAATCAACCCAGCTATGCAACAGACCTGAACACATTGTGGCAAGAGAAGCAATTGCCCGTGATGCTTTAAAATGTCGTTTAGCTTGCATAGTATGGGTTTTGATCTTGGAAGCGAGTTGTTGCATGACTAAATAAGTGAGGAAAGTGGCTTAAAATAACTGCATGTGGGAAAGGGTTCGTCTGTTACGTGTTCACTTGTATTCGCACCTCTGCAGGCCAAATCCCTTTCGGCGGTACAGTGAACGATTTTCCCATAACCCCTTTCCCACATGCATACACTCCCTATAAATGAAACTGTCGAAAACATTGTGATAAAAACAGCCATTGCACATCATGTTTTCAAAGGTCGATTTGCTTGCATTGTTGGGGTTTTAGGCCGTTTTCAACAGCACGTATGCCCAATCGCCATCACGGTGCACATACTCGTGTTTTTGGGGTGATTCTACCCAGCTAGGCAATAGGACTGATAAGAGGAGCCATTGCTCGTCATGTTTTCAAAGGTCGTTTTGATTGCGTTGTTGGTTGTTTTAGGCCGTTTTCAACAGCATTTATGTTACATACACCTCACTGCTCACACACACACACATGCTTCCTTGGTGAATCAACCCATCTACGCGATAGGACTGAAAACAGTGTGGTATAAGGAGCCATTGCTCATCGCGTTTTCAAAGGTCGATTTGCTTGCATTGTTGGGGTTTTAGGCCGTTTTCAACAGCATGTATGCCCAATCGCCATCACGGTGCACATACTCGTGTTTTTTGGGTGATTCTACCCAGCTAGGCAATAGGACTGATAAGAGGAGCCATTGCTCGTTATGTTTTCAAAGGTCGTTTTGATTACGTTGTTGGTTGTTTTAGGCCGTTTTCAACAGCATTTATGTTACATACACCTCACTGCTCACACACACACACACACATGCTTCCTGGGTGAATCAACCCATCTACGCGATAGGACTGAAAACAGTGTGGTAAGAGGAGCCATTGCTCATCGCGTTTTCAAAGGTGAATGTGATTGCATTGTTGGGGTTTATAGGAGGCCGTTTTCAACAGCATGTATGTCCAATCACTCTCACAGTTCACAAACTCATGGGACCTGGGAGAATCAACCCAGCTATGCGTTACGACTGAACACAGTGTGGAAAGAGGAGCCATTGCTCATCATGATTTCAAAGGCCGTTTTGTTTGTATTGTTGGGTGTTTTACGCCGGTTTCAACATCATATATGTCAAATCACCCGCACTGTTCACATACTCATGCGTCCTGGGTGATTCAATCCAGCTGCACAATAGTACTGAACACACTGTGACAAAGGGAGCAATTGCCCGCCCTGCTTTCAGAGGTCGTTTTGTTGGTATTGTTGGGTGTTTTAGGCCGTTTTCAACATCATATATGTCAAATCACCCGCACTGTTCACATACTCATGCGTCCTGGGTGATTCAACCCAGCCACTCAATAATACTGAACACACTGTGACAAAGCGAGCAATTGCCCGTCCTGTTTTCAGAGGTCGTTTTGTTGTTATTGTTGGGTGTTTTAGGCCGTTTTCCACATCATTCAAGTCATACTACCCCGTCAGCTCACACACTCGTGATCCCTGGGTGAATCAACCCAGCTATGCAACAGACCTGAACACATTGTGGCAAGAGAAGCAATTGCCCGTGATGCTTTAAAATGTCGTTTAGCTTGCATAGTATGGGTTTTGATCTTGGAAGCGAGTTGTTGCATGACTAAATAAGTGAGGAAAGTGGCTTAAAATAACTGCATGTGGGAAAGGGTTCGTCTGTTACGTGTTCACTTGTATTCGCACCTCTGCAGGCCAAATCCCTTTCGGCGGTACAGTGAACGATTTTCCCATAACCCCTTTCCCACATGCATACACTCCCTATAAATGAAACTGTCGAAAACATTGTGATAAAAACAGCCATTGCACATCATGTTTTCAAAGGTCGATTTGCTTGCATTGTTGGGGTTTTAGGCCGTTTTCAACAGCACGTATGCCCAATCGCCATCACGGTGCACATACTCGTGTTTTTGGGGTGATTCTACCCAGCTAGGCAATAGGACTGATAAGAGGAGCCATTGCTCGTCATGTTTTCAAAGGTCGTTTTGATTGCGTTGTTGGTTGTTTTAGGCCGTTTTCAACAGCATTTATGTTACATACACCTCACTGCTCACACACACACACATGCTTCCTTGGTGAATCAACCCATCTACGCGATAGGACTGACAACAGTGTGGTATAAGGAGCCATTGCTCATCGCGTTTTCAAAGGTCGATTTGCTTGCATTGTTGGGGTTTTAGGCCGTTTTCAACAGCATGTATGCCCAATCGCCATCACGGTGCACATACTCGTGTTTTTTGGGTGATTCTACCCAGCTAGGCAATAGGACTGATAAGAGGAGCCATTGCTCGTTATGTTTTCAAAGGTCGTTTTGATTACGTTGTTGGTTGTTTTAGGCCGTTTTCAACAGCATTTATGTTACATACACCTCACTGCTCACACACACACACACACATGCTTCCTGGGTGAATCAACCCATCTACGCGATAGGACTGAAAACAGTGTGGTAAGAGGAGCCATTGCTCATCGCGTTTTCAAAGGTGAATGTGATTGCATTGTTGGGGTTTATAGGAGGCCGTTTTCAACAGCATGTATGTCCAATCACTCTCACAGTTCACAAACTCATGGGACCTGGGAGAATCAACCCAGCTATGCGTTACGACTGAACACAGTGTGGAAAGAGGAGCCATTGCTCATCATGATTTCAAAGGCCGTTTTGTTTGTATTGTTGGGTGTTTTACGCCGGTTTCAACATCATATATGTCAAATCACCCGCACTGTTCACATACTCATGCGTCCTGGGTGATTCAATCCAGCTGCACAATAGTACTGAACACACTGTGACAAAGGGAGCAATTGCCCGCCCTGCTTTCAGAGGTCGTTTTGTTGGTATTGTTGGGTGTTTTAGGCCGTTTTCAACATCATATATGTCAAATCACCCGCACTGTTCACATACTCATGCGTCCTGGGTGATTCAACCCAGCCACTCAATAATACTGAACACACTGTGACAAAGGGAGCAATTGCCCGTCCTGTTTTCAGAGGTCGTTTTGTTGTTATTGTTGGGTGTTTTAGGCCGTTTTCCACATCATTCAAGTCATACTACCCCGTCAGCTCACACACTCGTGATCCCTGGGTGAATCAACCCAGCTATGCAACAGACCTGAACACATTGTGGCAAGAGAAGCAATTGCCCGTGATGCTTTAAAATGTCGTTTAGCTTGCATAGTATGGGTTTTGATCTTGGAAGCGAGTTGTTGCATGACTAAATAAGTGAGGAAAGTGGCTTAAAATAACTGCATGTGGGAAAGGGTTCGTCTGTTACGTGTTCACTTGTATTCGCACCTCTGCAGGCCAAATCCCTTTCGGCGGTACAGTGAACGATTTTCCCATAACCCCTTTCCCACATGCATACACTCCCTATAAATGAAACTGTCGAAAACATTGTGATAAAAACAGCCATTGCACATCATGTTTTCAAAGGTCGATTTGCTTGCATTGTTGGGGTTTTAGGCCGTTTTCAACAGCACGTATGCCCAATCGCCATCACGGTGCACATACTCGTGTTTTTGGGGTGATTCTACCCAGCTAGGCAATAGGACTGATAAGAGGAGCCATTGCTCGTCATGTTTTCAAAGGTCGTTTTGATTGCGTTGTTGGTTGTTTTAGGCCGTTTTCAACAGCATTTATGTTACATACACCTCACTGCTCACACACACACACATGCTTCCTTGGTGAATCAACCCATCTACGCGATAGGACTGAAAACAGTGTGGTATAAGGAGCCATTGCTCATCGCGTTTTCAAAGGTCGATTTGCTTGCATTGTTGGGGTTTTAGGCCGTTTTCAACAGCATGTATGCCCAATCGCCATCACGGTGCACATACTCGTGTTTTTTGGGTGATTCTACCCAGCTAGGCAATAGGACTGATAAGAGGAGCCATTGCTCGTTATGTTTTCAAAGGTCGTTTTGATTACGTTGTTGGTTGTTTTAGGCCGTTTTCAACAGCATTTATGTTACATACACCTCACTGCTCACACACACACACACACATGCTTCCTGGGTGAATCAACCCATCTACGCGATAGGACTGAAAACAGTGTGGTAAGAGGAGCCATTGCTCATCGCGTTTTCAAAGGTGAATGTGATTGCATTGTTGGGGTTTATAGGAGGCCGTTTTCAACAGCATGTATGTCCAATCACTCTCACAGTTCACAAACTCATGGGACCTGGGAGAATCAACCCAGCTATGCGTTACGACTGAACACAGTGTGGAAAGAGGAGCCATTGCTCATCATGATTTCAAAGGCCGTTTTGTTTGTATTGTTGGGTGTTTTACGCCGGTTTCAACATCATATATGTCAAATCACCCGCACTGTTCACATACTCATGCGTCCTGGGTGATTCAATCCAGCTGCACAATAGTACTGAACACACTGTGACAAAGGGAGCAATTGCCCGCCCTGCTTTCAGAGGTCGTTTTGTTGGTATTGTTGGGTGTTTTAGGCCGTTTTCAACATCATATATGTCAAATCACCCGCACTGTTCACATACTCATGCGTCCTGGGTGATTCAACCCAGCCACTCAATAATACTGAACACACTGTGACAAAGCGAGCAATTGCCCGTCCTGTTTTCAGAGGTCGTTTTGTTGTTATTGTTGGGTGTTTTAGGCCGTTTTCCACATCATTCAAGTCATACTACCCCGTCAGCTCACACACTCGTGATCCCTGGGTGAATCAACCCAGCTATGCAACAGACCTGAACACATTGTGGCAAGAGAAGCAATTGCCCGTGATGCTTTAAAATGTCGTTTAGCTTGCATAGTATGGGTTTTGATCTTGGAAGCGAGTTGTTGCATGACTAAATAAGTGAGGAAAGTGGCTTAAAATAACTGCATGTGGGAAAGGGTTCGTCTGTTACGTGTTCACTTGTATTCGCACCTCTGCAGGCCAAATCCCTTTCGGCGGTACAGTGAACGATTTTCCCATAACCCCTTTCCCACATGCATACACTCCCTATAAATGAAACTGTCGAAAACATTGTGATAAAAACAGCCATTGCACATCATGTTTTCAAAGGTCGATTTGCTTGCATTGTTGGGGTTTTAGGCCGTTTTCAACAGCACGTATGCCCAATCGCCATCACGGTGCACATACTCGTGTTTTTGGGGTGATTCTACCCAGCTAGGCAATAGGACTGATAAGAGGAGCCATTGCTCGTCATGTTTTCAAAGGTCGTTTTGATTGCGTTGTTGGTTGTTTTAGGCCGTTTTCAACAGCATTTATGTTACATACACCTCACTGCTCACACACACACACATGCTTCCTTGGTGAATCAACCCATCTACGCGATAGGACTGAAAACAGTGTGGTATAAGGAGCCATTGCTCATCGCGTTTTCAAAGGTCGATTTGCTTGCATTGTTGGGGTTTTAGGCCGTTTTCAACAGCATGTATGCCCAATCGCCATCACGGTGCACATACTCGTGTTTTTTGGGTGATTCTACCCAGCTAGGCAATAGGACTGATAAGAGGAGCCATTGCTCGTTATGTTTTCAAAGGTCGTTTTGATTACGTTGTTGGTTGTTTTAGGCCGTTTTCAACAGCATTTATGTTACATACACCTCACTGCTCACACACACACACACACATGCTTCCTGGGTGAATCAACCCATCTACGCGATAGGACTGAAAACAGTGTGGTAAGAGGAGCCATTGCTCATCGCGTTTTCAAAGGTGAATGTGATTGCATTGTTGGGGTTTATAGGAGGCCGTTTTCAACAGCATGTATGTCCAATCACTCTCACAGTTCACAAACTCATGGGACCTGGGAGAATCAACCCAGCTATGCGTTACGACTGAACACAGTGTGGAAAGAGGAGCCATTGCTCATCATGATTTCAAAGGCCGTTTTGTTTGTATTGTTGGGTGTTTTACGCCGGTTTCAACATCATATATGTCAAATCACCCGCACTGTTCACATACTCATGCGTCCTGGGTGATTCAATCCAGCTGCACAATAGTACTGAACACACTGTGACAAAGGGAGCAATTGCCCGCCCTGCTTTCAGAGGTCGTTTTGTTGGTATTGTTGGGTGTTTTAGGCCGTTTTCAACATCATATATGTCAAATCACCCGCACTGTTCACATACTCATGCGTCCTGGGTGATTCAACCCAGCCACTCAATAATACTGAACACACTGTGACAAAGGGAGCAATTGCCCGTCCTGTTTTCAGAGGTCGTTTTGTTGTTATTGTTGGGTGTTTTAGGCCGTTTTCCACATCATTCAAGTCATACTACCCCGTCAGCTCACACACTCGTGATCCCTGGGTGAATCAACCCAGCTATGCAACAGACCTGAACACATTGTGGCAAGAGAAGCAATTGCCCGTGATGCTTTAAAATGTCGTTTAGCTTGCATAGTATGGGTTTTGATCTTGGAAGCGAGTTGTTGCATGACTAAATAAGTGAGGAAAGTGGCTTAAAATAACTGCATGTGGGAAAGGGTTCGTCTGTTACGTGTTCACTTGTATTCGCACCTCTGCAGGCCAAATCCCTTTCGGCGGTACAGTGAACGATTTTCCCATAACCCCTTTCCCACATGCATACACTCCCTATAAATGAAACTGTCGAAAACATTGTGATAAAAACAGCCATTGCACATCATGTTTTCAAAGGTCGATTTGCTTGCATTGTTGGGGTTTTAGGCCGTTTTCAACAGCACGTATGCCCAATCGCCATCACGGTGCACATACTCGTGTTTTTGGGGTGATTCTACCCAGCTAGGCAATAGGACTGATAAGAGGAGCCATTGCTCGTCATGTTTTCAAAGGTCGTTTTGATTGCGTTGTTGGTTGTTTTAGGCCGTTTTCAACAGCATTTATGTTACATACACCTCACTGCTCACACACACACACATGCTTCCTTGGTGAATCAACCCATCTACGCGATAGGACTGAAAACAGTGTGGTATAAGGAGCCATTGCTCATCGCGTTTTCAAAGGTCGATTTGCTTGCATTGTTGGGGTTTTAGGCCGTTTTCAACAGCATGTATGCCCAATCGCCATCACGGTGCACATACTCGTGTTTTTTGGGTGATTCTACCCAGCTAGGCAATAGGACTGATAAGAGGAGCCATTGCTCGTTATGTTTTCAAAGGTCGTTTTGATTACGTTGTTGGTTGTTTTAGGCCGTTTTCAACAGCATTTATGTTACATACACCTCACTGCTCACACACACACACACACATGCTTCCTGGGTGAATCAACCCATCTACGCGATAGGACTGAAAACAGTGTGGTAAGAGGAGCCATTGCTCATCGCGTTTTCAAAGGTGAATGTGATTGCATTGTTGGGGTTTATAGGAGGCCGTTTTCAACAGCATGTATGTCCAATCACTCTCACAGTTCACAAACTCATGGGACCTGGGAGAATCAACCCAGCTATGCGTTACGACTGAACACAGTGTGGAAAGAGGAGCCATTGCTCATCATGATTTCAAAGGCCGTTTTGTTTGTATTGTTGGGTGTTTTACGCCGGTTTCAACATCATATATGTCAAATCACCCGCACTGTTCACATACTCATGCGTCCTGGGTGATTCAATCCAGCTGCACAATAGTACTGAACACACTGTGACAAAGGGAGCAATTGCCCGCCCTGCTTTCAGAGGTCGTTTTGTTGGTATTGTTGGGTGTTTTAGGCCGTTTTCAACATCATATATGTCAAATCACCCGCACTGTTCACATACTCATGCGTCCTGGGTGATTCAACCCAGCCACTCAATAATACTGAACACACTGTGACAAAGGGAGCAATTGCCCGTCCTGTTTTCAGAGGTCGTTTTGTTGTTATTGTTGGGTGTTTTAGGCCGTTTTCCACATCATTCAAGTCATACTACCCCGTCAGCTCACACACTCGTGATCCCTGGGTGAATCAACCCAGCTATGCAACAGACCTGAACACATTGTGGCAAGAGAAGCAATTGCCCGTGATGCTTTAAAATGTCGTTTAGCTTGCATAGTATGGGTTTTGATCTTGGAAGCGAGTTGTTGCATGACTAAATAAGTGAGGAAAGTGGCTTAAAATAACTGCATGTGGGAAAGGGTTCGTCTGTTACGTGTTCACTTGTATTCGCACCTCTGCAGGCCAAATCCCTTTCGGCGGTACAGTGAACGATTTTCCCATAACCCCTTTCCCACATGCATACACTCCCTATAAATGAAACTGTCGAAAACATTGTGATAAAAACAGCCATTGCACATCATGTTTTCAAAGGTCGATTTGCTTGCATTGTTGGGGTTTTAGGCCGTTTTCAACAGCACGTATGCCCAATCGCCATCACGGTGCACATACTCGTGTTTTTGGGGTGATTCTACCCAGCTAGGCAATAGGACTGATAAGAGGAGCCATTGCTCGTCATGTTTTCAAAGGTCGTTTTGATTGCGTTGTTGGTTGTTTTAGGCCGTTTTCAACAGCATTTATGTTACATACACCTCACTGCTCACACACACACACATGCTTCCTTGGTGAATCAACCCATCTACGCGATAGGACTGAAAACAGTGTGGTATAAGGAGCCATTGCTCATCGCGTTTTCAAAGGTCGATTTGCTTGCATTGTTGGGGTTTTAGGCCGTTTTCAACAGCATGTATGCCCAATCGCCATCACGGTGCACATACTCGTGTTTTTTGGGTGATTCTACCCAGCTAGGCAATAGGACTGATAAGAGGAGCCATTGCTCGTTATGTTTTCAAAGGTCGTTTTGATTACGTTGTTGGTTGTTTTAGGCCGTTTTCAACAGCATTTATGTTACATACACCTCACTGCTCACACACACACACACACATGCTTCCTGGGTGAATCAACCCATCTACGCGATAGGACTGAAAACAGTGTGGTAAGAGGAGCCATTGCTCATCGCGTTTTCAAAGGTGAATGTGATTGCATTGTTGGGGTTTATAGGAGGCCGTTTTCAACAGCATGTATGTCCAATCACTCTCACAGTTCACAAACTCATGGGACCTGGGAGAATCAACCCAGCTATGCGTTACGACTGAACACAGTGTGGAAAGAGGAGCCATTGCTCATCATGATTTCAAAGGCCGTTTTGTTTGTATTGTTGGGTGTTTTACGCCGGTTTCAACATCATATATGTCAAATCACCCGCACTGTTCACATACTCATGCGTCCTGGGTGATTCAATCCAGCTGCACAATAGTACTGAACACACTGTGACAAAGGGAGCAATTGCCCGCCCTGCTTTCAGAGGTCGTTTTGTTGGTATTGTTGGGTGTTTTAGGCCGTTTTCAACATCATATATGTCAAATCACCCGCACTGTTCACATACTCATGCGTCCTGGGTGATTCAACCCAGCCACTCAATAATACTGAACACACTGTGACAAAGGGAGCAATTGCCCGTCCTGTTTTCAGAGGTCGTTTTGTTGTTATTGTTGGGTGTTTTAGGCCGTTTTCCACATCATTCAAGTCATACTACCCCGTCAGCTCACACACTCGTGATCCCTGGGTGAATCAACCCAGCTATGCAACAGACCTGAACACATTGTGGCAAGAGAAGCAATTGCCCGTGATGCTTTAAAATGTCGTTTAGCTTGCATAGTATGGGTTTTGATCTTGGAAGCGAGTTGTTGCATGACTAAATAAGTGAGGAAAGTGGCTTAAAATAACTGCATGTGGGAAAGGGTTCGTCTGTTACGTGTTCACTTGTATTCGCACCTCTGCAGGCCAAATCCCTTTCGGCGGTACAGTGAACGATTTTCCCATAACCCCTTTCCCACATGCATACACTCCCTATAAATGAAACTGTCGAAAACATTGTGATAAAAACAGCCATTGCACATCATGTTTTCAAAGGTCGATTTGCTTGCATTGTTGGGGTTTTAGGCCGTTTTCAACAGCACGTATGCCCAATCGCCATCACGGTGCACATACTCGTGTTTTTGGGGTGATTCTACCCAGCTAGGCAATAGGACTGATAAGAGGAG
>JASEVX010000006.1:90672682-90785182 GCA_031761405.1 Serripes groenlandicus | reverse complement strand
CCGACAATTTCAGTCTCAGGGGGATTGAGGTATAGAGTAATGATTCATGAAACAGAAATTACACAGGAGACGAAATGTGTCTGCCCGGATTAGCCTGTGCGGCATGCTTAATAGGCATGATTCGGGTCGGTACTTTACGCAGAGTCCATAATGTTGGTTTACTCGTGGAACGGCTCAATTAGTTATATAGTTGTCCCCAATACCAATAGTCACCAAGGTGTAGGAAACGTGACAAGACCGTGGTCAATAGAACACGATGACCTATATATTTGAGTTTATCATAAAACTTACAAATCATAAATAGAAACAAAACTCTGTCAGAAACGCTTAAAATGTATATTAGTAAAATGTCAGTTCATTGTTTCATTTTCAGAATGGCGCATTTCTGTTTATAATTTCAGGCATCATTGTTATACAGTAACTACGCACATGGATACTATCACACTGCCAAAAAACGATGCAGATTTCGGCGAATTGCCGGACGTTACATGGGTTCAGATTTTAAAATATCTATCATTGGCTGACAGATATCACGTGTCGGTCACGTGTCGATCACTTTGTGAAGTATTCAAACATCCGTCACTTTGGCACTCACAAGTTCTGCATATTTTTGGCGACAAAAGTCAATACACAAATCCAAATTTTAAAAGTACGATACTCGGTCCTTACTTAAACGTAACCCGATATTTTGGAAAGTACTTTCAAAACCTCACTTTGAAAGTTACTGGTCATCTGTGTGAAATCCATGAGGAGTTGCAGGACCTTCTTCTGGAGGTTGGAAAACAGTGTAGACTAGAAACACTAACCATCGACATTGGTGTTTTAATCTCGGATTTTCATCAGCTGTATATAGAACCTCCGAGTCTGTCCGCCATCTTGGCTTTAGCATCATTCGTGAAGAACGCATATCGCATGCGCCATCTGCACATTCGGTCATGGCCACTGTACCAGGAAATCGACAATGAAGAGTGTAACATCATAAAAGCGATGATGTGCAATGAAAAGCTTAAACAGCTCGAGACCTTGACCATGTTCATGGTTGATGGTAAAAGTTGGTCAGAACGGGAACCATGCCTGATTACTTCGAAAGAGACCTATGATGTTTTGGCACATTTTAATAAATTGACACACGTCGGTTTAAGGACCCCAATGCTGAATGAAAACACTTTACAAATGTTGGCAGATCCTGAACGGACGAAATTACAACGATTAGATATATTTGTCCATTACTTAGATCCAAATAAATCTCGAAAGCCACATTTTGCAATTCCAGTAGTGTCTTCTAAAACGTGGAAAGCCTTACGCAACAGGAATCCAGCGTTCAGGGTCAACTTGACGGTCTTTCTACGAGTTTCTCATCTTGAATTAGGAAGTATGCTGAAACCAGAAATGCCTGTATCATCAATTACCTACATGAAGTATGCACAGATTGACCCTTCAACTTTGAACTTGCTGTATAATCATGGCAATGACATTTTGACCAGTTACCATAGTTACTGTGATTCATACGACCTTGACAAAGAACTTCTACAAATGGTCACAACATGCAGGAATCTGGTTGAGTTCGTTCACTATGGCGATATTCAATTGACAACCGTTGTGCAACTAGCAAAACAAAGGGGAGTAACATGGAAAAGATTTGAAGTAGTTAGAGATCGAATCAAAGTTCCAGATGAATTTGACGATATCGATGAAGATCAAGTTATAGCACCAGGTAGAGACGGTAGTCTTGTTATTGTCGGTCTGATGAGACATCACAGGTCGCAAGAAGACGTTATACAAGCTGTTGACGATATGGCTACAGAAGTATCACATGCGTTGGGCTATACATGGCAGCCGAGTAAAGGTTAACAAAGCACCCGCCTCATAGTTCATCTTTTAACCCTTTACCATTTACAGACGCCGTTTCACGCGCGTGTAGCAGACGACTTTTGAAAACATTGATAACGTTTTCAACTTTATTTATTTAGAATTCCTTTTTTTCATATTTTGCCAAGATTGTTTTACATCTTGCTTGGTTCAATTACTTCGATCAAATTTGTTTTATATCGTTTCCAGCGGTATTTCGGTTATAAGAAGACGGCCAGTTCACCTTATCTGTGTTCCAGACTTTCTCGCACTCAGTTTGCCCAGCGCAACGTTCTCCCCAGGTTACCAGCTGCCCTCTCACATGAGACTATTTATTTATGGTAATAGTTGAATACGAATGACGCTGCCGACTATTTATTTATGGTAATAGTTGAATACGAATGACGCTGCCGACTATTTATTTATGGTAATAGTTGAATACGAATGACGCTGCCGACTATTTATTTATGGTAATAGTTGAATACGAATGACGCTGCCGACTATTTATTTATGGTAATAGTTAAATACAAATGACGCTGCCGACTATTTATTTATGGTAATAGTTGAATACGAATGACGCTGCCCTGAATATCTTTGTCAATCAGCGGACAGTGTGAATGGCCGAGTCCGGGTTTCAAACTCGCGACCTCCGATAACCCTCGTCATTACCTGGTGAGTTATCACTGCTCCACAATTAGGAATAGAATATAGGTTGCATTGTTATTGTAAATCGTTTCTATTGTTTGTTGTTTTCCCACTACCCTTGGGGGTCGGGAGTTCTGATATTCAAAATGTATTAGTTATTGTTTTCTATCAAAAGTTAATATATAAAAAAAAGATTTGACGGACAAAATCGTGTGTTTTCTTGTCCTTTATAGTATTTCTTAATCACCTTATTGACAGAGTTATAAGTAAGGGGCTTATTACATGTTATGTATGATATGTATATTTGACCTCATATCCTTGTGTTGTTGGTAGTCATGGTGTATGCTTTACTAGCTTCACATTTTACACATACAGACGCTTTTATTGCAGCGGATGACTTTTGAAAACATTGTGGCAAAAGAAGAAGTTATTCATAATTTGCAATTTCTCATTTTGCCACAATTTGTTCAACTCTTTTCAATGATCATATTTGCTTTTGTTGCGGATTTTCTCTATGTGGGAAAGCAATAAGATGTTCCTAGGCTGAACCACAGGCGTCTGTATTTTCAGTTGAGAAAATCCACAAAAGACCGTGTACCTCACAATAACTTTTTTAGTATATGAACCATGTAGAGTGTTTGGTGTTTTCATGTCTCTGGTGTTTTACGCCGCTTTCAATAATGTTTCATTTATATCACGGCGTTTCCTGGGTACGTTACCAGTACTTCTGGCCCATTTATCCCGACATCAGCCAGTCAGTCGTAATGCTAACCCCACAACCCTAAGCGTCAAGGAGGGCAGCCACTTCTAACATGTTTAAAGTATTTGGTATGACCCCACCGGGGATCGAACTTGCGAACTCCCACATCCGAGGCGAACGATCTACTTCTTCACCACCGAAGCGGTATAGACCATTTAGAGACTATTTATAGTAACACGGTTCTGTATGGGATTTTCCCACACAAAAAATGATACAAAAACATCAGCGTCATTATTAGTATCGTATGTTACAAAAAGAGACACCATTTGTAGTAGACTAACGTGGTATTGTGTAGGTTTTTCCAAATGTTCTCAAGTGAAAACTCGGACGCTTGTGGCCAACCACATGTTTTCGCATCCTTATCTAGGACTCTATTATTTGAGCCGTTCTGCGAGAAAAGCAACATTGTGGATTCTGCGTAAAGTATCGACCCGGATCAGCCTCAGCATGTCGCACAGGCTAACCCGGACACACTTTTCGCCTCCTGTGGATTTTTTGAGGCTTGCCTCAATGACTTATGTCAATCATCGGAAAGAATGAACGGCCAAGCCATGGTTTAAACAAACCATCCCTGGATTGATATATATATATATTGAGTTAGCGACTTAAATAAACTATAGCGTCTCAGTTAAATTCAATGACAATCTAGAAATATTACCCCGAGCTCGATCCCTAACCTGGCAATATTTACTATCAAACAGTACTCATTTTGATCTTTGACTTCTAAATGTTACCTTGACATTTGAGGTACAGGCCTGGGGAACACGCCGCTTAAATATGTGCCAAGCTTCTTGGACATCGTATGAAGCATGGTTAAGATGTGGGCCGGACAAGGTTCGGACAAAGGGCTCAGAGACGCAGACAGGAACACACACCGAACTGCCATTGTGACAGCTATGTCGAGCTCACCGGAAGCGGGCTCGAAAAAAACAAACAAAATGGCAAAATGTGAAATAGCTCATCTCTTTTCGCCACAATGTTTTTAAAAGTGGTCTGCCTGAGATGTATCTATATGTTGGAAAGGATTATTAAATGTTATTAAAAACAAACAAAGTGTTATAGAGTAACTATTTATTTTAATATGAAATTAAACTACCAAATATGGCCTTTAATCATATAAAGATAAAAACATGAGAAAATAAAATCTCTAAGAAAAATTCTACAAAAGCGATTTATATTAAATATACAAAATGAGGAGAGACACTATTTATGTACAGACTGGCATTTAGTTCTATAAGCTAGCAGAACCATACGACAGAATGTTACACTGAATACAGAAGGGACGGTCAATCAACAGAATAATTGGGCCACGTCACACAATAAACAACTTTCGGAGGTTCAGAATGGAAATTCTTATCAAATTATGAACTTGTATAGAATACTCTTGGTCATTACGAACGCGAAATCCAATAAATAGCAAACGAAAAGTTCTGACCGGACTATACAGAAGTGCAGGCTTACCTAAATATTCACGGCTTGCAGAGCCACCGAAGGACCAATCATTTTTTAATGGAGTCGCATCAAGTGATATTTGGTCTGTTATAGCTATAACAAGGGATAACAACATTTTAGCATGAATACTGTTGGACTGTAAATCCTGATTGTTTTACCCAAGTTACATCTAATGCTATACTACATATATGCGGACAGTGAAAACTCCGATGAGACTGAGCATATACACACACTTGTCGCAGTCTTCACTGTAAACATACACTATCATAATCACTGGATGCTTCTCGTTTATGTGCCACATAAATTCGGTAAGTATTACACGTGCAGAAAACCACAGGTCTTGACCAGCCAAAGCAGACGCAAGTTTGTTAGGCGCATCATGTATCCATTTTGAAGAAGCATGTACACTAATTCAAAGTCTTGATGCCTCTGCAGCAGATGACTTTGAAAACATATTGTCAAAAATATGAAATATCTCTATAAATAAGAGTTTAATTATTTAATATAGTTGGAAACATTGTGGCAAATGGAGAAATTGCTCATTATGAGCAATTTCTTCTTTTCTCACAATGGTTTCAAAAGTAGTCTGCTGCAGAGGCAACAAAGGGCACCTACATGTGGGAAAGGGTTAACTCGATATCGGAGCTGTCTGCTTTGAAAGTAACTCAGAAAGGAACCCGGGTATCGGAACAAATTCAGTATCAACTTATACAAAGCTGGAAATATAGTTGGGAATAAGGAAGCTTGGACGTCGTCCTAAGCCGGGTTCAACAGATGGTTCGTTTTGGTACATTAGCTGGCTCTTCCCTCCTCGAGCAGTGGAAGTTCAAGCGATACTGCGTCGAATACTACACCTAATTAGATAGTAAACAGTTCAATGAAACGGTAATATAAATTTTAAAAGAAATGTAACTCATTCATTTGTAATCTAAATTATTTCAGTTATATTGTATACCATAAAAAAATTCTACAACTAAACAATACATTGTTTCAGTCAAAGGTATCCTACGTAAGGCTATAAATTTGTTCTAAAATAAGTTATTATCAACACTTTAAAAAATAAATTCATGAAATAGAAGACATGAAAGGCAAAACATCCCTATAAACTATTTGAGCCAATCTATTGGAAAACTGACCGTCGGGACATTGGCACTACAATGAATCCAAATAGCCTTCACTTCTTGCGCAGTCTGATCTCGATCTACACTTTTTCGCTATTAACCCTTTTTCAACTTGCAGAGGCATTATGATGCATCTACAGCCGACGACTTTTGAAAATATCATGGCTAAAGGAGATATTTGCTCACAATGAGCATTTTTTCCATGTATCACAATGTACGAAGATTTTCCATAATGTTGTATAATTAACGTTTTCAAAGTTGTCTGCTGCAGAGTTGTTGTATGTGGAAAGGGTGTAGGTCGATTAAGTATAAGTTAAACTTCCAAATATGTGTTATGACCTCAGGAAGACTGCAGATATGTAACCTTATCAAAATAGTCATTTATTTTAAAACCTCTACTCGGTTCACATGAGGCGTGGGTCATTCAAATTGTGTATGTATAAATATCAAAATTAAATTAACAAACATAAATCATGGACAAAGGTATACAAATAGCACTGGAATTGTAGTTGATTCTTTATTCCCTAACATGCATAACTTCAAAGTTATGAGCAGTGTTCAGAGACGTCCAATACGTTGCAATGCCTTGTCTGGTTATTTCCTCTTCCTGACATACAATGATTCAAGAAACATTGAAACCTGGTAACCAATTTGTATTGTTTCTTCTTAAGGTTGGTTTCCTTTAATACAGCTCATATTAAGTCATATTTCGTCAGAAGTCCCAGTCGGAATAAAGACATCAACTTGAGCAGAACATTGAGCAAGATATAAAAGATAAACATTAGTGAAAAAGATGTTGATAGGAACACATGTGTAAAAAAGGACGGAGAAATGATCACTATATGTCAACCTTGCATATGGTAGTCAACACTAAAACAGGGTGAATGTTGCTTACGATATATAATTCAAAACGGAAAAGGAAAACCAAAATGTTAAACAATATTTTGTAGTAGTATCTTAATTATGAATTATAATTGTGTTGTACCATATAATAATTTGCATTGCAAAACCTGACTTATGACAGATAGAATATATTTTGTGTTATTATTACAAAGGTAGAGATAAAACAAGACAAACTTAACAACTCATTACAAAGACAAACTCAAACTTGTCATATATACCCTGAAACACCATTACCATATGAGGCCAATCTCACAAGGGTATCATACCCAGGAAGTTTAGATCACGAGGCCAACTCTAAACCTATGCCTCTCACTTTAAATAGAGACGCATATTGATTCAGCTGCAGCAGAAGACTTTTGAAAGCATTTTGTGATAAAAGATGAAATTGTGCCTGGACATTTTCAAAGTTGTCTGCTGCAAATTAATTGTATGTGGGAAAGGGGTTAGACTGAGATAATATATGCCAGTATGACATGCAGCAATATAACTATGAGCCCTGCTCAGAAGAACAAACTATAGGGTATATGAGACAAGTGTAGAAGATGACACATCTTCACATCTATAATATCAACTGTTTATTGTTTGTTCATTGTTTGCAAGAAGCTTCCTGAAAATCCTTGTAACAGTATAGATATGGACCCGACTGTTGGGATGCCCTGTAGTTGGTAAACAGTATATATATGGACCAGACTGTTGGGATGACCTGTGGTTGGTGGACAGTATAAATATGGACCAGACTGTTGGGATGCCCTGTAGTTGGTTAACAGTATAGATATGGACCAGACTGTTGGGATGCCCTGTAGTTGGTTAACAGTATAGATACGGACCAGACTGTTGGGATGACCTGTGGTTGGTGGACAGTATAAATATGGACCAGACTGTTGGGATGGCCTGTAGTTGGTTAACAGTATAGATATGGACCAGACTGTTTGGATGACCTGTGGTTGGTGGACAGTATAAATATGGACCAGACTGTTGGGATGCCCTGTAGTTGGTTTAACAGTATAGATATGGACCAGACTGTTGGGATGGCCTGTAGTTGGTGAACAGAAAAGATATGGACCTGACTGTTGGGATGCCTGTAGTTGGTAAACAGTATAGGGTATATATATGGACCAGACTGTTGAGACGTCCTGTAGTTAGTGAACAATATAGATATGGACCAGACTGTTAGGATACCCTGTAGTTCGATTTCCTCAAGCACAGCTCATGTCACTAAAATGTTGTTCATGTTTTTTACAAGCACAAAGTGTTATGCCTCTCATGATTCAATGAATAAATATCACAGTAACGCTATCTATTTATATCCATAAATGTTTCAGTTTTCACCGCTTTGCTTTTCTTCCATTAGAAGTTTCTTCAATTCCTGAAAAAGACAAAATCTCTTGTTTATACTATTTATAGCCAAATGACAATAATTGTGGGGCATTTGCATGTCTCAGATTCTTATCTTTGGCAGTTCAAATTAATTATACAGTTAGTTTTCTAGTTAATTGCAAATTCCAATAAAATTGAGGAGATGAATATGTAAATTTTCAAATAAAACTTAAAATAGCAACTTTTTAAATAAACGAAGGCTTTCCTGGCAAAATCATACACACCCCACTCTTGGTCACTGAAGAATTTAATGATTACCAACATACTAAATGATATGCTTTACAATAAACATATTATTCGTATTGTGGTTTGTGTTCTTAAAAGATGATCAAAATGTGCAGGTTTTCATTGCATTCCCTCAAACCAAAGGTTAGAAATAAAAAAATATTAGTATAACGATAGGCATTTCAAGAAAGCATCATGGTACGCTTAATTTGGTATATTAGGGAAGCATTGTTGAACAGCAGAATCGAGAGTTTGTTACGTTCAATATCCACGACCAAAAAGATTCTTTTTCTTTCTTGGAAAGAGCAGAGACATATAAAAACTGTGTTTATTATCTCTGGAAAGAGATAGAAGTCACATGGGGTCAAGTTTTGGTAAAAAATAAGATGTGGTAACATAGTAATTTTTTCTGACTTCAAAATGTTGTTACATTACTAGAGATGTCCACATTATCATGTAACAGACAAATATGTTTGAAACCTGTGACTGAGCGATGTTTCTCCTTAGTATCTGTTCGATAGAAGTACGTTACAGTCATACATCCGCCCATTTTAACTGGTATCTGTGACTGCTATGCCTTCACTAGAGAAGGATATGGCATACTAAACTGTTTTTGCACTCACAGATGAGTACTCATTATAGTTATAACCATTGAACAATTGTTCTACATGCGTTACAGATGGTAATACAAAGGGAATATTAGGTAACAGTGCTGATACATAGAATTATATTAATCAACAAGGAGAGTAAGAAAATGTATATCTCGCGAGACCGAAAGTTAAGTTAGACTCCATTTTCCCCATGCTCCGAGTAGTATAATACAAACTGATGTATTGCTTCTGCAACATAAAATTATTTATACTATATACCTAATATTCCAGATCCTTTTTCACCGTCAGAGCCCTTGTTCAAAGAACTAAATTGGATGCCAATCAAGATAAGGATTCAATATCACAAATTATTACTTACATATTGTTTAAATGGCCAGGCACCTGCATACTTGTCAGATAATCTTAAGTATGTAGGAAGTAATAACCCCTATCACCTAAGAACTGTTGTAAATGGTAATTTATATGTTCAAAAGCCCAAAACAGAGCTTTACAAAAAATCATTTCATTATTCTGGATCTCTCCTATGGAATGATCTGCCAGTTGAAATTCGATCTTCCCTGAATTTATACACTTTCAAAAATAAACTTTCATGTTATTTACTAACCATAACTGCTTAATGTTTTACCATAGAAAAATTGTTTCACTGTATTACTTGTTTTGATGTTCATTGTTGAGGGCCACAGGGAAGAGTAGTCTTACTAACTGTGTTACCCTCTTTAAATAAAGTATATTATTATTATTATTATTAATATAACTTCAAAGACAGAATAATGAAAAAAATACAAATTTCTATATTTTCAATAACGAAATAACATAATTTAAACATAAAATAAGATTTATGAATGGTGTGTGAATCTCGCCCTACGAAAGCAATAAGAATGACTTGAAATAGTATTTAAATGACATCCCATTACCATATTTGGTTTTTGAAATTTTGATCAGTCATTAAGTTTTTGCACTGAAAAATGTGCAGGTATATAATACAATATGTATATTTATTTGAACTGGTTACAAATATATACAACAGGGGGGAGTCTAGAGGTCTTAAGCATAAATAGTTCTAAATGAAACTAGGTAAGCTATTACAATATTTTGCGAGTAGTAGAGAAAAAAAGAAAGAGTAGTAGAAAGAAAAAGAAAGAGTAGTAGAGAGAAAAGAAAGAGTAGTAGAGAGAAAAAGAAAGGCATTGGTGGAAAAAATATTCCATCATAATACTTGTATACCAACACATCAACCTGTTCCCAGCTATTCCCAAACAAGAGGGCCATTATGGCTCTGAATAGTGCACCTGAGTTTATCTGCTGAGTTATGCAATGTGATTAGTCATGCCAACAACTATTTTTGGAATCAGGTAAGCATAACAAGTCCAAAGAGGAACAGTATAGCTGCACTGCCACAAAGCAAAATAACCTACAGTACACCCTATGTTGTCTGTCTTTTGTCAAATTTTAAAAATACGACTTATACAGTAACCAAATAAATGTTAATGTTACATTTAGTATTCAAAAATAAGACATTCATTATCTTACACTATGGGCATAAAGGATAAAACAGCCCCAGACCCTGGTGGCCATGTCCTTTGATCAATCAACATGACTTGAATGAATCAGGTAGAGGGTCAACCAATCAACATGTCTACTTAATTATTTGATACTTTCAGAAGAGAATATGTTTATAATTTCACTTTAGCCATACAAGACAACATTTTCAACCAATGTACATGGCTTGAAAGAATCTAAAAGAGGATTACTCAAGGAACATTTCTACAAAGGTTATTTGGAGAATATTTTTAAAGTTTTCACTTTAGCCATATAACACAAAACAGCCCCGCCCACTGGTGGCCATGATTTTCGACCACATAATATGCCTTGAAGGAAGCTGATAAAGGGTCATCCAAGGAACATTTCTGCAAATTATTTGAAAATCTGCAAACCGATTTGGGATGAGAAGAAGTTTAAAAAATATTTATGAGGACATTGAGAGGATGTTTTCTGAGTTGTTTCATCCAAATTGACCAACTGGTTACAGAGGAGGAGATGTTAACGGACGCACGACACTCGCATGATATACAACGCACACCTGACATCGAACAAAGGACGATCAAAATAACTGACCTTGAGCACTTTTTGCTCAGGTGATCTAAAAAGCATAAAATCAATCAAACACTATTTTCACACTATCTTTCACCAAAGATTCCAAAAGGACCAAAATCTATATAAAACTACCTTTTGCTTATCAGTTTGATCTATAAAAGGAATTGTTCACATGTACATTATATTTAACATAACATGTATTTATCATCCAAGCAAGGCTGTTAACCCTTTCCCACATACAACAAATCTGCAGCAGACGACTTTAAATATATCCACTAAAAAAATATGGGAAATCTCTATAATTGTAGGTATAATTACTGAAAAAAGTTGAAAACTTTATGGCAAAAGGAGAAATTGCTTGTTAGAGCAATTTCTCCTTTCGTCACAAAGTTTTCAAGATGTGTCAAAATGTGTCTAGAGGTCACGAAAAAGGTTAAAAAAGACCTTGATTACTCACTCTAGATGCTATGGCTCCCCACTTTTATTATACCTTTCCCACTTACAGACACAACTTTAAAGTTTATAAACATTGTGGTAAAAGAAGAAATTTCTCATAAAGAGAAATATCTCCTTTTGAAAAAAAAAAGTTCCATTACTAAACCTTTATTTATAAAGATTTTCAATACTTTTCCAAAAGTGTTTTCAAAGTCACTTGCTGCATATTTTCAGTATGTGAGAAAGCGATAAGATTATTAAGTCCTATGATACTGATAGAACTGTTCATTTGATCGGATTGAATGGCTTCAAAGTGAATCTAAATAACTTTTGGGAAGTCATCAAAAGGTCACTAATAGAGTAATTTGTTGATAGGTTTTCAATTAGTTTCTAATAAGAAGATTTTTAATTCTCTACTAATCTGCTATACATGGATAGAAACTCAACAGAATGTCTTCATGTTTAAACTAGTCTGCTTTATATTCAAAATGATAACACAAATTCTTGATTGATTGTACAGTTGTTACAGTTGATTGGTTGATTGATTGTACAGTTGTTACAGTTGATTGGTTGATTGATTGTACAGTTGTTACAGTTGATTGGTTGATTGATTGTACAGTTGTTACAGTTGATTGGTTGATTGATTGTGTGTTGTTTTACGCCACTTTCATGTTTTCAATTAACCCTTTCCCTCATATAGACGCTTTCTGACACCTCTGCAGCAGACAGCTTTTTGAAAACATACTGACAAAAGAAGAAATTGCACAAAACGTGCAATTTCTCCTTTTGCCACAATGTTTTCCACTTTTTGTCATAGGTTATCCATTGAATTATGGAGATTTTCTATGTTTTGACAAAATACGTTCAAAGTCGTCTGCTGCAGAATTGTCGTATGAGGGAAAGGGTTATACATGTATCAAGGCGTTTCCTGGGTGAGTTACCAGTACTATTGGTCTTTTTATCCTGACACCAGCCAGCCAGTAGTTATGCTTACCCTGCAACACTGAGCACAACGGAGGGCAGCCATAACTACAATTTTTAATATCTTTGGCATGACACTGCTGCGAATCAAACCCGCGACCTACAATACCAGAGGCGGACGCTATACCACTACACCACCGAGGCGGTCTCCAGGTGCAAGAGTGACAGGGCTAAGGCGCCTGCTGAATCAATTCACAAACTTTAAAAAATGTCAGTATTAAAACAGAATATCAGGCATTAATTGGTATTAATCAAAATTGTTTAAATGCTGATAAAAAAATGCGCATATTAGGACAAAAGACAAGAAAAGACACAGGTTACCCCTTTCCCTCATATAGACGCTTTCTGACGCCTCTGCAGCAGACGGATTTTTGAAAACATAGTGACCAAAGAAGAAATTGCACAAAACATGCAATTTCTCCTTTTGCCACAATGTTTTCCACTTTTTGTCATAGGTTATCCATTCAATTATAGAGATTTTCTATCTTTTGACAAAAGATATTTTTTGACAAAATACGTTCAAAGTCGTCTGCTGCAGAATTGTCGAATGAGGGAAAGAGTTAAAAATAGGATTATGAAAACTACAAATTTAGAGACCCTCATCAAACACAGCAGATCAAGAGTGTAAATGATCACCTGTTATCAGACTGACTGAGCTGTGAATAAAAGAAAGAGGATTGTAAAAGCTGAAGCCAAATTCATAAAATATGTACAGACAGGGATGAAAAAAAAAATCATCCAAAGACTATATACATGTGTATCCCCTGCAGAAACTCCATATATAATCTAACACAAATATTAAAGGACAGTTGTTGAAGTTTTGCATCTCAAGAAATCAAGAGCGCCAGTATAGCTCCTCTTCCATTTGGCAAAAGTTTAATCACTATACCCATATAAGGCTTAACAGCCCAGCCCCCTGGTGGCCATGCTTTTTGACCAATCAATAGAGCTTGGAGGAATCTGGTAGAGGGTCACCAAAGGAACATTTTAACAAAATTGTTTTAATATCAGCCGTACATTGTTGAGGAGAAGTTTTTTAAGTGTTCGCTAAAGCATATATAAGGCTTAAACAGCCCCATCACCTGGGGACCATTGTTTTAAACCAATCAATATGGCTTGTAAGAATCTGATAGAGGGTCACTCAAGGAACATTTCTAGAAATTTATTTGAAAATCTCCCAGATACTTTCAGAGGGGAAGGTTTTGTTAAGTTTCACTACAGCCACATAAGGCAAAACAGCCCCAGCCCCTTGTGGGTATAATATTTTACCAATTAACATGGATTGAAAGAATCTCATAGAAGAGTTTTTAAGTTTTTCTATCAGTTGCCATGGAAACCAGAATTTTTACATGGATCCAAAAGTGTTATTATAATTTAACCCTGACGCTTTCTGACACCTATGCAGCAGACGACTTTTGAAAACATTGTGGCAAAAGGAGAAATTGATTATAATGAGCAATTTCTCCTTATGCGAGAATGTTTTCAGCTCTATTTAAAGAGTATACTCTCATTTGTACAGTTTTATCCAAATTATTGGCCATATGTTGTCAAAATTGTCAGATGTATTGTATGTGGGAAAGGGTTAAGAGAAGACATTGAGCAGGCGTTACCTATGACATTTCATCCCAATTGGCCCAGTGGTTACATAGGAAATGTCGTTTGAATCAAAAACTTGCTTCATGGACACAAGCACCCATGACATAAGGTCAACTCACTTTCAGCCAGAGGAGCTAAAAATCACATAATCAATCTCAGTATGTATATCCCTAAACCCAATACCAATATTGTCTGACTCCCCTGCAGCAGATAAATGTTTAAAACGTCGTGGCCAAAGGAAAAATTGTTCTCCCATAAAAAAAGTTTCCCAATGTTTTACTGAATGTCTGTTGCAGATTTGTTTTATGTGAGAAAGAGATAATTTATATTGTTCATCTATAATATACAATTTTTGATGATGGTTAAATTTGTTTCCTTTTTGCAGCTTTAGTCAAGGCAAATATCACGTTGTGTTAATCCTTCCCACATACAACAAATCTGCAGCAGACCACTATGAAAACCTTCAAAATAAAAACGTGAAAATTCTCAATAAATGAAAGTTAAATTATTAAAAAGTGTTGAAAACATTGTGGCAAAAGGTAAAATTGCTTGCTTTGAGCAATTTCTTCTTTTGCCACAATGTTTTCAAAAGTTTTTTACTGCAGATGCGTAAAAATGTGTGTACAAGTGGTAAAGGGTTTATCCTTCCCACTTACAATAGTTCTGCAGCAGACGATTTTAAAGCATCTTTATAATAACTGAGAAATTTCTCCTTTTGCCACATTTTTTTAACAAGTTGTATGCTGCAGATGCTTCAAAATGCGTCTGCATGTGGGAAAGGGTTAGGATTCATTTTGTATCAATTCAGTCTTCTTCTCATTACCAAGTAATGAAGCCAAACTTATTTGGGCCTAGCATTCTATTAAAGATCTACAGATTTAAAGTCACATGCATTTTCCTTACACTACAAACTAATTATGGCTTTCTAAAAAAGGAAAACTAATTTATGTTTTAACCCTTTCCCTCATATAGACGCTTTCTGACGCCTCTGCAGCAGACAGCTTTTTGAAAACATAGTGACAAAAGAAGAAAATGCACAAAACGTGCAATTTCTCCTTTTGCCACAATGTTTTCCACTTTTTGTCATATAGGTTATCCATTCAATTATGGAAACGTGCAATTTCTCCTTTTGCCACAATGTTTTCCACTTTTTGTCATAGGTTATCCAATCAATTATGGGGATTTTCTACTTTTTGACAAAATACGTTCAAAGTCGTCTGCTGCAGAATTGCCGTATGAGGGAAAGGGTTAAACGTAAAAAATACTACCATATTTCCATAAATATCAGTTTTGTCATATGAAATTAATATGATCAAGTGGCAGATGGTATACGCATATTAAGGCCGAGCTCTAGATAAGGGACATCATCAAATTCTAAAATCCTTATATGACATTCAAACCCTATGTTGTGGTACTCAAAAGAATCATCTCAATGATTCTTTTGAGTACCCACAAGATAGGATTTGGTTGAGTAATAAGAGAAATATTGTGGGGAAAAGACCTGTTTACGCCCTCTTATCTACTCCTCCAATAAGGTATAACATTATATTAGGCCTGTCAAATTGCCAACTTGTGTTTAAGTCGGAGTTTAGATAAAAACCTATTTCAAAAGCCTTCCAGATTAAGTTCCAGATCAGACTGTAGGAAAGGGCATGCAGATTTGGATAATTGCTGGATACAGCATCCAAAGGTTTTGATTTTTGTGTGGCCTGGACAAAGGAATACAGCATTTTGTCCACGGCCCTTGAAAACTGGTAGACATGGAATGTTTGTAATACATGTACCAATGATTGCTATGTCGCCAACCCACAAACATTTTATTCCACCTTTTTTCAAATGCAGTGGACCAAATGATGAATTCAGATATTTGCAATAAATTAATTGTCACAAAACATAGTATGATAACTAAAACTTCGTAAACTTGAGTTTAAATATCTAGCTTTTTGAAAACATATTGATAAAAGAAGAAATTGCTCAATACATCAATTTCTTCTTTTGCCACAATGTTTTCCTCTTTTAGTCATGGGTTACCGGTATCCATTCAATTAAAGAGATTTTTTTTTTTTTTGACGAATTATGTTTAAAGTCGTCTGCTGCAGAATTGTCGTATGAGGGAAAGGGTAACCCTTTCCAACTAGCAGAAACATTTTAGCGCATCTGCAGCAGATGACTTTTTTTAAAATGTTTTCAACTCTATAAAATAAGCATTAATTCATCTAATGAAATGTTCCATATGTATGCTGTTACACCTATTGCGATATTGTGTTCAAAAGTCGTCTCATGCCGAGACGTCAGAAAGTGTCTGTATATGGGAGAGGGTTAACCCTTTTCCTCATACGACAATTCTGCAGCAGACGACTTTGAACATAATATGTCAAAAAAAATCTACAGATGCAACTGCATAAATTTAAGTGTGTCGACATTGGGGAAAAGGTTAATACAATCACATGGTTCTTTCCATCATTATTAACTGATGATAACAAACTGATATTTATGGATAAATGGTAACCAGCGTTATCTCAGTATTACCTAGACCTTAAGCCAGTCAAGAGCATCGCTTCCCTGATGATCCATTTTCCCTGGCTTTAACCTTTACAATACAGTAGTTTCAACATGTAGATTTTATGTACCAGTGGATATCAAATAATACTCAGCAAATAAAAAAAACATGCTTTTTGTATTAAAGATTGTGTATGTTTCCCAGGGAATGCCTCAATATCATTTATTTTCAAGGATATTCAATCTGTGAACACTCTCAGGGGCGTAGCTCCCTTTAGGCATTGTAGGCACGTGCCTACACATTTTTTCTCAAAATGCCCCAAAATGCAGCTGCGGCGATAGACATCTGCGTAATGTATTGACCAGATCAGCCTGCGCTGTCCGCGCAGACTGATCCGACCGACACATTCCGACTTAGGGGGATAGATGTATAGATTAGTTATTCCTGAAACAGAAAATCCACAGGAGGCGAAAAGTGTCTATCCAGGTAGGCCTGTGTGGCATGCTTAGGCTGATCCGGGTCACTACTTTACGCAGAGTCCACAATGTTGATTTTATCACAAGACAACCTACACATTGATTATTGCAAAGCTACACACCTGACTTTCCAACTTGCACACACGTTTTGATGCATCTGACGATTTTTGAAAATACATATGATGAACAATTCCCATTTTGCAACAATAGTTTTGCTTAGATGTTTTCCAAGTTTCCTGCTTCAGATTAAATGTATGTTGGAATGGGTTAGCATTGTAAATCTATAAACAATTTGGATGAAAAAAAAATTGGGGATGAAATGCATTGAATCATACACATGCAGGAAATAAATTGATAACCAATTTCAAATGACAAATATTGGATGGAAAAAACATGTTGAAAGTAGACTGGATATGAGACAATGGCACAAAAAATGTTTATCAAATTGAAGAGTTGTTGATCAACAATAATTTAATCCTCTTCCGCATGAACAGGCATCTGCAGCAGATGAGAACATAGTGAAAATCATGAACAATTTCTCCTCTTGCCACAATGTTTTCAAAAGTTGACCACTGAAAATACATCCAAGTGCACCAATACTAATCCTGAAGTAGCTCTACTTCTAACCAATTGCAAGCTTAAACCTTTCCCTCATATGACAATTCTGCAGCAGACGACTTTGAACATATTTTGTCGAAAAATAGAAAATCTCTATAATTGAATAGATTACCTATGACTTGAAGTGAGAATATTGTGGCAAAAGGAGAAATGGCTCGTTTTGAGCAATTTCTTCTTTTGTCACTATGTTTTAAAAAAGCCCTCTGCTGCAGAGGCGTCAGAAAGCGTCTATATGAGGGAAAGGGTTAATTAAGTAATTCATATAAAGCAGAAGCACCTTGTACTGAATAATGATCTAGCAAAACAGGGTTATAAAATGTTGTTTGTAATGCATCATAAATTAGGGTCAACTTACAATGTCATTAATATTTACCACTAGGTGCTCCCCACTGATGTACACAAGAATTATATTAGGTGCAGAAGCTAATTACAGTCACAGTTTCATACATACATTTTCTCAGTTACAGACCAACTACATTAAACCTTTTCCCACATACAACAAATCTGCAGCAGACAACTTTGAAAACCTCTAGGCAGCAAAAGTATGGAAAGTACCTATTGAAGTACAATATTGAATAAAGATGAATAAAGATGAAATCATTTGCCACAATCTTTTTTAAAAATGTCTGCTCTAGATGCCTTTAATTGCATCTGCAAGTTAAAAGGATTCAATAGAGATGCTAAAGTTGAATGATTCAATAAAGATATTGAAGTTGAGCAATTTCATGAGCCTTCTTACACAACTGTGGGTTTGCTTATTGGTTGTAGACAACTAGATATGCAGCAGAGGTATCCAAAATGGTGAACAGGTCTCTACCAAAAGAATTACTTAGATCTGATATGCAAATTAGATGCAGTATTTTAGCCAATCAAAAACAGAGATAAATTATCTTCTGTTTGGTACACTTGATCGCCGAACACGGTTTCTGCATCACAAACATACGCCATGTGATGCATGAGAACCGGGTAGTTTTTAACGATAAATTGTTGGTTTATCTGTAATACATGACGATGGGCATGGCTTAAAATACAATCTCAGATCTAAGTAATAAGCAATTAAACCCTACAGTGTGGCTACTCAAAAGTATACTCATTTTAGAAATAATTAAATAATTTAATTTTACCATTATGTTGAATGTATATGACAAATTATCAGATTATTTTATAACTGGTAAAAATGTATGTATTCCATGCGATATGCTACAAGCACAAAATGGTACCAGAAACAACAACAAACTTACAATGGTTAAATTTCTTTTGGTTACTGGCTAAAATGTAAAGTAGCAAGCGTTCAACTTCCATGTTTCTTATAAACTTTGAATGTTTGTCATTTCAAGGTTTAATTTGAAGCAATTTAATTCCATAGTGTGAGCTGCAGAACTCAGATCATGAAAATCTCATGGGTAAGCTCAAACTTGGTTTAAGTCATGAGTTTTTTAATTGTTGGATTTTTTTTGAGAGTTTTATGCTATTGATTTTGTCTTTAATCCTTTATAGACGCTTTCTGACGCATCTGCAGCAGACGACTTTTTGAAAACATAGTGACCAAAGACGAAATTGCTCAAAATGAGCAATTTCTCCTTTTGACACAATGTTTTCCACTTTTAGTAATAGGATATCCATTCAATAATAGAGATTTTCTATTTTTAGACAAAACATGTTCAAAGTCGTCTGCTGCAGAATTGTCGTATGAGGGAAAGGGTTAAAACTTCAGTTATTCTTTCATTTTTTGTAAGGTTGAACTACCAACCAAATAAAACTGTACCATTGCCTTGCACTGCTCAATCAGACCATGGACGTAGATCTACGTCCCGGATCAGACTTTTACAAAGAAAGAAAGCTAAAGACCACCTTGAATTAGCAATTTCCTGTCTATTAAGCAAGCACTTTTTTATTTATTTCCAATTACACATTTCCTGCATAAATGACCATGACAATTAAGACCACCTGTGAATAAAGACCAGATTGTTGTCTCCCCTTTGGTGGTCTGTATACACAGGTTCCTCTGTACACAGATTGTGTAAGCCATTTCCTTTGTGTCACATGCTTTTCTGCGAATGTTTGCACATGCAATGAAGTTAATACAAAATAAGGGATGAATTGTCTCTGTCTCTCAGTTTAAAACAATGACGAAAACCTTTTTACAAAACTATCTCTTGTTTGGGAATTCTGATGTATGAATCAGATTATTCTATTCATGTTAAAGTCATATAAGAAATACAGGAACAAACTGCTAATTGAATAGTATACTCTTTGTGAAAGTTTGTACTTCTTGTATGGCCATTGCATTATTATACACAGTGAATATACTGTGATAAATCAGAGGTAACTATGGCATGCCAAATGTTAATTTTACACTCAGTATCCTTAAGTTTAGTCAATGGTCAAACATGTAATTCTTAGTCAGACTCATTGTTCTTTGAAGTAAGTTCAGCTAAGCACATTGACATGTTCTCTACTAGTGTCAAAAATCCTAAAAGAATTACAGGTGACTTTCTAATAATCACAAAATTCAATTTCTACGAGTTTCAGAATTAATATAGATCACCTTTTACATACAAGTAGGGTAAAAGGTATACCTTAACTTGCTTCAATAACAACAAAATGACATCAAAAAATCCTTACACCATGCAAATACATTTTTCTTATCTAAACTTTCTGCAAGAGTGTAGAACATAGTAATAAGGTAGAGTGCTCAGAGTGGTTTGCAAATGGATCACACTAGAGCTCCAAAAACAAGGTAGAGTGCTCAGAGTGGTAGTAGAATGGAGCACTCTAGAGCTCCAAAAACAAGGAGATTTTGTACCATTCAATCTATGTCATCAAAGTTCTCCTTCAATTCAAACACATGATAAAGCATGTTGTTTTGTTGATATTATTTTCCCATTATGGTGGTCTCGGATAAGCCCTGTTTGAGGACTGAGGTCCAATATCTGATAAACTTACCTTCCACTTTGACCATCCGGAGAGGCTGTTCGACCATTTGCCTTTTCTCCTGAAAAGTTAGTAATAATGAATCATTATGAACGTATATTTCTGATTGGTCCAGTTACAGATCTGCTTGTAATGGCTTTTGATATTCTTTTCCAACATACAGACCTCTTCTGATGCCTTTTCAGCAGTTGACTTTTGAAAGCATTCTGGCAAAAGCAGAAATTGCTCATATTGAGCATTTTTTTCTTTTGCCACAATATTTTGTTGTCTAAATGTTTGCAAAGTCTTGTGCTGCTGATTGTTTGTATGTGGGGAAGGGTTTAATGTAGGAACTAACTCAAAAATTGTTCTTTCCATATTTTTGCCTAAATGTTTGCAAAGTTTTCTGCTTCAGCTTTGTTGCATTTGGAGAAGAGTTTAAAGCAGGGACCAGTGCATCAGACCAAGGACATTTTAACGTCAGTATGATGCAGACATTTTTTAGCCACACAAGAACATGCATAAACAAGAGATGTTTGTCAAAGATTATGCCCCCCCCCCCCCCGAGCGCCATGTTGTCAGGAATGTTTGGACAATTTTTGACCCCATGACCCCAAAATCAATAGGGGTCATCTACTGGTCACCCCAGCCTCCATGCCAAGTTTGAGGGCCATGATTGCAGGCAATGTTGAGTTATCACTTGTGCAAGCTTTTCGTGTTCAAGGTCACTGTGACCTTGTCCTTTGACCCAATTATCTCAAAATCAATAGGGGTTATCAACTGGTCAGGCCAAACTTCCAAGTCAAGTTTGAGGACCATAGGTCCAGGCACTGTTAAGTTATCACTCAGACAAGATTGGTCACTCTGACCTTGACCTTTCACCTGATGACCTCACAATAGGAGTCATCTACTGATCACCCCCAACCTCCCTGTTAAGTTTGAGGGCCATGGGCGCATGCATTGTTGAGTTATCACTCGGACAAGATTTCGCGTTCAAGGTCAGTGAACTTGACTTTTGACCTGATGACTTCATAATCAATAGGGTTCATCTACTGGTCAATCCCAGCCTCCTATGTCAAGTTTGAGAGCCACGCAGGCAATGTCAAGTTTGAGGGACATGCAGGCAATGTCAAGTTATCACCTCGGACAAGCTTTTTTGCGTTCAAGGTCACTGTGACCATGACCTTTGACCCAATGACCTCAAAATCAATAGAGGTCATACACTGGTCACCCCCAGCCTCCATGTTAAGTTCAGGGCCATGGGAAGGGGCAATGTCGGGTTATCACTTGGACAAGCTTTTAGTGTTCAAGGTCACTGCGACCTTAACATTTGACCCGATGACCTCAAAATAAATTGGGTTCATCTACTGGTCACGCCCAACCTCCAATTCAAGTTTGAGGAGCATAGGTCCAGGCATTGTTGAGTTTTCACTCGGACAAGCTTTGATCTACCGACGGACCGACCGAATGACATACTAAAGTGTCTTGCTTGGTGTATGTTTGTCTCCGTCGTGTGTGTGGTTTTAAACGACCGTCAGGGTGTGTGTTGTTCTCTTCTTGTCTGTCACTGTTTGTCTGTCTGCACCCTAAGAGAACCGGTTTAGAACTGCCTAGACATGTGGTGGGAGAGATGGGTTATTTCCCTGTATGGTCAGTGATGCGTATCTATATAATAGACTGGTAACAGGTCCATAATCACCGACCAACATGTGCAAAGCAATATACGCCTCTTCTTTGAAGCGGGCATAATAAATAACAACAAAGAGTTGCGACAATGTTTATAACTCTATTTAACAAAATTAATATGCTTTCACAAAGAGAGATTTTACGTATTGCTTTGATGTTTGTTTGATGTGGGAAATAGTTAACAAAGGGATTTATTCTTGCCTGATTGTGGCCGTCTCTTCAATTTTCGAACGCCAGTTTCATCTTCAGTGGAAAACTCGTTACCAGAGAAAAACTTCTTTGGTGGTTCTCCCCTAGAAAAAAAAACCATGTATCATAACAATTATGCTTTAATCACTGTGAGATCATGTCTTCATCTGTTATTCTTATTTTTGTTGTTGCTGTTACAAACTGGTTGATCACATCTGATATTGGTGTCCAATGTTTAGTCAATGAACTTCATTTTATGTTTTTATCTTACCGCTACTTAAGTTAAAATATATTCCAAGAAAACTTCCTTTTACATATTATTATTAACATTTTAACAAAAATACCAAAATTATGAATTAACAGCCCATTCAATAAAATCTTCTCATTAAAAAATGAAATACATGTTAACCGTCTACTAACTTATTACGGAATTATTCGACGAGTTAAAAAAAGAAATTGATTCATGCTAAGATTTGATCCTTTGACATATCAATCTCAATAGTACAACCTAGCTGCGTTCAATCTCAGCAGTCGCAACTTTGATATACAAATCTAACCAATCAATTTATTAAGAATATCTCAAAAATAAGCATTTCTGTAAAGTAATGAACACAATAGAGAAAGACCAATTACCTTGCAAAATTTGATATATTCAATTGTTTATAAATTTTTGCATAACCCTTTTCTCACAAACAGACGATTTCTGATGCTCCTGCAGCAGCCAACTGTTGTAAATGGGACAAATCTTTCTGTTTGCAAATATTTTTGTTAACTTTATTCAATAATTGTTCTTTCATTTATAGAGAGAAAAAATTATCTAATGTTTTCAAAGTCAATTGCTTCAGATATTTCATGAGTGTTTATTTATTATCACTTTTAATAAACAAGTTTACTAGGATGATATGCCGCAAGCCTTGGTGAGTGTCATATTCAGCTTAGTTATCGATTTTATTACAAGTGATAATAAATAAACACAAATGAGACATTCTATAGATATCACATGAAGTGATTTATGAGTCATATTTCAAATAAATGTACATAACGTTTATCATATTTCTACATGAAATTTGCCGGTTTTCGTGCCAAAGTGACTAACGTTATACTAAGCTGACGTGACGTCATTTTGATAGTTTGGTTTCTGCAATAACAAAGCTTTGAGCATATAAGACTGGAAACCAAACATGTAGTGTCATATGATATTTATGTAATAGGATTTTGACACTCCCAGAGAGGGCTTTATGTGATAAATGTTTATGGTAAATAAAACTGTCTGTACCTTATCTTGTAGCAAATATTCTAATACTATAGTATTTTTAAAATAAAATCTGAATCTATTTGAGCTACACCATTGGAAAACCTAACCTTTAGAACAACAGAGTGATCTAATCATACACAGCATTCTTGAAGCTTACAGAAACAACTTATTAAGTATGCCAGAACTCCAAAGGTCAGGTTTTATTGATGTGACTCATTTGACATCCAACACCATTTCACCATACATAATACAACATGCAGAATGTATGCAACATGCAAAATCTTTCCCACATAAAACAAATCTACAGCAGATGACTTTGATAACATCTTGGCAAAAACATAAACAAAAATTTATAAATTCAAGTATAATTATTCAATAGATTTGAAAACATGAGGATTTTCTCCTTTTGCCACAATGTTTTCAAAAGTCATCTGTTACAGATGACTCAAAACACATCACCATGTAGGAAAGTGTTAATTTAAACAATTATGATATAACTTATCTGCCTTTTCTATGACACTGTCTTAAACCTTTCCCTCAAACAGACGCATTTTGACGACTCTGCAGCAGACTCTTTTTTTTAAAACATGGTGGCAGAAGGAGAAATTGCTCATAATGAGCAATTTCTTCATTTGCCACAATGTTTTCAACTGTAGTCAATAATCATATTTTCAATTATAGTCATTTTTGCACATATAAGCCAAGATTCTTTCAAAGTCGTCTACTGCAGATTCGTTGTATGTGGGAAAGGGTTAATGAAATAACAAAATAAAACATGTGGGTCCTGGTGGCCCTGTAACGGGTCCTGGTGGCCCAGTAACGCTCACCTGAGTAACATGGCCCTTCATAATAAGTGTTCATAAGCAATTCTTCAAAAAGTAATTTTATAGAAACATTATAAGGCAAAGATTTGACATGACCTAGCTGTCTTCAAATAAGAAAACAAATTCCTGAAAATTCATCAGGAAAATGTGGTCTGTAGAGGGTCCATGGTGTTTTGCTTAAATTTCACCTAATTACCTAGTTCTTTAGCAGACATGATCCATATTCAAACTTTTACTAGATGTCATCAATTGATTGATTGGTTGATTGATTGGGGTTTAACGCCATTTTTAATAATTTCTCAGTTATATCATGGCAGCCAGTTCACCTACTCATGCATTTCCTGGTTTTCTCACACCAGTACTCCACACAACTAGATGTCATCAAAACACTCATTCTGACAGAGTTTCACTATGCCTAAGTAACAAAAAATTTGCCCAATATTCTAAATAAAACAAGAAATCATCAAGACTAGAATGGAGTGCTCCACGGAGCACGGTGTGTCACCTGCACATGCTTATGGAAAGTGTGATGAAAAAGTGTGATGGACAGATGGACAGACAGACGCCGGACAATAAAAAAAGTAAGTAATCCCTAAGTGCCTACCATGCTATGCAGGGTGACACAATAAACATTCTGGAGACATAACTAAATGAGGCTTCTAGAGTGTACACAAGAGTGTTTAAAAATGTCCCCAAGCAAATTGTTGATGATGCACAACACTGTGTGATCACAAATGCTCACGTTGAGCACTTTGTGCTAATGTGAACTGAAAATAAATAGAATTTTATCACAAAGGAAAACAAAAATGGGATTTGTTATATAAACTTGAAAATACTTTTAGAGACAAAAGAGATTGGACATCAAGAGTCATTTTTTTCCCCTTTTACCTCAATGTCTTTAGAAAGAAACATGCTGCAGAGTTATCAAGCTGTTTTTGAAACACGAAAAGGATCAGAGAACCAATCTTTATTTTAACAGTTTCTTCATATCAGTAAAAAAAAAAGAAATAACATGATAACAAAAGAATATATAATCAGTGTTCTTTCCTATGCACTTTGGGCAACATGATAAACGGTTGTTTATCCCTTTCCCTCATATAGACGCTTTCTGACACCTCTGCAGCAGACGGCTTTTTAAGACATAGTGACAAAAGAAGAAATTGCACAAAACGTGCAATTTCTCCTTTTGCCACAATGTTTTCCACTTTTTGTCATAGGCTATCCATTCAATTATGGAGATTTTCTATGTTTTGACAAAATAAGTTCAAAGTCGTCTGCTACATAATTGTCATATGAGGGAAAGGGTTATCTAACTTTGGAAGTGCCATTAAAAAAGGATTAAAAAAGTATTCAAAATCACACTCTTCCTGACAGACAGGTGTGTTTACTCTTTAGGACTGAAATCATTTAAAAGATACAATTGAGAATTTGAATGATAAAAAGAAATGAAAAGGAATATATTTTCTCATTAACTTATATTGAGCAATTACTTTTTCTCACAAGATATCTGCTGAAGAGGTGTGGCAGTAAGTTATATAACCCTTTCCCTCATACGACAATTCTGCAGCAGACGAATTTGAACGTATTTTGTCAAAACATAGAAAATCTCCATAATTGAATGGATAACCTATGACAAAAAGTGGAAAACATTGTGGCAAAAGGAGAAATTGCACGTTTTGTGCAATTTCTTCTTTTGTCACTATGTTTTCTAAAAGCCGTCTGCTGCAGAGGCATCAGAAAGCGTCTACATGAGGGAAAGGGATAAGGGAAAGATTTAACCTTCTCCAACCTGCAGACACATCATGAGTTCTTGACACATATGAAGCAGACGACTTTTGTCACAATGTTTTCATATTCTTGCCTAGATCTTCTCAAAGTTGTCTGCTGCAGATTTGTGATATGTAGGAAAGGGTAAACTATAATACAGTTATGCCTGGAATTAACCAGTTAAACTCAAAAGTGCATAGGATATAAAAATATACTTGACTTTAATGACCTGATTCAGACCTTTAATTGTGCAGAGGTTCATGTTTTAGTAAGACACATAATTATATTTTTCATCTAATTTTAACTCTGTCTCATTTATCCCACAATTTGTAATTAAATGAAACAAAAGAGCCGCAAGCCAACACCAACGCTCATCTGGTTTTTTTCTAAGTCAAAAGAGGGGCATTTCTCAATAATTATTAAAGCCAAAGATGTGAGACTTGAAAAAGATGCGTATCGTTTCTAGGAATATGTGTACCAAGTTTCATTTGGAAATGTTCAACAGTTTTTTAGTTATGAGGTAAAGTTCAAGTTTTGTGACGACGGAGCCAACAAAGGTATCACAATACCCAGACTTTTTTTCTTCTAAAAACAGATAAGCTTCTAAATCACTTTGATGATCGATTTGAACATAATGCTATTTTCAGCGGTATGTTAGTCATATCATGACTGCCAAATCACCTTACATGTTTTTCCTGGCTTTCTCTCACCAGTAGTTCCGAGATATTCAGCTAAACTACCTTCCTGCATAGACTATTTAACCCATTGGTGGAAGAAGAATGACTCGAGTCATTGGAAAGAATGAATGGCCAAACTGGGGTTCCAACCCACATCCCTTATTGTCATTAAAGATGGAGCTATGGTGGCTCCAGGCACACATTTGATGAAAACAAATATTCATTATGACATCCCTGAAGGTCAGGATCAGGTCAGTATTGTTGAGTTATACCTCTAGTGAGTAGTAACATTAGACAAGTGACTGGTAACATCAGGCAATACATTGTTCCAACAACTACAATAATTATCTCCCTTGGTGGGCATTTTTGATAGGCAAATTTACTATATATATGTTGAATCGAGAAATATTAGATATAATTAAATTAAACAATTTCAAACAAAAATAATTAAATCAAGAAGTTGATATAATCAGACCATACAAAGGCATCAAAGACATATGGTTGTCAAACTCAAACTCCTTGGTGTTTTCCTAATTATCACATTTTTTAAATATTCTCTATTAATTAATGCTCATCATATTTGCCTATCAAAATGGCCGACAAGGGAGATAACTATTGTAGTTGTGGGAAGTATGTATGAATTGGTTGTTTTACCCGAGTGATATTGATGAGATTGCAGAACTAGGTCTCCCGAATTTTTGCTTTTGTCTGTGTTGGAAATATCAAAGAAAAGTAGCGACCTCCATGTATTGTTTGTTATGATAGCAGAGATAGTATAACCCTTTCCCTCTTACAGGCTTCTTTTGACACATCAGACACATCAACAACAGGCAAACTTAGGAAACATCATGGCAAATGGTGAAATTGCTCATTATGAGCAAAATATCCTTTTGGCAAAATGCTTTCAAATTTATTCAATGAATATAGTTTCATTTGGAGAGATTAAGTACATTTCGCTGCAGGTGTTTTCTAAGTGGACTGCTGTAGATTTATTGTATGTTGGAAAGAGTTAATGCATGCAAAATGAAAACGAACCTAAATATGTTTTATAATTAATAACAAAATGAACAGTTAGTAAACTTTTACAGTCATATTTGGGGTCACTACAATTTTCCACAGAGGTATATATAAGCTGATCTGGATCTTCATTGTAAAAAGTGCCAAAGTTCATCAGGCCAAAAGGTTGGAAACTGAGGTACGTTTTATTTATATAAGTATGTACAAGAGAAAGTTGATGCAACGCATCAATGTCGCCGGAAATGCATACTGCAGTTATGCATAACACTAACATTATATTAGTTGAATAAACAGTTATCAACTGAGGGGCATATTGGAACATCAGGGGCGGGGTCAAGTGAAAATGTATCATAACTTGCATTGTTTTGTCAACGAAGTGAATGATAATTGAAGCCTTTCATTGTTTATGATCAATCTCCATTCCAAAGTAGGTTGACCATACACACAGCCAACTAATTATTGATCATACACAGTAATGGAAATGAGTAATCTTGACAATTATGTATACAGTGCTTTCATTAAGGAATAATTATAAGATTTGTAAATTCCACATACACTTTTCAAGATGTTTGTCAGAATATTTGAATTCTATCATTTATCAATAAAACCACAAAGCAGACAATTTAAGATTTTCATGCAATAGCACGTCATTGTATGTTTCCCCTATTAAAGTCAACATTGGACACCTTTGCAGCAATTTACTTTTAAAACAATGAGATAAGGGTTACATCGCTGAAGACATGAGTTTTCTCTTTTTCTCAAAATGATATTAGCTTGGCATCCTATTTATATCATACCTTAACAAATGATGAAATGTAATCCAATATTTACAAATAAGACCACCTTCGAAATATAATATCAGCTAAACAGTTAAATCTCATTGAAATTGTTGTATAATTTAAACTTAATTTCGAACATAAAATGAGCCCTACAACATGTTAATTTATTGTAATTCTTTCCTTCCTTTTTTATAATGAAAATAACAAACTACTCATGTTTTAAAATTATATTATGATGAGCGCCCTTGTGTCAGTGATGCATAACAATATGCAGATCGGAAGCAATATGCCTTTAAGGAATTTAATGACACATTTAAAATTGTCAAGGACGAAATAATTTTGTACGAAAGACCCGATTCGTGACCTACATTCTTCTTCGCAGAGGTGTCGTTCTTGAAACTCTCTTTATAGGCAGAGAGTGTTCGTTCAAAGTCATTTTTCTGTTAAAACCAGTTATATCTCGGTTTGTTCTTTTCTTCATTTGTTTCGAACCAAATAAACATTTTAAATCACCTATAATTTACTATTTGTAAGTGAGTGTAAAGAGCGGCTCTCTGCAAAGGAGATTGATCTACGCAGTTGGTATTCGCGAGTCACGCGATCAACAGTTTTAGCTTAGAAACAGTTCATATTTTAGATATACATGGATAAACATTATAAAATGAATTCCTCACAAATCGAGACATCTCTTTGAACATGAAAATAACATTCAGTAAGTTAAGATTGCTATTTTAAAGGAGAATTCGACGTGATTTTTACTTGATATTGACACATAACAGTCTGCTTGCTGCAAGTCTCATGGGGACGGTTTTGTCTTCGTAAATAAAACCCAAAAAAAGAGATGCTAGTCAAAATAAAGAAACTACTAATACTTAAAACATCGGAATATTTATTTCATTTTAGATGTGTCATAACTTAGTGTTTTTAAACAAACGCAATTGTAATATGTTCAAGACATTTAAATTTGTTTTTTTCTAATAATAACTCCTCCTCCCATGTGATTTCCGAAAACCTATTAAAAATAGAAGTCGCGGGCTTCTGCCCGGCGACTAATAAACCCCTTGTGGTAAAAGAATAACGGTAACTATAAATATGTCATAGCGCACATGAACAAGAAAAATGAACTTTATCCAAACACTAGCACCAACGACCATCCTACTAACATTTATATGACTGATTAAAACTCTTTCCCTCATGTAGTAGTGTAGTTGCCACAATGTTTTCCACTTTTAGTCATAGGATATATCCATTCAATTATAGAGATTTAATTACTTTTTTTTGACATAATATGTACAAATTTGATTCGTCTGCTGCAGAATTGTCGTATGAGGGAAAGGGTTAAATTAACCCTTTCTTACAAATATGGAATAGGCCACTTTGAAAATATCTGCAGAAAAATGTTGAAAAACTTTATAAATGAATGTTAAGTAATTGAAAAGAGTAGAAAAACATTGTGGAAAAGGAGACTTTGCTCATTACAAGTAATTGAGAAACTGGTAATTATGAGTAATTTCTCCTTTTGACAAAATGTTTACAAAATCAGTCTGCTACAGATGTATCAACTATCTCTGCATGTAGGAAAGGGTTAACAGTTAGTTTATAACAAATGTAACTAATATCCTCTAATATCCCATCACAGATTGTTTCAAATTACCTTCGACTTAATATTAAAGGACCTTTTTCATGTTCTGGTTCTTTCCTAGTATAAGAGAAACAATGTGTAAATAAGTTGGTGTCCAAAAAAACACGGCGAGAGATTCATACAAAACGGTTGTAATTACTTGTTGTTCAAGCTGAAGTTACACCTGTCTTGCATAAAACCATCAACATATGTCAAACTATAACTTTAGTCAAATAAAAGCATGAGCATGCCTGTTCACCGACCCATGCGTTTCCTAGCTTTCTCACACCAGTACTCCACACAACCAAGTGCGAATTCGGCAGTATTCAACAATTACACTTTATTCAAAGAGAATTTCCATATTTTTGCCGTGAAATTTACAAAGTCATCTGCTATAGAATCTTTGTGTTTGGGAAAATGGTAAGTAAAAGCATGAAATAAACGGAACAAAATTAGTTTTTGTTTTACGCTTTTCCAAAAAATAGAGATATTGCAGCTGACGACTTTGAAAACATCTAGGCTTATATTTATGGAAAATTCACATTTATTGGTGAAAACATATAAACAAAATGACGATTTCTCACTTGCCACAATCTTTTAATTTTATTCAAATATCATACTTATATTTAATGAATTTTAGATACTTTTGTCATGATGTTTTCATAATCATCTGTATCAGATTTAATGAACCATATAATGTATATGGGATAGGGAAGGTTAAATATAAGGTCAAGATATATTTCCATATAAGAAAGATAGAAATCTAATCACACGAAAACCAACCCTGCTAGGTTTTGTAATTTACAATGTCTTGGTCCATTGATCTGCATCTCAGCTGGATGCCAAGTCCTGAAAGATTAGTTTCCGTGTAACATGTTTATGGTTTTGTTTAAAGTTTATATAGATATAAGCACATGTTTTGTTTTAATCCTTTCCCACATTTACAACAAACTGGCAGCAGACGACTTTGAAAACATTTAATCTACGCAAAAATATGACCAAACAAGAGCTGTCGGAGGACAGCGCGCTCGACTATTCCACCGCTTATTTAAGTTACTGAGATAATGGACTTTAATGTAGTTACATGCAAAACATTATCAAAAATTTCTTAAAGGGTGATAATTTGCATTAAATGCAGAATAGAGTTATTTAACATGATTATTTTTTATAGGTGTGATGGTTAGGAAGGGTTGTATAACGTTTCAATGGAATGCATCAAGTAGTTACTAAGATATAGACTCTTAATATAGTTGCACACAAACCTTTAACCATAATTTCTAAGTAAAAAAAGGGCAACAATTTGCACCATATATGCGGTATAGAGTTATCTTAATTGGTTGTGTTAATAGTTGTGAAATTGGGAGAGGTTGTATAAAGTTTCAATACAATGCTTCAAGTTGTTACTGAGATTACACTCTAAATGTAGATGCAAAACTTTTACTAGAATTTCTAAGTCCAAAAAGGGCCATAACTTGCAAAAATGCTAGATAGAGTTATCGTATTTAATTTTTTACATATGTGTGATGGTTGGGAAGGGCTGTAAAAAGTTTAAATGCAATGCATCAAGTACTAGTAGTTACTAAGATATGGTCTCTTAATGTAGTTGCATGCAAAACTTTAACCAGAATTTCTAAGTAAAAAAGGCCATAACTTGCATAAAATGCAGGATAGAGTTATTTAACTTGAAAATAAACATAGTTGTGATAGTTTGGAAGGGTTATATAAAGTTTCAAAGCAATGCATCACGTAAATACTAGGATATCGAATCTTAATGTAGTTGCATGCAAAACTTTAACCAAAATTCTAGTTAAAAAAAGGGCCGTATATTGCAAAATATACTGAATAGAGTTATCATACTTGATTGTTTACATAGGTGTGATGGTTGGAAAGGGCTGTATAAAGTTTCAATGCAATGCATCAATTAGTTACTAAGATATGGTCTCTTAATGTAGTTGCACGCAAAACTTTAACCAGAATTTCTAAGTAAAAAAAGGGCCATCACTTGCATAAAATGCAGGATAGAGTTATTAAACTTAAAAATAAACATAGTTGTGATAGTTTGACAGGGTTGTATAAAGTTTCAAAGCAATCCATCACGTAAATACTAGGATATTGACTCTTAATGTAGTTGCATGCAAAACTTTAACCAGAATTTCTAGTTAAAAAAAGGGCCATATATTGCAAAATATACTGGATAGAGTTATCATACTTGATTGTTAACATAGGTGTGATGGTTGGAAAGGGTTGTATAAAGTTTCAATGCAATGCATCAAGTAGTTACTAAGATATGGTCTCTAAATATAGTTGAATGCAAAACTTTAACCAGAATTTCTAAGTAAAAAAAGGGCCATAACTTGCATAAAATGCAGGTAGAGTTATCGTACTTGATAATCTACATAGGTGTGATATTTGAGTAGTGTTGTATCAAGTTTTAATGCAATGCATCAGGTAAATACTGAGATATGGACTCTTAATTTAGTTGCACGCAAAACATTAACCAGAATTTCTAAGTAAATAAAGGGCCATAACTTGCATGAAACGCAGGATAGAGTTATCTAACTTGATTATATACACAGGTGTGATAGTTGGGTAGGGTTGTAGAAAGTTTCAATGCAATGCATCAGGTAAATACAGAGATATGGACTCTTAATTTAGTTGCACGCAAAACTTTAACCAGAATTTCTAAGTAAAGAAAAGGGTCATAACTTTCATAAAATGCAGGATAGAGATATCTAACTTGATAATCTACATAGGTGTGATGGTTGGGTAGGGTTGTATGAAGTTTCAATGCAATGCATCAAGTAAATACTGGGATATGGACTCTTAATTTAGTTGCACGCAAAACTTTAACCAGAATTTCTAAGTAAAGAAAAGGGTCATAACTTTCATAAAATGCAGGATAGAGATATCTAACTTGATAATCTACATAGGTGTGATGGTTGGGTAGGGTTGTATGAAGTTTCAATGCAATGCATCAAGTAAATACTGAGATATGGACTCTTAATTTAGTTGCACGCAAAACTTTAACCAGAATTTCTAAGTAAAAAAGGGCCATAACTTGCATAAAATGCAGGATAGAGTTATCTAACTTGATAATCTACATAGGTGTGACAGTTTAGTAGGGTTCTAGAAAGTTTCAATGCAATATATGTAGTATTTAAGTACTTGCATGCAAAACCTTAACCAAAGTGTGACGTGGACGCCGACGCCAGGGTGAGTAGTATAGCTCCCATATTCTTCGAATAGTCGAGCTAAAAACTCAATAGATTATGGTATATTTATACTAGAATTGAAAACAGTGTGGAAATAGTAGAAAAAAATAATCATGATCAATTTCTCCTTTTGGCCACAACGTTTTCAAAGGCATCTGCTGCAGATGTTTCAAAGAGCATATGAAGGCAGGAAAGGGTTAAAAATGATAATTTCATACCATTTTTTGAAGGATGAAGGTTTTATTACAGAAGTCTGAAATAATGCTGTGACAGAGAAGTGACACAGAAAGTAGAGTTCTACATTGAACTAGATGTATAAGAGCATTTATTGTAATAGCAATGAAGACAAGAAGAATTCTTTAAAAATAGGTTTCTTATATGAACGGAGCTCTTGTAGTTTTTCATTTCATAATAGTTAGATGCTCTTACAAAGCCATAGCTAATATACAAATTCACCAAATTTCGTTTGTTTGTTTAGTGTTTTATGCCATTTCAACATTTGTACAGTTATATCACTGTTTTTCTCGGGTAAGATACCAGTACTACTGGTCCACTTATCCTGACACCAGTGAGTCTGTCGTCGTAATATTGATTGGGGTTTAACCCTTTCCCTCATACGACAATTCTGCAGCAGACGACTTTGAACATATTTTGTCAAAAATAGAATATCTCTATAATTGAATGGATAACCTATGACTAAAAGTGGAAAACATTGTGTCAAAAGGAGAAATTGCTTGTTTTGAGCAATTTCTTCTTTTGTCACTATGTTTTCAAAAAGCCGTCTGCTGCAAAGGCATCAGAAAGCGTCTATATGAGGGAAAGGGTTAACACCCTTTTCAACAATTTTTCAGTCATATCACGGCGGACAGTTCACCTACTCATATGTTTCCTGGTTTTCTCACACCAATACTCCATACAACATACTTTCCAAGCAACTGGCTGGTTTTCCACATAGACTGTTAGCCCATTGGTGAAAGACGAATGACTTGTCACACAGTGACATTTGTCAATCGTCGGAAAGAATGTTGGCTGAGCTGGGGTTCAAACTCATAACCCCTGGTTTGACAGCCCACATTGCTACCGACTGAGCTACCCCCATAACCTGAATGCCAAGGGTGGAAAGCCATTTCTTCCATTTTTAAAGTTTTTGGTATGACCTGGCAAAGGATCAAACAGCAACATCCAGCACTCAAGGTGGATGCTCTCGGACAACACCACTGGGGCATCTTTAAAGTCTATAGAGAAGTGTGGTGACCGAAAACCGACAATATAAGTCTGCAAACTCATTTTAATAACAATAACAATCAATCCAGCTGAAGGTTGGATTTCATGGCAACCTGGGTCATATAGCTTTAATTGATGCAACAGGTTTTACAAACAATATTGTTATACTCTTCTCATCTCAAAACACTCAAGTAACATAATGATTTTAGTTTTCAGAAATAAACAGCATCTAAAAAAGCTTGATATATATGAATAGTCTTTTCCCACAAAAAATCTGCAGCAGGCATCCAGGGAAGAATGTGTGAAATATCAATTAATGAAATTTCAGGCCAAAGTAGAAAACATTGCGGGAAAAGGAGAAATTTCTCATGTTCAGCAATTTGTCCTCTTCACAAAATGTTTTTAAACTTTGTCTGCTGCCAATGCGTAACATTGCATTTGTATTTTGGAAAGGGACAAAAGATAATATAACTCCAATATACAAACTAGCATATTTATAGTAATTCAAGAGCGTTAATAAAAGCCTAGTCCTCAAGTCTCCTACCTGTTGCTTGAATTTTGACCTCGAGACTCTTTCCTAAAAATTGATGGCACTTTTAAAATCATTCTACAAAATCGGATCTAAAATATTAAATGCCTCCTTTAACCTCACTGTTTCCATTTCTTACAAATAAACTTTGATATTATTTTAACTTAATGTTTTCAAAATCGTCTGCTTCTGATTCCGGGTAAGTGGGAAAGGGTAACCACTTCCCTTCCCCACCTATAGACACTTTCTGACGCCTCTGCAACAGACTTTTTTATCAAAACATTGTGGCAAAAGAAGAAATTGCTCAATTTCTCCAGTTGCCACAATGTATTCAAATTTTTCCCATAATTATACCTTTATTTACAGAAATTTTCCAGATTTTTTGCCAATATTTTTTTTATGACGTCTGCTGCAAATTGCTGTATGTGGAAAAGGGTCAAACCGTTTACATAAATAACCAGTTTCAACCCGTTCCCTTTAACAACAAATCTTCAGCAGACCCCTTTGAAAATATCTAATAAAAGTTCATATTATAACTATGATAAGTGAGTAATAAAAACTGTAGGGTAACTGTTAACCCCTTCCCACATACAACAATCCTTCAGTAGACAACTTTAAAAACATCAAATTTTCCACAAATGAAAGTATAACTAGAATTGTTTTTGCAAAAAACAGATGTCTCCCCTCAAATATCTGTCAAAATCTCTCAAAACATTCCAACCTATAAATTTGGGACAGATATGGAGCGGACACGAAATAAAGCCTCAAACCTTTGACCTTCAAGCGTGACCTTGACATTGACCCTATATTGTCGAGACGCGGGTTCTGCACGTCGCCTCGATGAGGTAAACATGTGACCCAAGTTTCATGAAAATCCTTCAAGCCGTCTGGGAGATATGGAGCGGACACGAAATAAAGCCTCAAACCTTTGACATTCAAGCGTGACCTTGACCTTGACCCTATATTGTCGAGACGCAGGTTCTGCACGTCGCCTTGATGAGGTGAACATGTGACCCAAGTTTCATGAAAATCCTTCAAGCCGTCTCGGAGATATGGAGCGGACACGAAATAAAGCCTCAAACCTTTGACCTTCAAGTGTGACCTTGACCTTGACCCTATATTGTCGAGACGCGGGTTCTGCACGTCGCCTTGATGAGGTGAACATGTGACCCAAGTTTCATGAAAATCCTTCAAGCCGTCTGGGAGATATGGAGCGGACACGAAATAAAGCCTCAAACCTTTGACCTTCAAGCGTGACCTTGACCGTGACCCTATATTGTCGAGACGCGGGTTCTGCACGTCGCCTTGATGAGGTGAACATGTGAGCCAAGTTTCATGAAAATCCTTCAAGCCGTCTTGGAGATATGGAGCGGACACGATTTCGGACAGACAGACAGACAGAAGGACAGACAGACAGACAGACAGACAGACGCCCAGGACAAAAACAATATATCTCCCCTGTATACAGGGGGAGACATAATTATTGAATAAAGTTAAAAACATAGTGGCAAAAGGAGAAATGGCTCAATATTACTCATTATGAGCAATTTCTCCTTTTGCCACATTCAAAAGTCATCTGCGCGAGAATGCGTCTGTATGAGTAGTAACTGTTAACAGATTATTACAACACAAATGTATCAGAGGCCATTCTTGTAAATATCCGTAGTTTGGGCTATATATAAACTGCACATTTACATTCCTAACAAACTTAAGTTATTCAACTTTTAGTGACCACATTAAGTTATTCAACTTTTGGTGACCAACTTAAGTTATTCAACTTTTGATGACCAACTAACGTATTAAACTTTTGATGACCAACTTACATAATTAAACTTTTGATGACCAACTTACATTATTAAACGTTTGATGACCAACTAACATAATTAAACTTTTGATGACCAACTTACAAATTTAAACTTTTGATGACCACCTTATGTATAACTAAACTTTTGATGACCAACTTACATTGTTAAACTTTTGATGACCAACTTACGTTATTAATATTTTGATGACCAACTTATGTTATTTAACTTTTGAGGACCAACTTACGTTATTAAACCTTTGATGATCTCATCTTTTTTCGAGTCAACATCCTCAAGTTTCTTCGACAGCTGGTATTGTTTCTGAAATGAATGAATAGTTTGTATTTTCCAAACTCTATTTCTTTAACCCTTTCCCACTTGCAAAAAATCTGCAGCAGACAACTTTGAAAACATACCCGATTTTTGTTTTGGGGGGGACTCCCTTTATATGAAAGTTTGATAATTGAATAGAATTTTGAGCAATTTCTTTTTTTGTCGCCATGTTTTCAAAAAGCTGTCTGCGGCAGAGGCGTCGGAAAGCGTCTTCAGCAGTCCACATTGCAAACATAAAGACAAAAATAGGAAAAATCTCTATAATTGAAAGTATAATTAATGATAGAGTTGAAAAATCTGTGGCAAAAAGAGGAATTGCTCATTATGAGTCATTTCTTGTTTAGCCACAATGTTTTCAAGATTCGTCTGCTTCAGATGCATCAAAATGCGTCTGTTAGTGGAAAGGGTTAATAAATGTCATCAGTTTCAGAGTCCTGAGTCTTACAATGTCGTTTAAGGGGAATAGGGAAAGAAAACAAAACAATCAACTAAGATGTCCTGTGCAAAATTTGCCCTCAAGTAATTCATTAGCACATGTGAGTCCAATTCAAGTAGAAATGCGATTTTCTAGACCTTTACCATAATATGCTACAACTTGTACTTTGAAGTTTCACATTAAATTGCAAACATTCTAGACCAAGATTAGCCTGCACATTTAAGCAGTATAACTACATTAGTCTTGGACTACATTGTTCACTACTTAAGTTAATTTTTCTGAGCAAAGACTCAATGAATGTGAAAGGAAATGTCACAAATTACGGAGGAAGCCATTTGTTGCATAATTTAGTTGGATATGGGATAAAAACATAGAGTAGAAATTGCTCACTCTAAGAAATTACATGTTCTACTTTTGCCACAATGTTTTCAAATATTTTCTGCTGCTGATTTCTTCAAAATGAAGTTTTTCAAGTAAAACATATTTTTATTAGAAAATACTTACCAGTCATTTAATACCTGATATATAATCTCTACACCCTTAATTCATCCAGAAAAAGAACTCGCCTTGCGTATTCCTCACGTATATGTGATATACACGGTTGCCCGTAAGAGCGGGAAAGCACGTGATATCTTGCCACTTTTATTTCAACATTAAGTGTTGGGTGACGACGCGGGGATGGGAGGCGGGACTCTATAAATGACTGGTAAGTATTTTCTAATAAAAATATGTTTTACTTGAAAAACTTCATTTTTATGTCAAAAATACATTACCAGTCATTTAATACCTGATGACTTTGAAGCATCGGACGGGAGGTTCGACCAATACTTACTGTCTTTCCAGGTAGCAGCACCTTGTAGTAGTATTATTTTCTAATTTCATTTACAAAGTACTTGAACCCAACAGCGGAAGTAAAAGATTGGATTGATGACGAACAATCAGTGTTTACTTCAAAGTTATGTTGGGTGTAATATTTAGCGGACAACTCGCTGAGACGCCACCAAGGGGCCCAGAGAGTACAAGTTTTCTGTCTGACCAGACATGGAACGTAAGTAAAACGAAGAAAAGGTCGACTGAGTTTTCCAAGTTGCCGCGCGAAGAATCTCTTCAAGGGGAATATTGTTCGAGAAAGCCCAACTAGTGGACAGTGCTCTTACTTCATGCGGCCGAATCCGCAGAAATGACAGATCTCGACTCGATAAACCTATGTACGCTAACTTGATCGTATTAGATATCCAGCGAGAAATAGATGCTGCCGATATATCGTTACGACCTATGAGAGGGAGAAATAGCCTCTTTCTCCGACCCCTATTCCCCTCAACTCTCTTAAGATAGAACTTAAGAGCTCTGACAGGACAAAGGGATCTGTCGGTATCCGAAGGCCCACAGCTCGCAGATAGACTAGGAACTGTAATTGGCTCCGGAATTACCGACGGTAATTGATTCTTAGCCAGGAACCCTGGTTGACACAGTAGAGTAAAAGAGCCATCAGACTCATTGAATCTGATGTGCCCCGTCTCTACAGAAAGAGCATGCAATTCGCTCCTACGGCGAGCTGTAGCGAAAGCTAACAGAAAGACGGTTTTATAAGTCAATAACTTCAAAGACGTCGATTCAAGAGGCTCGTAAGGCGCTCTTGTAAGTGACCACAGGACACAAGACAAATCCCATTTTGGAGTTAAACTCCTAAAAACGGGTTTCTCTAATTCGAAAGACCGCATAAGTTCAGAGAGAAATGGATTAGAACCAATGCTCTCTCCCCCTTTGAACTTAAGCGTATTCGATAACATAGATCGGTAACCTTTTACCGTACTAACTGCTAGGTGTTTTTCTTCAAAAAGAAAAAGAAGGAAATCGGCAATTCGAGTTACAGAGGGACACTCCGGATTGACCGACCTTGCACCACACCAATCTGAGAAGATTTTCCACTTGGAATCATAGACGATTCTAGTGGATCGTCTTCTCGACTCTGCGATGCGAGAGGCAACTTTCTGAGAAAAGCTTCTCTCTCGGATAACACGCTTGATAATGTCCAAGCGTGAAGATGTAGCATTGCCAGGTTGGGATGAAGACGCCGACCTGGTTGCTGAAACAGTACGTCTTCTCGAAGCGGAAGACGTATTGGATCTGCCGAGAGGCAGGCCAGGAGGTCGTTGAACCACGACCTCTGGGGCCAAAACGGTGCTATCAAAAGTATTCTGCACTCCTGACAGCGAAGAACCTTTTGAAGCACGATTGGAACTAGAATGAACGGGGGAAACGCGTACCCGAACAGGCGGTTCCAATCGAGGGTCAGTGCGTCCACTGCCCACGCTGCAGGATCGTACATCGGTGACACATAGAGTGGTAGCCGATGATTGACTCTGGTGGCGAAAAGATCCACCAGGGGTGTCCCGATCCGCATGAACACCGAGTTTACTACACTCTGGTTCAATGTCCACTCCGCCGGAAGAATTTTGTTTTGGCGGGACAGACTGTCTGCTAAGACATTCAAACGGCCGGGGACGTGTTTCACTACCAGTACTAGTGACGTCGCCTGGCACCAAAGGAGTAACTTCCAAGTCTCTAGAAAGAGAAGATGGGAGTGCGTTCCTCCTTGCCTGCGAATGTAGGACACAACAGTAGTATTGTCCGTCGACAATAAAACAGTTCTGTTCGCAACGGAGGCAGAGAACTGATTGAGGGCTAGCAGGACTGCCTTCAACTCTAAGTTGTTTATGTGCAAACAACGTTCCTCCGCTATCCACATGCCCTGGGCTGTAAAGCCCTGTGGCTCTAAATGAGCTCCCCAACCCGCAGCACTGGCATCTGTAAAGAGGTACAGATCCGGAGGTGGTGTGAGCAAGGGCACCCCTTGTGGATAGATTAACGGATCCAGCCACCACCGAAGGTGTGACTTGAAGAAATCCGTCAGTGCTATCTCCTGTTCCAGTGAGTCCACCGATGGACGCCACCGGGACAGAAAAAGATACTGAAGGGGTCGCATGTGAAGCCTGCCTAGACTGACTAGGTCGGCTGCTGCACTCAGGGAACCCAGAAGTGACAGCATGGAGCGGGCTGTTACCGTAGTCCGCTCCAGTGTGAGCTCGATCTTCCGGATAAGAGAATCGACTCTGTCCGTAGGTACTCGAATTACCGCTAAGTCGGTGAGAAACGTCATACCCACGAACGTGAACCTCCTTGACGGAACTAATTCCGACTTCTGCGTGTTGGGTATTAGACCCAAACGCAGAATGGTCCGCCAGGCTAGAGACAGATCGTAAATGAGAAGTAAACGATCTGTTCTGTGGAGTAGCCAATCGTCGAAATACTGAAGAAGCTGGGGTCCTTTCATGCGAAGAAAGGCTCCCACAGCATTGATTATCTTCGTAAAGACTCGAGGAGCGGACTTGAGGCCGAAGGGAAGTGCCCTGAATTGGTAAACTTCCCCATTTACCACAAAACGAAGGTACTTCCTCGACGAGGAAGCGATCGGAATGTGGTAATAGGCGTCTGTGAGGTCCAGCGAGACCGCCCAGTCGCCTTCCCGAATAGCTATTCGGATGGAGCGGGTCGATTCCATTTTGAACTTCTCGACCGGTATCAATAGATTTAACGCTGACAAATCTATTACCGGCCTCCACCGTCCGTCTTTCTTCGGAACGAGGAAAAGACGGCTGTAGAAACCCCGAGAATTGGGGTTGAGAACCCTCTCTATGGCGTTCTTTTTCAGAAGTGATGATATCACTTCTGACATGGCCGGATGCCTTGACGACATGTCGATAGGCACGCTTGTCAGTGGAGGAGGAGAAAGGAAGGGAATTAGATAACCTTCCTGTATCACAGATAAGATCCAACGATCCTCTGTGATACTTTCCCATTCCTCTATAAACCCTGACAGGCGGCCCCCGACTGCAATCTCCGGCCTTGGGATAACCATAGAGAGGTGCGTATCCCTAGGGCTGCGGCCTAGGGGCTGCGCTGTACTTTGAAGGCTGCCGATTCTTAGACCCTGTTTTAAAAGGAGCCTTCGGTTTAGCCGACTTAGTACCCGTGGAAGTGGATTGCCTAGGCACAAACGCCTTAGGATCCCGTTTATGCTTCTTTGCCTGAACAGGCTTCTTAGGCTTGCTCTTAAACGTCGACGTTGCCGAGCGTCTTTGACCTTGAGCAAAAGCACTAACTGCGCTCGCCGAAAGGCGTCTAGCCTGTTCTGACGCATCAGACACAGTCACCGCAGCTACTCTTCCACCCAGGAGTAATTTGGAGTCCAAGGGCGCGGCTCTCAGGCGGTCCTTGCTAATTTGTAGCAATGAGGAAGGGGCATGCAAAACTGCATCCCTCCTCGTGGACATTAACTCTGTGGCATTCTGCAACTGCAGAGCCATCAGATGCCTGTTGCCCGTATCCAAGGCCTCTAAAATTCTACTAGCGCCTTTGCTAGAGACATTTTCCTCTTTCATTAAGAGGGACAGAGCCACCGCGAAATGGTCATCGTGAGATGCCACCATTACTCCTAGCCGTGCTCTTGCCTCCCACCTCTCTAATGATTTAGAACTCACTAAAACATGGGCGGGCGTAGCTAGTCCAAGTGTAGCTGCTTCCCCGTCCAAGGATGGTACCTTGACCGGGAAGAACTCCTTAGATGTGACATACGTCTTAGGAGAGACCCATTCTTTCGAGATGGATCCTGGGACGAACCAGCCTGCAGCCACTGAGTCAAGAGACCTGGTTGACTGAAGCTGTTCCACCATTCTGCCCAAATTGTTAGCTTGAGGTAGTAACTGTGACGGAGTAGTGATCTCCGCATTAAGTTCCTCTAAGCTAGAAAGGTTTTTCCGATGAGGGGGAGCGTCAACCTTTGGGCACAAAGTATCCGGTACTACCCGAAATACTTCGCTAATGGCCTGTTGAAGAGACCAACGCTCTTCAGTCGGCTCATTATCTGCAGCTGACTGGCTTCCCTCATCTTCGTTACACGAAGAGCTGGGGGAGTACCTAGTCCTCTGAATCCGATTTCGACTTCGTCTAACTGGTCTTGCAACCGGTTGATCAACGTCGGAGAGCAGCAGCCGAGAGCGGTCGTGTTCGATCAACTGTCTGGGCATAACTAACCGTATGGGACGGTTTAGCCCTCCCTTTATCAGAATGCGCTAACGTATTCTGTTTCAGGGGTTGCCTTTCCAAGGACTGTCTATTAAATAGATGTCCCTCCGAATGCCTCGACATCCCAAAATACGTTGGGTTTTTATGCTCTCGGTAGGCTTGGAACTCCCGTCTATTTCCGACCGGTTCCATTGAATGGACCGGTGGAAGGTATTGGGGAAAAGTGTTATCTTTAACGATGTACACAGTTCCCTTTGGGGATTGAAAAGATCTCTCTGTACAAGAGTTCCCATACCCGGAGCCAGACGGGTGAATAATAGAGGTCGGTCCGTAACCTATACTCTGACTATTCGTGCACGCACTCTGTTGTTGACCCGCTATGGAATGATAATTTGTATCAATCCGGTCACTCAGTACAGAGCTCGTGCCTGGACGCGCCATGTTTGCATAAGCAATTGGCTGACTAGTTGCGTCATTAACAAATGAGCGACTGTCTGGTCGTGAGATGTTTTCATAACCGACAGGTAGTCTAGCCCCGTCATTACCAAATGACTGACTATCTCCCTGCCGCGTCATGTTCACCTGCGTGACCGGTAGGTTGGTCGTCTCATAATTAAATGACTGATCCGAACCTTGTCTAGACATGGCTATATGCTTGACTGATTGGCTAGCCACTTCATCGTAAAATGAGTGTCTGCCTGGTCGCGTCATATTTAAATGAGTGACCGTCTGCCTGGCCGCGTCGTAGCTATTCGACTGCAGCCCTGTCATTTCACCGCTAAGTGAATGACTACCTTGTCTAGCCATGGCAAATTGACTGACTGGCCCGGTCGTCTGACCGGTGACAGGTCGCGTCATCGCTAGATGACGCCCCGGTTGCCCGGGGACCTGTCGCGCCACGGCATTTGGGTCTTGCTTTCCAGCTCCAGCAAAACCCGGTTGACTAGTGATAGGCAGTAGTGAATCTGTTCTACCAAGAGTCTCCGGAAAACTCTGTCCGCAGACATCGTAATCCGGCACCCTGCAGCAGTCCGAAGACTGCTGTAGCTCAGGATGTGGTGTTGGTTGAGCCCCAACACCAGGCGACAGATAATGCGGTTCAAGGAAAGATGACTCCAGCACTTGAGCACTCTCTACCTTGTTTCGGTACGGTATCAGGCCCGAAGGCTTTAGTTCCCCGACCGAACAACGCGCATCCAAAGCTACCTTAACACGCTCCTCCTTGTCTCTAGCTAGACTTGGAGGTGCGTTTGTGTTAAGTGGAGTAGGTACAGCCTTAACCTTTAAGCCACTTAACACAGTCGCGGAGTCCGATTGAGAAAACCCCTCGAACTCCGCTTCACTCGAGGATACTAGAGAAACCTTTTTAGGGGCACTCTTACCCTTTCTGCTTCTGCTAGTCTTACCCTTCTTGACCAGTTTCCACGTAGAAACCGACCACGAAGAGCAGTACTCGCATGGTGACAGTTGTGTGCATTTAGAGCAATACACACAGTCCGGATGCGTGTCCCATGTGTCCACAGCATGACCACACGAGCCACGCCTCCGATCACCTTTTTGTGACATATTTATGATTCAAATATATACGAAAAGAACACAAAATAACACCAAAAAAAAAATTTTCTCAAATTTTTTTCTACTTTTTATTTTTCTACCCGAGTGACAACCCGGAACGTATATAATCTATAAACAAAATTTATAAATTTTTGTCTATGTTATAATTACATGTAAATACAACAACATCATAAGTATCATCTATAACGGGATTGGAAACTCATCGTTAACTTAAGTCTTGAACTCAATTACGTTCCGCACCCGAAGACATTAACTGAAAATAATGGGTGGGGTAACCACCTCGTGCTTTTCAGCTAGCTGTCGCCTACAAAAACAAGCAATTACAACAATAATTTAAACATTTAAATGCAGTTGAAAATCTGTTAATGCAGTTATATAACTGAATGAACAACTAAATAAGGCAATAGGCCTTAAAAAGCCAAGAAAAGAATAATTAGAAAATAATGTGTAAATTCTTAGCTGTCTAGCTGGTGGATCCAGAAATGAAAGTGACAAGATATCACGTGCTTTCCCGCTCTTACGGGCAACCGTGTATATCACATATACGTGAGGAATACGCAAGGCGAGTTCTTTTTCTGGATGAATTAAGGGTGTAGAGATTATATATCAGGTATTAAATGACTGGTAATGTATTTTTGACATAAAAATATGATTGTATGTGGGCAAGGTTTAACCCTTTCCCACATGTAGAAGTTTTCTGATGCCTCTGCAGCAGACGACTTTTGAAAACATTGCATCAAAAGGATTTCAATTTTATTTAAGAATTATAAATTCATTCATTACGATTTTCTAAATCTTTGCTCAGATTTTTTCAAAGTTTATGTCTGCTGCAGATTTTCAGTATGAGGGAAAGGCTATAAATTAAATCACAATACAGTGTTATAACGGGATCAGCTTTAAAACGGAAAGCTTTATAGAGTCGTGCCAGTGTAGTTGTTTTACCTTCCTCCTGGCTAGTTTGACCGTTGCAGGTTCATCAGGTATAAGATAGCCCAGTAAAAACTTCATGCCAAACACAATGTGCTGAAAAGAATAATATAACATGTTATCCATACAGATGCTTTAAATCGCCTCTGCAGCAGACAACTTTTGAAAACATTGTGACAAACGTAGAAATTGCTCAAAACAAGCAATTTCCCCTTTTATTGCAATATTTTCAACTCTTTATCAATAGAATTCTTCCAGATTTCTAGATTGGTGAAATTGTTCGTCTGATGATTTTAAAGCAGGCGACCTTTGAAAAGTCATGTGAGGTAATGTGAAAAGAGTTATTTATCTTTCTACGACAATTTTTTCAAAATTTCTATACTTTTGCCAAGATGATTTCAAAATCTTCTGCTGCAGAATTGTTGTATGTGGGAAAAGGTTGAGTTGTATTGGATAAAACATTATTGAAAATGTGGAAGCTGTTCTTTAATAGCAAATTTGGGGATATTTTGCAACAAGTGCTGTAACTTACGTATTTAATTGCTAATATATCTGGAAAATGGTTGAAGTAAAATATAAAAGACAAAATAATCACCAATTCTACACAATTCAAATGATGAGTGTAAATCTATCTCAAAACAGTTCTGTTTTTTTTTTTTTTTTTTTTTTTTCTTTTAGATTTTTATTTCAAGCGACGCCTCTTTTAACCCTTTCCCTCATACGACAATTCTGCAGCAGACGACTTTGAACATATTTTGTCAAATAATGGAAAATCTCTATAATTAAATGGATAACCTATGACTAAAAATGGAAAACATTGTGACAAAAGGAGAAATTGCACGTTTTGTGCAATTTCTTCTTTTGTTACTATGTTTTCAAAAAGCTGTCTGCTGCAGAGGCGTCTGAAAGCGTCTATATGAGGGAAAGGGTTAAGTATTCTACATAAATGGATTAACGCTCTCCAACATTACAATGTATTTTGATCATCTCCAGCAGAAGACTTTTGCCAACCTTTTCAGTATGAATACTGTCATTAAGCCTTTCCCACATATAGAAGCTTTCTGACTCCTTTACAGCAGACAACCTTTGAAAACAATGCAAAAAAAGAAGGAATTGCTCAAAACAAGCAATTTCTCCTTTTGCCACAATGTTTTCAACTTTGTTTTTGTAATTATACCTTCATTTTTGGGGATTTTTCATGTTTTTGCCTAGATGTTTTCAAAGTTGTCTACTGCAGATTTGTTGTATGAGGGAAAGGGTTAACCCTTTCCCTCATACGGCAATTCTGCAGCAGATGACTTTGAACGTATTTTGTCAAAAATTAGAAAATCTCCATAATTGAATGGATAACCTATGACAAAAAGTGGAAAACATTGAGGCAAAAGGAGAAATTGCATGTTTTGTGCAATTTCTTCTTTTGTCACTACGTTTTCAAAAAGCCGTCTATATGAGGGAAAGGGTTAATAGAGATTTTCCATATTTTTGCCTCTAAAATATCAAACGTCCCAACATTTATAGCAAGTAAAGCTCACAAACAATTCATTATATCACAGTAACAAAAACATTTTCTGAACGTTTAAACATTCTTATATTGTAATAGATAAAAAATATTTGAGTCATTACACTTTTGAAAATCTTTGATCCTTTTGAATAATGTAAGTTTTAGAATTTATCTGTTGCTTAAGTTAAAAGTTTAAACTTCCAAAATGTGTACATTTTGCACATGTGCCATATATGATTTCAAAGTTTCATTTGCTACAAAATTAAATCTCCGAATGATAATCTACCAGAGAACATAAGGTGAGTGTAGTGGCAATTTCCTGCCACAAATTATCTCTTATTACTCAACCAAACTCTATGTTGTGGGTACTCAAAATAATCATCTCTCTGAATAGCCACAACACCCAGTTTGAGTGTCAAATAAGGGTTTTAGAACATGATAAAATACACTTATCCCTTTCCAAAATACAACAAATCTGCAGCAGACGACTTTGAAAACATCTAGGCCAAAATATGGAAAATCTCTATAAATGAAAGTTGGTTGTTTGATGGAGTTGAAAATATAGTGGCAAATGGAGAAATTGCTCGTTTTGAGCAGTTTCTCCTTTTGCCATGATGTTTTCACAAGTCGTCTGCAGTAGGTGTAGTCAGAAAGCGTCTATAAGTGGGAAAGGGTTATATGGAGGTGTGTTTTACCCAGAATGTTCTCTGTACCCACTCACCTCAAACCCGATGACAATCCAAAGCTTCTCTGTAGAATTATAGTTTGTGCCCCAGCTTGACGTATAAGCAATCAGGAAAGCATTTGATACAACACCGGCATAGTTCAGGAAGGTCAAAATAGCAAACCATGTACCTGAAATTGAAAAAACAAAGTTCCTATAGTAACAATTATTTGCCCTTACTGACACTGTTGCGTAATTGTAAGTAACAGTCTGATCAGAAGCCTTGGTCTCATTTATGCAACTGATTGTAGCTAATTGAAATCTATTTTGGGCTTGATCAAATGCCTCACAGAATATTCAGAACCAAAATGATTTTACGATCATTGTTTGTTTGATCAACTCTTTTAAAGTTCATTGCAGTTTCACATATCTAAAGACTGGTTTTTAACCCTTTCCATCATATAGACACTTTCTGACACCTCCGCAGCTGGCGGCTTTCTGAAAACATAGTGGCAAATAAAGAAATTGCTCATAACGAGCAATTTCTCCTTTTGCCACAATGTTTCCCACTTTAAGTCATAGGGTATCCATTCAATTATAGAGATTTTCTATTTTTTGACAAAATATGTTCAAAGTCGTCTGCTGCAGAAATGTTGTATGAGGGAAAGGGTAAAAAAGAACAATTTGTCTTAACTCCTTTTTTATTCAATTAAGTTAAATTGTTGAATTGAGATCACCTACCAAAAGAAATATTGTAAAAGAGAGCTTGGACCACCTTCATATAATAGTTACTAAACAAGAGGTGCCCGTAAGACTTTTTTAGTGCTTGACAATAAAACAAAACTTTTTGCAATAAAAGCAAAACAAAAATCCTTGACAGAGTAACCTTCTCTTGTTTACAGATGGGGGTCATGATGGTAAACAAGTATTCACAGTTTCACAGCAATATTCTAAAGGGTTATTTCTAGGTCGAAAAAAAGGTAATAATACTGACAAAAACCTTCATAGAGTTATTTACTCTTGTCTGATAATGACGATAATGACAGTAGATAAGAATTGTAAGTTTCAAAGCAATATCTGTAACGGTTTTGAAAAAAAAGTGGAGTGGTACGAAAAACGTAACCAAAATACTAAGTCCAAAAATGGTCATAATTCTTACAAAAACCTTGAAAGAGTTATGTACTCCTGTCTGTTTATGGAGGTAATGATGGTGAGCATGTAAAGTAAGTTTCAAAGTAACATCTGTATTGGTTTTGATAAAAAGTGAGGTAGTATAAAAAAACTTAACCAAGCGTGATGCCGGCACCAAGGCAAGTAGGATAGCTTGCCTCTTCTTCAAAAAGTACAGCTAAAAATTATATTTCAAAATCTGTGGACTATGTAACTAAGGTGCATCCAGTTTATTAACCCTTTCCCTCATACAACAATTCTGCAGCAGACGACACTGAACGAATTTTGTCAAAACATAGAAAATCTCCATAATTGAATGGATAACCTATGAAACAAGAGCTGTCGGAGGACAGCGCGCTCGACTATATGCCTCTTATTCACATAAAGCACTATTTCATTATATTGCACTTAAGTACTTTTAAATTATATATACTCTATATGTAAAAGCAACTGAATAGATACATACATTTAAAAGTCAATCAAGGGCAATAACTCCATATTAAAGTTAAAAATCATGAATGAAAGGTATTAGATGTAATTATATTCCAAATATGAAAGCCCTAGCACAAGTACTTATTAAGAACAAGATGTGTTTGTGAAACACTGATGCCCCCCAATGGCAACATCTAGGTCAAAGGTCAAGGTCGCCAGGTCAAAAATGTTGGTACTGACAGAAAGGTCATGTCACAAGGAATACACATGTGAAATATGGTAGCCGTACCTGTTATGGTTCAAAAGTAGTGGTCAAGGTTAAAGTTTTTTCGAGAATGGCAACATCTAGGTCAAAGGTCAAGGTCGCAAGGTGAAAAATGTTGGTACTGACATCTAGGTCATGTCACAAGATATACACATGAAATATGGTAGCCATATCTGTTATGGTTCAAAAATAGTGGTCAAGGTTAAAGGTTTTTTTCGAGAATGGCAACATCTAGGTCAAAGGTCAAGGTCGCAAGGTGAAAACTTTGGTAGTGACAGAAAGGTCATGTCACAAGGTATACACATGTGAAATATGGTAGCCGTACCTGTTATGGTTCAAAAGTAGTGGTCAAGGTTAAAGTTTTTATCGAGAATGGCAACATCTAGGTCAAAGGTCAAGGTCGCAAGGTGAAAAATGTTGGTACTGACAGAAAGGTCATGTCACAAGGAATACACATGTGAAATATTGTAGCCGTACCTGTTATGGTTCAAAAGAAATGGCCAAGGTTAAAGTTTTTTTTGGAGAATGGCAACATCTAGGTCAAAGGTCAAGGTCGTAAGGTCAAACATTTTGGTACTGACAGAAAGGTAATGTCACAAGGAATACACATGTGAAATATGGTAGCCGTACCTGTTATGGTTCAAAAGTAGTGGTCAAGGTTAAAGTTTTTTTCGTGCAGACAGGCCAAAAACTACATCTAGGTCAAAGGTCAAGGTCGCAAGGTCAAAAACAGACAGACAGACGTGCAGACAGACAGAGAGACAGACAGACAGAGAGACAGACGTGCAGACAGGCCAAAAACTATATGCCCCCCGAATCGGAGATTCCGGGGGGGCATAAAAATTAAAAATTAAAATAAAATTCCAACTTGCCCTAAAACTTTAACCACCCAAAATCATGTTTTTTAGCCCAAAAAGAAGGTCATACTCAGCATCTTCAGCATTCAATGTGAAGAAAGGTATTATATGTAATTAAATTCCAAATATGAAAGCCCTAGCACAAGTACTTATTGAGAAAAATTAACAAGAGGCCCATGAGGGCCTATGCTCTACTGGTATGGTTCTTTGGTCATTTTCAATCCAGAGCATGTATGTATGGTGAAGATCGGATAGTAAATGGAGGCTCTTTTGTGTTCACAAGCTGTATTATAGCAATTTTTACAATTTCATGGGCCATAATCCAGTCTTGCATGGGCGGATCTGGCTGATTTTCAAAATGAACCAAGCTCTCATCAATATTTAACTACTATCTAAGTTTGGTGAAGATCAGATAGTAAATGGAGCCTCTATTGTGTTCACATGCTCAATTATAGCAATTTGAACAATTTCAAGGGCCATAATCCAGTCTTGCATGGGCGGATCTGGCTGGTTTACGAAAGGAACTGAGCTCTCATGGATATCTAACTACTGTATAAGTTTGGTTGAGATACAATCAAAAGTATAGACTGTATCGTGTTAACAAGCTCTTTTATAGCAATTTTGACCATTTCAAGGGCCATAATCCAGTCATGCATGGGCGGATCTGGCTGGTTTACGAAAGGAACTGAGCTCTCATGGATATCTAACTACTGTATAAGTTTGGTTGAGATACAATCAAAAGTATAGACTGTATCGTGTTAACAAGCTCTTTTATAGCAATTTTGACCATTTCAAGGACCATAATCCAGTCATGCATGGGCGGATCTGGCTGGTTTTCGAAAGGAACCGAGCTCTTATGGATATCTAACTACTGTATAAGTTTGGTTGAGATACAATCAAAAAAGAAGACTGTATCGTGTTAACAAGCTCTTTTATAGCAATTTTGACCATTTCAAGGGCCATAATCCAGTCATGCATGGGCGGATCTGGCTGGTTTTCGAAAGGAACCGAGCTCCCATGGATATCTAACTACTGTATAAGTTTAGTTGAGATACAATCAAAAGTGAAGACTGTATCGTGTTAACAAGAAATTGTTTACGGACGCACGGACGCAGGGACGCACGCACGCACGGACGACGGACAAATCGCCACGACATAAGCCCTTCTGGCCTTTGGCCAGTAGAGCTAAAAATTAAAATAAAATTCCAACTTGCCCTAAAACTTTAACCATTCAAAATCATGTTTTTTACCCCAAAAAGAAGGTCAAACTCAACATCTTCAGCTTTCAATGTGAAGAAAGGTATTATATGTAATTAAATTCCAAACATGAAAGCCCTAGCACAAGTACTTATTGAGAAAAATTAAAAATTAAAATAAAATTCCAACTTGCCCTAAAACTTTAACCACCCAAAATCATGTTTTTTACCCCAAAAAGAACGTCAAACTCAGCATCTTTAGCATTCAATGTGAAAAAAGGTATTATATGTAATTAAATTCCAAATATGAAATCCCTAGCACAAGTAATTATTGAGAAAAATTAAAAATTGAAATAAAATTCCAACTTGCCCTAAAACTTTAACCATCCAAAATCATGTTTTTAACCCCAAAAAGAAGGTCAAACTAAACATCTTCAGCATTCAATGTGAAGAAAGGTATTATATGTAATTATATTCCAAATATGAAAGCCCTAGCACAAGTACTTATTGAGAAAAAATAAAATTTAAAATAAAATTCCAACTTGCCCTAAAACTTTAACCACACAAAATCATGTTTTTTACCCCAAAAAGAAGGTCAAACTCAGCATCTTCAGCATTCAATGTGAAGAAAGGTATAAGATGTAACTATATTCCAAATATGAAAGCCCTAGCACAAATAATTATGAATGAAAATGCCAACTTGCCCTAAAACTTTAACCGGACGCCAACGCCGACGCCGGGGCGAGTAGTAAAGCTCTCATATAATTCGAATAGTCGAGCTAAAAATGAATGTAACCAAAAATAATGAATTTATCTCAAATTCTCAAAATCAACCAAACATCATGTTTTTTACCCCAAAAAGATGGTCACACTCCATATCTTCAACATACAATGTGAAAAAAGGAATTATATGTAACTACATTCCAAATATGAAGGCCCTAACACAAGTACTGAAGTAAAAAATTAAATGAAAATCCCAACTTGCCCTAAAACTTTAACCACCCAAAATCATGTTTTTTACCTCAAAAAGAAAGTCAAAATCAGCATCTTCAGCTAACAATATGAGAAAAGGTATTATATGTAATCAAATTCCAAATATGAAAGCCCTAACACAAGTGCTTATTGAGAAATATTAAAAAATTAAATGAAAATCCCAACTTGCCCTAAAACTTTAACCACCCATAATCATGTATTTTACCTCAAAAAGAAGGTCTAACTCAGCATCTTCAGCATACAATATGAAGAAATGTATTAGATGTAATTATATTCCAAATATGAAAACCCTAGCACAAGTACTTATTTTGAAAAAGTTAAAAATAAATGAAAATTCCTACTTGCCCTAAAACATTAACCGGCCAAAATCATATCTTTTACCCCAAAAAGAAGATCACTGACTCAGCATCTTCATCATTCAATGTGAAGAAAGGTATAAGATGTAACTATATTCCAAATATGAAAGCCCTAGCACAAATACTTATTGAGAAAAATTTAAAAATTAAATGAAAATGCCAACTTGCCCTAAAACTTTAACCGGCCAAAATCATATCTTTTACCCCAAAAAGAAGGTCGGTCACACTCTAAATCTTCAGCATACAATATGAAGAAAGGTATTAAATGTAATTATATTCCAAATATGAAAGCCCTATCACAAGTACTTATTAAGAAAAAAAAAAAAAAAAAAATTCCAACTTGCCCTAAAACTTTAACCACAGAAAATCATGTTTTTTACCCCAAAAAGAAGGTCACACTCAGCACCTACAGCATTCAATGTGAACAAGCAAATTCATGAAATTTATATCCCCCGCTTGCAGGAAATATTGTAGGAATAAAGTCCGCCGAAAGTGACGATCGAACTTGGCCTAGCCCTTAAGATATTTAACCTTGTTACCAAGTTTGAAAAAAAACCGGTTCACATTTGTGGCAGTTATTGCACGGAAACGGCAACAAATGACATTTTTGGTTAAATAAGGGGCCATAACTCCACAGAATAAAGTCCGCCGAAAGTGACGATCGAACTTGGCCTAGCCCTTAAGGCATTTAACCTTGTTACCAATTTTGAAAAAAAAATGTTCACATTTGTGGTAGTTATTGCACGGAAACGGACATTTTTTGTTAATTAAGGGGCCACAACTCCACCGAATAAAGTCCGCCGAAAGAAACGATCAAACTTGGCCTAGCCCTTAAGGCATTTTACCTTGTTACCAAGTTTGAAAAAAAAAAGGTTCACATTTGTGGTAGTTATTGCACGGAAACAGCAACAAACAACATTTTTTGTTAATTAAGGGGCCATAACTCCACCGAATAAAGTCCGCCGAAAGTGATATTCGAACTTGTCCTAGCCCTTAAGGCATTTAACGTTGTTACCAAGTTTGAAAAAAAAAGGTTCACATTTGTGGCAGTTATTGCACGGAAACAGCAAGAAACGACATTTTTTGTTAAATAAGGGGCCATAACTCCACCGAATAAAGTCCGCCGAAAGTGATATTCGAATTTGGCCTAGCCCTTAAGGCATTTAACGTTGTTACCAAGTTTGAAAAAAAAAGGTTCACATTTGTGGCAGTTATTGCACGGAAACAGCAAGAAACGACATTTTTTGTTAAATAAGGGGCCATAACTCCACCAAATAAAGTCCGCCGAAAGTGACGATCGAACTTGGCCTAGCCCTTAAGGCATTTAACGTTGTTACCAAGTTTGAAAAAAAAAGGTTCACATTTGTGGCAGTTATTGCACGGAAACGGCAAGAAACAACATATTTTGTTAAATAAGGGGCCATAACTCCACCAAATAAAGTCCGCCGAAAGTGATATTCGAACTTGGCCTAGCCCTTAAGGCATTTAACGTTGTTACCAAGTTTGAAAAAAAAAGGTTCACATTTGTGGCAGTTATTGCACGGAAACGGCAAGAAACAACATATTTTGTTAAATAAGGGGCCATAACTCCACCAAATAAAGTCCGCCGAAAGTGATATTCGAACTTGGCCTAGCCGTTAAGGCATTTAACCTTGTTACCAAGTTTGAAAAGAAACGGTTCACATTTGCGGCAGTTATTGCACGGAAACGAAGTGTGACGGACGGACAGACGGACAGACGGACAGACGGACAGACAGACGGACGGACGGACAAACCGAAATTAATAACCCCCCTTTTTTTCTTCGAAAAAGCGGGGGATAATAAAGGTATAAGATGTAACTATATTCCAAATATGAAAGCCCTAGCACAAAAAAATGCCAACTTGCCCTAAAACTTTAACCGGACGCCGACGGAGACGCCGACGCCGGGGCGAGTAGTAAAGCTCTCATATTCTTCGAATAGTCGAGCTAAAAAAGCGGAAAACATTGTGGCAAAAGGAGAAATTGCACATTTAGTGCAATTTCTTCTTTTGTCACTATGTTTTCAAAAAGCTGTCTGCTACAGAGGCGTCAGAAAGGGTCTATTCGAATTCGTCACAGGGAGACAAAAACATTAATAAAACATCAATATATAGCAAACCTATATCTTCCACAATGATGGCTGAAGGTCGCTGGTAGATCCACAACATTCTGTAAGCATCAATGCGCATATCAGCAATGTATATTATCAAGGCTAGGAATGGTGCCAGTGGGAAGGAAGCTGCAAACAGCTGCCAAAAGAAATTAAGATTATTGATTCAAATAGATTTAAACCCTTAATATTATATTTGATTTTGATATGAATTAAACTGATATCCATCTTCAACATAAACTAGTGACGACCAGATAGGACCCTCTGACCTTAATCAGGTGGAATCAATTTCATTTTAAAACATTGCCCTAAAGGGAGAAAATGTTCTTAGTGCTGCTAGCCATGACCTTGGTCATGCACAACCTATCTATGAAGTTCCAAAGATAGCAAAGATATGGCCTGGTCACAAACTTAGGCAGACAGTAGACAGACAGAAGGATAAGGTGATTTCTCTAGTTGGTGAGCTGGGGTCCCTGAATGGACATATTTACATATTTCAAATGAACAAAACTGATAGCTTTCCTTTAGACTAAGTACTTAATACTTATATTCTATAAACCTCATGCTTACAAGAACATAGTCTTAGATAAACATCCAATTTTAAGTCCAAGAAAAATGTAATCTCTACAACTTAAGTTAGGTTTAAAAGACAATGAAAATGACCAACACTATGAAGATATAACTCTTCATTCTCCATAAATGTAACTATTTCTCACATGCAGACACATTTAAACATATTTGCAGCAGACAACTTTTGAAAGCATTGTAATAAGAGGAGAAATAACTCATCATGAGTTACCTATTTCAATTAAATTGTTAACAAAAACCTTTTTGTGCCATGAAAAATGTGTTATAACATACATGTATTTATCACATGACAATGCTTGTATCCCATGTAATATACCCATTACGTATTTCTTTATATACAACGTGTGTAATATAACATGACCTAATACTAGGAAAAAATGACGTCACGTCATCATTTTGACGTCATACGTTAGTCACTTTGGCGCCAAAACCTGTAAATTTCATCTAGAAATATTGTAAACGTTAAGTACTTTTTTATCGAAATACGCCTCATATTAAGTCACTTGATGTGATAAATATAATATCTCATGAGCGTTATTTATTATACCTTTATTAAACTCGTCCAAGATATTTGTTATTAAGCTCGCCAGAGGCTCGCTTAATAACAAAAAATCTTGAACTCGTTTAATAAAACTTTATATGAAATGACAACTCATGTCAGATCCTATATATATGCCTAGAGATCCTCTGCTGCTGATTTGTTAATGAGGGAAGGGGTTAAATGGTCATAATTCTTAAGTTACAGTTCTTATTAACCCTTTCCTTCATACAACAAATCTGCAGCAGACGACTTTGAAAACATAGTGACAAAAACCCGAAAAATCTCCATAAATACGGAATATTACGTTGCGGGAGCGATAAAAGGGTTTGTATTGCACGACAAGTAGCGTGGAAAAATCGATATCTTACGAGACCGAAGGTCGAGTAAGATATGGAATTTCCCACGCTACGAGTCGTGCAATACGTACCCATTTATCGCTCCCGCAACGTAATATTCCTTTTATTATATACCTACGATCTATGAAGAGCGAAAAAACTATTAAATATACAGATTCAATACATTGTTTATTGGGGATACCTCGCTGAAAGTATTCCGCGCACTGTCTGACGTCACAATCTTGTATTTACACCGCATGTAGATACGGAATTTTAATCTGTCGTGGTGTATTTGCGCATGTCAATCTGTATGTATTTCCACCGGAAAATGTACAGGCATATAATAAAAGATGTTAATTGTTAAAATAAAGTTGAAAACATTGTGGCCAAAGTAGAAATTGCTCATCATGAGCAATTTCACCTTTGGCCACAATGTTTTCCAAAGTTGTCTGCTGCTATTGCATCAAAATGCATCTGCAAGTGGGAAAGGGTTAATTAAAGCATAAAAACAATGCCATTTATCAACAGTTTCATACCATCATAAGTCCATACATGATGCATTTCTCAGTGTATTCTCCAAGCGTAAAGTTTCCAAGGGACGGTTTCTCACATTCAATCTCAAGAAGTGTCATCTCTTCTTTTGGTTTCGGGTTGTACTTCATGAATGATCTCAAGAATGGGATACAGTTCAGACACTGGCACTTCCTTCTTACACGCTTCAACACCCAACTGTAACAAACAGAAATGTTTTTAAAATATCTCTCTTATATCTCATTTAAACCTTTCCCACATACAACAAATCTGCATCAGACAATTTTGAAAACATCTAGGTAAAACAGGGAAAATCTCTTAATATGAATGTACAATTACTGAAAAAAGGTTAAATAAAAACATTGTGACAAAAGGAGAAATTGCTCGTTCTGAGCAATTTCTACTTTTGTTACATTGATTTTAAAAGTTGTCTGCTGCAGAGGTGTCAGAAAGTGTCTGTATGAGGGAAAGTTGAATGAGGAACTACCTCAGACAGGTTGCTTGACGACCCACAATATAGTATGAGTTTAACCCTCTGCAACATGACTTTAGAATACAAAATGGACGAATGAAGAAATTGCTCATAATGAGCAATCGTCCTTTTTCTATATTTTCAACTCTATTCAATAAACAACTCTTCTTGTATAGAGTCATTTTGCATTTTGGTCTAGATATTTTCGAAGTCGTCTGTTGCTGGATTGTTGTTTGTAAATATCTGTAAATGGGTAAGGGCTATAACGGGTTGAATATGAATTAAACATGAGTTTACAACTAGAAATAGAAAATATTTAGAAGTAAAAATGACGTTGATGTTGTAGCAACAGAGAAGAATTATAAAGTAATGTCATTAAAAGACTTTCAAATGCTACAGCAACCACAGGTCAATATAGAACTTTTCTTCAACCAACTTAGAAAGAGGACCACAAAAGGAATATTCCTGTGAAGTTCAATTGACCAAAAAGCCTAGTGGATTAGGCATTTTATTTCAGAGTTGTTCCGGATGATTTCGTTTTTATATTTTTTTTTGTAGACCAATTTGAATATTTTGCCATGAAATAAGGATATCTTTCAGAAATACGTTCTTTAACTAAACACATTTTTTGTATATCTTGTGCATCAGTTAGTCAACATGCAAAGATTAAGCAATCGCCATATTTCTGCAAGATTTCTTTTGTAAAATATTTCCCATATATACCGTACCTTTAATTTGTCATTTAAGTAACATTTTATCCAGCCAGCTTTTAAAGAATTTATTAGGAAATATATATTTAGAATAGCAATGCCACCATTTTCAATTGACAGTATTACATTTTTTCTTTAAATGTTGTCTGGTTTGTTATCCAACAAATATTTAAAAAAAGGTTTTATTTATATCATCTAGAATGCAATTTGGTAGATTTTCTAGAACCGAAAGAGGGTAAATAAGTTTTGGTAATGCAAAGTTTTAATAATTATAAGTTGATCAGAAAACTTACGGCAAGATCATATCAATTAAGAACTTGGATATGGGCTTTGTTAACATAAGAATCATGACTTGAAAGGAGAGCTGCGACATGCAGGTTCCATCACAATTGTCCTGGTACCTCGACCCTTGATCAAATAAACCACTATCGTCATATCTCTGGAATGTACAACACAAACTTTATTAAATATGGTACTGCGACCAAATATACCATCATTGTCATATCTCTGTAAAGTACAACACATACTTTATTAAATATGGTACTGCGACCAAATATACCATCATCATCAAATTATGTCTGTAATGTACAACACATACTTTATTAAATATGGTACTGCAATCAATACTTTATTAAATATGGTACTGCGACCAAATATACCATCATCGTCAAATTATGTCTGTAATGTACAACACAAACTTTATTAAATATGGTACTGCAATCAAATATACCATCATTGTCATATCTCTGTAATGTACAACACATACTTTATTAAATATGGTACTGCGACCAAATATTCCATCATCATCAAATTATGTCTGTAAAGTACAACACATACTTTATTAAATATGGTACTAGGACCAAATAAACCATTATTGTCATATCTCTGTAATGTACAACACATACTTTATTAAATATGGTACTGCGACCAAATATACCATCCTCGTCAAATCTCTGTTATGAACAACACAAACTTTATTAAATATGGTACTGCGACCAAATATACCATCATCATCAAATTATGTCTGTAAAGTACAACACATACTTTATTAAATATGGTACTGCGACCAAATAAACCATCATTGTCATATCTCTGTAATGTACAACACATACTTTATTAAATATGGTACTGCGACCAAATATACCATCCTCGTCAAATCTCTGTTATGAACAACACAAACTTTATTAAATATGGTACTGCGACCAAATATACCATCATCATCAAATCACTGTAATGTACAACACATGTTTATTAAATATGGTACTGCGACCAAATATACCATCATTGTCATATCTCTGTAATGTACAACACATACTTTATTAAATATGGTACTGCGACCAAATATACCATCCTCGTCAAATCTCTGTAATGAACAACACAAACTTTATAAAATATGGTACTGCGACCAAATATACCATCATCATCAAATCGCTGTAATGTACAACACATGTTTATTAAATATGGTACTGCGACCAAATATACCATCATTGTCATATCTCTGTAATGTACAACACATACTTTATTAAATATGGTACTGTGACCAAATATACCAACCTAGTCAAATCTCTGTAATGAACAACACAAACTTTATTAAATATGGTACTGCGACCAAAAATACCATCCTCGTCAAATCTCTGTAATGTACAACACAAACTTTATTAAATATGGTACTGCGACCAAATATACCATCATTGTCAAATCTCTGTAATGTACAACACAAACTTTATTAAATATGGTACTGCGACCAAATATACCATCATTGTCAAATCTCTGTAATGCAACAACACAAACTTTATTAAATATGGTACTGCGACCAAATATACCATCCTCGTCAAATTATGTCTGTAATGTACAACACAAACTTTATTAAATATGGTACTGGGACCAAATATACCATCATCGTCAAATCTCTGTAATTTACAACACAAACTTTATTAAATATGGTACTGCGACCAAATATAACATCCTCGTCAAATTATGTCTGTAATGTACAACACAAACTTTATTAAATATGGTACTGCGACCAAATATACCATCATTGTCAAATCTCTTTTAAGTACAACACATGCTTTATTAAATATGGTACTGCGACCAAAGACCTAATGTGTTATTAGGTCTTTGCTGCGACCAAATATACCATCATTGTCAAATCTCTGTAACGAATGTACAACACATACTATATTAAATATGGTACTGCGACCAAATATACCATCATTGTCAAATCTCTGTAATTTACAACACAAACTTTATTAAATATGGTAATGCGACCAAATATAACATCCTCGTCAAATTATGTCTGTAATGTACAACACAAACTTTATTAAATATGGTACTGCGACCAAATATACCATCATTGTCAAATCTCTTTTAAGTACAACACATGCTTTATTAAATATGGTACTGCGACCAAAGACCTAATGTGTTATTAGGTCTTTGCTGCGACCAAATATACCATCATTGTCAAATCTCTGTAACGAATGTACAACACATACTATATTAAATATGGTACTGCGACCAAATATACCATCATTGTCAAATCTCTGTAAAGTACAACCCAAACTTTATTAAATATGGTAATGCGACCAAATATACCATCATTGTCAAATCTCTGTAACGAATGTACAACACTTACTATATTAAATGTGGTACTGGGACCAAATAAACCATCATTATCAAATCGCTGTAATGTACAAAACATGTTTATTAAATATGGTAATGCGACCAAATATACAATCATCGTCAAATCTCTGTAATGTAAAACACATGTTTATTAAATATGGTAATGCGACCAAATATACAATCATCGTCACATCTTTGTAAAGTACAACACATACTTTATCAAATATGGTAATGAGACCAAATATACAATCATCGTCACATCTTTGTAAAGTACAACACATACTTTATCAAATATGGTAATGAGACCAAATATACATGTTCCATCAATGTCATATCTCTGTAATGTACAACACAAACCTTATTAAATATGGTACCTCAACCAAATATACAATCATCGTCAAATCTCTGTAATGTTCAACACATACTTTATCAAATATGGTATCTCAACAAAATATGTTAACGGTACATCACTGAAATATGATGTGACTTCATTGAAATATGAGTTAACATTATTATAAGTTAGGCCTGATTCACACACTATTCATAAATTTTAATTAATGTGTAAATTTGGTTGTTGTTTTTGAAAAAAAAGCAATTTGCATATATATAATGTTTCAAATATAATATAATATTTTGAGTCCCAAAAATAGTTTCCTTGAATGGATATTTAAGAAAGGTTTGAATTCCATTTTCAAAAAATGTATATTTTTATTTAACCTACATGCAAGAAATCTGCAGTGGATGATGCCAAAAACCACGTAAAAATCTCTATAAACGTAAGTATGATTACTGGAAAATAATAAAAACATTGTGGCAAACGGAGAAATTGCTTGTTTTGAGGCAATTTCATTTTTTTGCCACAATGTTTTCAGAAGTTGTCTGCTGCTGAGGCATCAGAAAGTATCTATATGTTGGAAAGGGTAAATGAACACAACTCACCCCTCTAAAGAATGCAACGTAGAAGCATGAACTATAGTTGTTGGCAAACTGAAACCCAAACAGTTTGATGACCAGAGCGTCGTTGTAGGCAGTCTCAGTCCTGTGGTTCTCTGTTAAAAACAAATAATTATATACATCTCCTTTTGCAACAATAGTTTCATAAGTCGTCTGCTGCAGAGGTGTTAACCCTTGCCCTCATATAGACGCTTTCTGAAGCCTCTGTAGTAGACAGCTTTTTGAAAACAGTGACAAAAGAAGAAATTGCTCAAAACGAGCAATTTCTCCTTTTGCCTCAATGTTTTCCACTTTGAGTCATAGGTTATCCATTCAATTATAGAGATTTTCTATTTTTTGACAAAATATGTTCAAAGTCGTCTGTTGCAGAATTGTCTTATGAGGGAAAGGAATAAGAGGTAAGATTAAAGTTTTGTGAAGTCGCAGATGCCGCACACAATGACAATGACCCTAAGAGTACACAATAGCCTAACTTTTTTTCTTCTAAATACAGATGACCTAAAAAATAGCTTAAAAAAACAAAACAATTTCTCTTTTTACTTAAATGTTTTTAAACAGTGAGTTCATTATATTGTTGATTTATTTCTCCGTAATCCATTGAAAAGGATAGAACAAAACCACTTCTTACCCCATTCTGTCAGCTTGTAAGCGATGATATCATACAGTTTTCCGAGTATAACAATAGAAACAGCATTGAGAATAGACGAAATGATGGTCGTGACAAAAAGACAATCTCCCGCCGACTTCCCAGGACAATAGTCGACTGTTAGAAATACACGATACGCTACAACTGCCACCACGCTGATCATTACCATCAACACCTGTAAGATTGAAATATGCAGTCTCTTGTACAACCCTTTCCTACATACAGATCTATGGTTTCTGACACCTCTGCAGCAGATGACTATAAATGAAAACATCGTGACAAAAAAAAGAAATAGCTCAAAGTTAGCAATTGTCAGTTATTATGCCTTCATTTATAGAGATGTATTTGTTTTTTCGTATTTGTTTTCAAAGTCGTCTGCTGCAGATTTGTTGTCTGTGGGAAAGGGTTAAATCAAATGGTGGATAGTGTTAGGTTTCTGTGTAAGATAGAGCTATATCATGAACACCAAAAGTTTTATTTTCATAAACGGAAAAATATGTTGATCTTGATTCTTAACGAACAAATAATGAACATCTTCACTTAATAAAAAGTAACATAAACTCACCATACTCAACAATGTCATTGCCGACAATAAGAGCTTCCAGGCACGTCTTGTCACAGGGTAATACCAGTCTAGAATATTGGTAATTGGATCCTTAAATAAATAAATTAGTATATATAAATACATTTCAGCACAATAGGTTAAATTACTGGAAAAAAGTTGGAGACGTTTTGAACAATTTATCCTGTTTTCAAGAGTCGTCAGCTGCAGAGGCATCAGAAAGTGTCTACATATGGGAAAGGGTTAAGCATATTCACTTTAAAAAATGTTAACCATTTCCCTGAAACAGATGACATTGGACTGTTTACAGCAGACAACTATTGAAAACCTTGCAACATGCAGCTTCTCCCTTTTACACATTGTGTTCATTTCTCGGGTAGAATCACACTTTCAATTTATCCTATTTTCATACATTGTGTTCATTTCTGGGGTAGAATCACACTTTCAATTTATCCTATTTTCATACATTGTGTTCATTTCTGGGGTAGAATCACACTTTCAATTTATCCTATTTTCATACATTGTATTCATTTCTGGGGTAGAATCACACTTTCAATTTATCCTATTTTCATACATTGTGTTCATTTCAGGGGTAGAATCACACTTTCAATTTATCCTATTTTCATACATTGTGTTCATTTCTGGGGTAGAATCACACTTTCAATTTATCCTATTTTCATACATTGTGTTCATTTCAGGGGTAGAATCACACTTTCAATTTATCCTATTTTCATACATTTTCCTAATAGATGTTGATTAAATGAGTGTAAGCAGGACAAGTAAAGGTTTAACCTTTCCCACATACAACAAATTTGCAGCAGATGACTTTGAAAATGTCAAATTATAGAAAATCTCCATTAACAATAATTAAAATATTGAAAACAGTTCCAAATATAATGAGCAATTTCTCCATTTGCCACAATGTTCTTTTCAATGTCATTTACTGCAGGCGCATCAAAAAGTCTACATGAGGGAGTGGGTTAAATGTCCTATCTTGTAAAAAGTTGTATTCTTTTCCTGCAAATATTCCGAGGGCTTGGCGTGAAACGATTGTAACTAAAATTGGTATTTATTTACCAAGGTTATTTACCTCGCCATAAAGTCTTTATAAGAGCTAAATCATTTTTCTTGGTAAACAATGGAAATTTAGGTGCCATTGCTCGTTCTGAGTAATGGCACCTAAATTTGCATTGTTTACAAAAGGGTCAAAATTGCCCCTAATCCAGGGTCTTCAAAATAGGTTTTGAGTTACAACCATTTCACGCCAAGCCCTCGATTAATGGTTTGGAATATTCAAGGAGTAAAACTAAAAGAATCAGGAATTCGGTGTAATCCTACCAATCGTTGTTTAGTTCCATAGAACTGGGGCCTGTCCGGCTCATTCTCTTCAAACTGGTCTACATCCCACTGATAAGCCAATGTGGCTTGTTTTCTTTTCCAGGCTTCCATGAATAATGTACCTGAAGATTACATGACATTGTGATAGTTGTTTATATATTTCTATTTTATAACTTAAATTGAATAATGTTCATTACATGCTAACAGTATGTAAAGAAAAGAAAATGGGATTTAATACCATTTCCAAGACTGTTTTCAGTCATATAACAGTTGCCAATACACCTACCCCAGTGATGCCTGGCTGTTTCACATGAATACTCCTCACAACTGTCTAGTCCATTGGTGGAAGACAAATGACTTGTCACAATGATTTTTGCCGATGTCGTAGAGAATGTTAGCTATGTTGGAGTTCAAACATACCACCCCTGGATTGATAGCTAGTTTCACTATCGACTGAGCTAACAGGGCTCTGCAGGGCAGGTGGAATCTTTCAAATTCAGTTGAAAAGCGTTTTAATCTTTCTATATATCTTTATTAGTTTTCAAAAATGCATCTTAACAACATACTAAATATCAAAATAGCATTGTTATTATCACCAAATGACAAAGACCAAATTTCTATTTAACCCTTTCCCTCATTGATGCCTCTCCAGCAGACGGCTTTTTGAAAACATAGTGACAAAAGAAGAAATTGCTCAAAATGAGCAATTTCTCCTTTTGCCACAATGTTTTCCATTTTTAGTCATAGGTTATCCATTCAATTATAGAGATTGTCTATGTTTTGACGTTCAATGTCGTCTGCTGCAGAATTGTCGTAGAGGGAAAGGGTTAAACCTGGGAAAGTATAGTTATTGAATAAACCTGAACACATTGTGGCCAAAGCAGAAATTACCCATTATATAATGAGAATTGTGCTGCTGATAGTCAAAGTGCCTCTGCATGTCTGTAAGTGTTAACATTGAATTTTGTGTGTGCATGTCACTTACCCCAGATAGATATAAATAAGGCATAGTATGGAGTAGAATCGTTGTCAAAGCATTCCTTCATGTCATTGAAAATCCCTGTTAATGAGGAACTGAAATACAAGAAGTCATTTATAACATGGTATAATTGTAATCCTTTTCCCACATACAGAGAAAAAGTTCAAATTTATGTCATTTTACCCACTCTCTGATGATGCAGCAACTACGTGTTTTCAGAGAATTGAATATTTGAAAGAGGATCATAAATAGATTAATTGATTGATTTATTGATTGATTGATGTTTTACGCTTCTTTCAACACTTTTCAAATTATATCTTGGCGTTTCCTGGATAAGTTTCCAGTACAACTGGTCCATATATCCTGACACAAGCCAGTCAGTCATAATGCTTATCACACAAGTCATAGTGCCAAGGAAGACAATATCACCATTTTTAAAGACTTTGATATGACCCGACGGGATTGAACCCGCCACCACTGCACCAGAGGCAGATGCTCTACCACTACACTATTGAGGCGGTAGAGGATCACCAAAGAAACATTCCTGTGAGGTTGAAATAGGGCCTGTAAAATTGGGTCTGTGGTTAAAGAGGATATGTTGTTTGAAGAATTTGTAGACGACAATGGAGACAAAAGATGGGCACAGGTTAATCACAATAGCCCAACTTGAAGACTTTGTACTCAGGTGAGAGAAAAAGAACAAAACCAGTACTTACTTTCCAGTTGACTCATATTTTGAAGCTGTACTGTCAAGTCTGAAAAGATAATTTTGTACATAAGTATGCTTTGTACATAAGTATAGTCGAGCCCATTTACACAGCTTTGTATATATATATATCAATTTCTTAAAAACTCCTTGAGTACACAACATATATGAACACAATATCAAACAGGATCCTTGCTGATAACATGTTTTGGTTATACTTTATTTATTTTATTTTCATTGTAAAGCCAGTTTTTACAAATACTATCAATCACAACAAATGTCTGCTTATTTTGGGTACTCAACTGGAACATTTAACCCTTTCCCACATACAACAAATCTGCAGCAGATGACTTTTAAAACATACCTGAAACAAAATTAGACTCTCCCTTTAAATGAAATTACAATCATTAAATAGAGTTGAAATATGGTGCCAAAAGGAGAAATTGCTAATTTTGAGCAATATATTCTTTTGGCGACATGTTTTCAAAAAATTGTCTGCTGCAGAGGTGTCAGAAAGAGTCTATATGAGGGAAAGGGTCAAATAAGTCAAGTGCTATTGTATTTTTGGTTATTGCCAATAACTGGCTTGTTGTGGCATTGGTCCTATCTTGCAGGTAACTTATTGTCAGTCTGTCCAATGAGTATGCCAAGTCCACTATCAATTTGTTTATGGAACTACATGTTTGTTTATGATGATTCTTTTTTAATGTCCAAAGGAGTTCGAGAACATTCAGCGCCGGCTGTATACTTCTATTTAATCATTTCCCTAATAAGACAAAATCTGCAGGAGATGACTGAGAAAATATTTTGGTAAAAATATGGAGATGAAAATAATGTGTTAAAAAGGAAAATTTCTCATGATGAGCCATTTCTCCTTTTGCCACAATGTTTTCAAAAGTTATCTGCTGCACATGTTTCTAAGTGCATCTGCTGTATAGGGGTTTGGGGGCCGAAAATGTCATATTCAGTAAATATGGTAATACTTACGTTATGATAAGCCCATAGAGAAAACAGGCAAATCCAAACACCATCGGTACCCACAGACTGGTAATCAGCATGCCAAGCCATGCAAAGTAAAATGCAATTTTCTCCCCAAAATAGTTCCGTATTTTCCATAACGGTTGAAACTTGAAGATCTTAGTCCAAGTCATCTGCATCGCAAAGCGCGGATCTTGTGCCAGAATTTCTGGCGTTACTGGAAGGTTTTTCTTCGTCTCCTTGTCCATGTCCGGGTCGAATGACGATTCTTCATGAAGCACGAAGCTTTCAGCATATACATCTTCCATCATCATATAGTTCAGACCTAAAGGAATGCAATCAAGATATACGGTAACAAATTCCTTTCCCACATACAACTTTGCAGCAGAAGATTTTGAAAAAACTAAGGCAAAAATATGGAAAATATCTATAAATGAAAATGTTATTACTGAATAAGATTCTACATTAGACAACTGTTGAAAACAATATGGAAAATGGAGAAATTTATCAAATTTAGCATTTTCTTCTTTTTCCACACTGTGATGCATTATGATGCATTTTTCTGCAGATATTTTCAAAGCAGATAAATATTAGAGCATCATACCAGCTAAGCAATAAATGATTGATTGCTAAAGCCTTTTTTTCAAAAACATGGAATTTACGTTGAAAGAAATTTTATTGTATTATACTGACCAGTAAAGATCCAGATTGATATTCAAAGATAAGCATTTTGAACTGAATCTGCTCTGCACTGTTTGGCAATTAGGCTTTCTAGAAGCTTATAAGACAAACAAATATCTCGCTTTACCTACTCTTGTCAAATAACATGAATGCCAAGGCATATCTCCCTTTACCTACTCTTGTCAAATAACATGGATGCCAAGGCAAATCTTGCTTTACCTACTCTTGTCAAACAACATGGATGCCAAAGCAAATTTTGTTTTACCTACACTTGTCAAATAACATGAATGCCAAGGCATATCTCCCTTTACCTACTCTTGTCAAATAACATGGATGCCATGGCAAATCTTGCTTTACCTACACTTGTCAAATAACATGAATGCCAAGGCATATCTCCCTTTACCTACTCTTGTCAAATAACATGGATGCCAAGGCAAATCTTGCTTTACCTATTCTTGCCAAATAACATGGATGCCAAAGCAAATTTTGTTTTACCTACACTTGTCAAATAACATGAATGCCAAGGCATATATCTCCCTTTACCTACTCTTGTCAAATAACATGGATGCCAAAGCAAATTTTGTTTTACCTACACTTGTCAAATAACATGAATACCAAGGCATATATCTCCCTTTACCTACTCTTGTCAAATAACATGGATGCCATGGCAAATCTTGCTTTACCTACTCTTGTCAAATAACATGAATGCCAAGGCATATCTCCCTTTACCTACTCTTGTCAAATAACATGGATGCCATGGCAAATCTTGCTTTACCTACACTTGTCAAATAACATGAATGCCAAGGCATATCTCCCTTTACCTACACTTGTCAAATAACATGGATGCCAAGGCAAATCTTGTTTTACCTACTCTTGTCAAATAACATGAATGCCAAGGCATATCTCCCTTTACCTACTCTTGTCAAATAACATGGATGCCAGGGCAAATCTAGCTTTACCTACTCTTGTCAAATAACATGGATGCCAAGGCAAATCTTGTTTTACCTACTCTTGTCAAATAACATGAATGCCAAGGCATATCTCCCTTTACCTACACTTGTCAAATAACATGAATGCCAAGGCATATCTCCCTTTACCTACTCTTGTCAAATAACATGGATGCCATGGCAAATCTTGCTTTACCTACTCTTGTCAAATAACATGAATGCCAAGGCATATCTCCCTTTACCTACTCTTGTCAAATAACATGGATGCCATGGCATATCTCGCTTTACCTACTCTTGTCAAATAACATGAATGCCAAGGCATATCTCCCTTTACCTACTCTTGTCAAATAACATGGATGCCAGGGCAAATCTAGCTTTACCTACTCTTGTCACAAATGAAGAGATGATTTCAAAACATTCTACAATAAAGCCATTATTTCAAGTCAACATTACAAGTCAATGAAACATGATCTTCATGTAGCATGTTGTTTTTTTGTAATTCATGAGGCTTCCTATAGTTTCAATACCTTTTACCAAAGCAAGATAGCATAAATGAGTCTAGCAACACTACTTCTATTAAGACCAGTACAAACATTGCTGCTAATCACAGCAAAACAATGGAATGTTGTTGAGCAAAATCATCTTGGAATGAAATTTACACAAATTAACCCTTTTCCACATACAGACGCTTTTTTACGCATCAGTTTGAGTTTCAAAAACATTGTGGCAATAGGAGAAATTGCTCATGATGAGCAATTTCTCCATTTGCCACAATGTTTTCATTTCTTTTCAATAATTTAACTCTCTCTTATAGAGATTCACCATTATTTTGCCTAAATGTTTTCAAAGTCGTCTGCTGCATATTTGCTGTATGTTGGAAAGGGAGTTTAATTTACTCTATTTTGCTGGTTCCGAATTACTCGGAATCTGATAGGAAAGTATTAGCAACCAGTATTTATAATTTTACCGCAAAAACAGGAAAAAATAAAAGAAATCCTAATAACATTGGAAAGATGTATAATATAGTGTATCATATATTTTTTTTAGACATTTGCACCTGTAAATGACATTGACTTTATCCTCATAATAACTTCTCTAACCAAAGGCAATTTAAGGTCAAGGTTAAAAGCAATATCATATAGCCCATGGAGTGCTTGATGGCACTGCGCAGTATGCAATGTCCAAAACTATTGAAGACTAGCAACACTACTTCTAGTAAGATGGAATAGTTGAAAGGGAAAGGTTTTTATCAAATTTTACAGCAACATAATCAATTAATTAAATATAGTATTAAACATTGCTGCAAAGATTTTGAGCAAATTCTCCTTTCATCACACTGTTTTAAAAATCCAGCTGCTGCAGATGCATCAGATTGTGTCTGCAAGTGGGATAGGGTTATAACCAGTTGGTTGATAATTGTAATTTTCTTTGAAAGATACATTACGAAACTGCTATATGTGTTGTCACCTTGGGCAGATTTAACTAAAGCTATCACTGAATGTGATGAATAACCTGTAAAGCCCTTTGTCACAGGACTTATAACTCTGTCAAAATGAGGAAAATGGACTCGGGGGAAACAGCCTTTATTCAGTTGTAAAATTAACCCAGATAAACCGCTGCAGGCTTCCAGACCTTTTACTTCTCACACCATTAACTTTAGGGGGAAAAGACCACTTGCTAATTTTAGAAGCTTAAATTCCACCCAGTGCAGACAAATAAGCGACTGACAGGCTGGCCAACCGACCAAAAGACACAGGGACACCTATATAACCCCAAAACTTTGCTTGTGCGCATCTAATAGGAGCTCTTACCACCTATTACAAATGCTGCTCAAATAAATTACTCAGTATAGACTGAGATCATCATCACATAAATCACAAAGTTCAAGATGTAGTCACTGCTTTACATGAACTTATTTCACCTATGCTCTGACTTTTAACCCTTTGACAGCTGGAACCCATATTATGAAACCTGTGCCAACAGCAGGGCACCAGGCAAGGCTCTATGCTGTTGACTGCTCAACTCAACATTTTTAATTTAATATTTCTAAATTTAGCAATGAACTGTTACAATTACTTTTGTTTTATTGGGGTTTTACGCCGCTTTCAACATTATTTCAGTTATATCACAGCAACAGTTCACTTATTCATGATCCCTGGGTAAACAAACCAGTACTAGGCTAGAAAATGTGCCTTGCCCAAGGGCACTCCACCATGACCATAGTTCTGCGACTGGGGATCAAACCCGGGACACCCAGTTTTGAAATCCCCGACGCTAACCACTTGACCACAGCGGATTCCTTGTTACAATTACAAAGCCGGACAAGTTTCGTTTTTTTAAAAGTTTATCATTGAAAGGATTAATTAAGAATGAAGATATGTTGTATTAAATCATACTATCTCAAGGACTCTTCTTCATTGAGATGTTCACAGTTTACTTCATTAAACCACCCTATCCCACATACAACAAATCTGCATTTGACAACTTTAAAAAGTTATCATTATTATATAAAAAATAATTATTGCATAGAGTTCAAAACATTCAAGCAAATGGAGAAATTGTTCGTTACAAGCAATTTCTCCTTAAGTTACAATGATTTTCAAAATTCGTTTGTCAGTGGGAAAGCTTAGGGTTAGCCTTCCAAAAAACCATGATTTTCAGACAGACAAGAAGGTCTTTGATTTAACCCTTTCCAACATATAGACGCTTTCTGAAGCCTATGAAGCAGATGACTTTTGAAAACATAAAGAGATTTTTTATATTTTGACCGTGATAATTTCAAAGTCGTCTGCAGCAGATTTCTTGTACGTGGGAAAGGGTTAATCATTTTCAAAGTTCAAGATATCGAGGACTAAACCGGGTTTTGTCTCACAATATCTTGCATTACCCAAGTTAGACAAAAGTCACCGTGACAAGCATTATTCGTTTGCCACCGATGCGCTAACAGTACATGAGGAAAAGCAGCCAGTTTGATTGGAAAGAATACTTTGTGGAGTACTGATGTATGAAAGCCAGCAAACACATGAAAAGGCCATCATGATATGACTAAAAAAAATTGTTGAAAACGGCATTGAACCCAAATCAATCAATCAAAACCAAAGGTTGAGGGTACTGAAAAGAATTGTCCCATTCATACCATCAGTTTGCATGTCAGATAAAATATTTAGAATATAAAATACTTTTCTTGTCTACAGGTACAAAATAAAAGAAAGGGAAGGGGCTATGTATATGAGGATTGAGGCATGCATGACATTAACCCTGTAAATAAAGTTTCTTATAAATTATTCTAGCACTAGCGCCTTTAATTAACAGTATAATGATCGTGGGACACACAGGGCATTGGTACAGTGTATAGATGGCCTAAATATGCCCACATAAAGGAACAAAATAAAAACCAAGTGACACATACTCCCTTATCCCTGTTCCACATACATATACAGACGCTTTCTGATGTCTCTGCATCAGACGACTTTTGAAAACATTGTAGCAAAAGGAGAATTGCTCATAATGGGACACAATGTTTTTAAACTCTATTAGAAAGTTGTGTTCTCATTTATAAATATTTTCCATGTTTTTTACCTAGAAGGCTTTAAAGTCATCAGCTGCAGATTTGTAGTATGTGGGAAAGGGTTTAATTAGGGAGTATCACTGGATTGTTAGTCCATATATACAGGACACCAGTCCCCTGTGGATGGACATATCAGTACTATACAGGGTACCAGTCCCATTGTGGATGGACATATATCAGTACATGTACTAGCATTTCAATACTCATCTCACCTATAGGATTGTGTGGATTGCCTGTAAGTATTATCTGATTAAATATTCATTACAGAAATGGCTGCTTAAACCCTTACCAACCTGTAGCCGCATTTTGACGCAATACCAGCAGACAACATTTGAAAACATCGTGGCCAAATGAGAAATTGCTCATGATGAGCAATTTCTCCTTTGACCACAATGTTTTCAACTTTATTTAACAGTAAGCTATCTTTTATTGAAATCTTCCATGTTTTTGTCACGACGTTTTCAAAGTCGTCTGCTGCAGATTTCATGTATGTGGGAAAGGGTTAAACCCTTTCGCTAATTAAATTGCCCTTCTCTTCTAAACTTTTCAATTTAGGAGTGTGTTAAAGCGTCTGATTACACATGTTATATATTCGAATAATAAAGATACATAATATATCACTTTGTACTTACGTGCTTGTAAATAAATGATTTAACAATCATAATGGCACAATTCATGACAATCAAAGTCATTGAAATGTCCAATAAACTTATCACAGTTCATAAAAGTAACACATGCAATGGACATTTTCCGCATTGTCTGACCAGGCTCTCTCTATACTGTTGGATGCACAACTCAACATTTCTATACTGTTGGATGCACAACTCAACATTTCTATACTGTTGGATGCACAACTCAACATTTCTATACTGTTGGATGCACAACTCAACATTTTTATACTGTTGGATGCACAACATCTTGATATTCCAAAAAAAAAAGCTATGTACACTTCTAAATACAAAGCTGGACAAGTCAATTTTAAAACTTAAACAAGAGCGCAGCAAGCGCACGCCAACGCTCGTCTGCTTTTTTTCTATTTGAATATGTTGAATGGTTTTTGAGTTATGAGGTAAGGATAAAGTTTTGTGACAATGACGACACCAAGGGTATCACAATATCTCAAAAATATGTCTAAGAAAAACAGACGAGCTTAAAAAAGAGAGTACAAGTATTACCCTGTCCATGAGATTAACAAGACTGGTCTCCTCTCAATAACACAAACAGACAAGGAATATCTGACATACGGACATACAACAGAGAAGTGAGTCCTTAGTGGCTTCTTACCTCACTGGTAAGACACCAACAATAACGATAAAGATATGATAGTGTACGAGTGTCACCGACTTACCAACAATCTGCATATCCCCAAGGTCATCTTCATCGTCTTTTTTCAAACAACCCCAACAGTTAGAACAATGTTTGGCTGAAATGGAGAAGTGAAATGAATATCACAAACAGTATAGACAAATTATCAATTTGTTCACCATTACATTTTTCATATTGTGACAATTATTTGAGCACCTTTTGCAGTAGAAATAGGTACAAATGTTAATTTAATATCTTTCAATATATTTTTTTATATAAATATATGAATACGTTAACAATGCATCTAGTTTTGGTTAACTAATAATTCAAGATTTACTGTAAAATGATAATAAGAATTGTTTAAATCTTTTCTCACATAAAACAAATTTGCAGCAGAAGACTAAGAAAAAGAAAAAGAAATACTTATTGAATAGAATTTAAAATATTAAGGCAAATGGAGAAATTGCTCATAAAGAGGAATGTCTCCTTTAGGCAAAATGAATTATACGGTTGCCTGCTGTAGATGCCTAAGAATGCATCTGTATATTAGAAAGGGTTAAGTTGTTTTTATGAGCATAATTACTATTTCAACACAAAAATTGAACAACAAATACTGTCATTTAGTTTAACACTTAAAATTGAAAGTGTCTGTTTGACACAGATGCTCATAATATTAAGCCTTGGTCACAAAAGCAAGGGCCACATTTGTTGTCATAGTTAATTAATTTGCATAACAATTAAATGGCGTACAACTTCATATTATCTCATTTTTATATGATGTATCACATAGCCACTAGAATTGGATTCAATGCATACTTTGTTACAAAATCATTTATTGTTTAATGTTCTTGCATGCTCTTTAAGCTATCTTTTAAGAAATTCAAGGTCAAACTCTGCATTTTTTGTGCAAAAACAACAAAAGAAACTGCAGGTGCACAACTTCCTATGCTGGTATGTCTTTAACCCTTTCCCTCATACGAATATTCTGCAGCAGGCGACTTTGAACATATTTTGACAAAGCATAGAAAATCTCTATAATTGAATGGATAACCTATGACTAAAAGTGGAAAACATTGTGGCAAAAGGAGAAATTGCTCGTTTTGAGCAATTTCTTCTTTTGTCACTATGTTTTCAAAAAGCTGTCTGCTGCAGAGGCGTCAGAAAGCATCTATATGAGGGAAAGGGTTAAAGTTGTGTGACTGTGACTCATACAGATATGTACAAGACAAGCATGCTTGCTCTATAGATTATTAAGAGATATGTGCATCACAAGATTGTGTGACAGACAGGCGTTTGGACAGACATAGAGCAAATAAATATGCCCTCCCTTTTCATAGTGGGGTCATAACAATGACCAAGGTACAAATATAATAATAATATTTTCAAATAAAAATGTTCTTATTTGCAATGGTATCATATGGTTTTGAATATCTTAAGTTTAAAATATTTATTGAGTATAAGAAATATATCAAAGTGCTAAAATACAAACCATTTTTAAAATACAACATATCTGCAGAAGGAAATTTGAAAACATCCTGGCAATTATATGGGAAAATCTCTATGAATGAAAGTGTAATTATTGAAAAGAGTTGCAAACATTGCAGAAAAGAGAGAAATTGTTACAAAATGAGCAATTCTGCCTTTAGCAACAATGGTTTCAAAAATCATGTGATGCAGATGCATCCAAATTCTCTTGGCTGCAATGGAAACCAGAATTCTGCAGATCCAAATTAACCCTTTCCCTCATTTAGACCCTTTCTGAGGCCTCTGCAGCAGACAACATTTTGAAAACATGGTGACAGAAGAAGAAATTGCTCAACAAACAATTTTTCCTTTTGCCACAATGTTTTCCACTTTTAGTCATAGGTTATCCATTCAATTATAGAGATTTTCTATTTTTTGACAAAATATGTTCAAAGTCGTCTGCTGCAGAATTGTCGTGTACATGAGGGAAAGGATTAAGATAGGAACTGATATGCTACCTATGAAGTTTCATCATTATTGATCCGATGGTAACAGATGAGTCATTTGAAGCCAAATGTTAACAGATGCATACCCTGTATACAAAGAAAAAAAAATCATAACATATATAAGCTTGATTGGCTTTCAGCCAGTGGAGCTAAAAACCAAGTGGCTACTTTATACAGCATAAAACAAATGTAAATATAAGCAAATTGTTTTCTATATTAATGTCTGCCCTATTTTGAAAGGGCATTGAACAATTTAAATTTTAAATCAACAATTTGAATTTAAACCAAATTTGGTGTTCAAAGCCTTTAGATATAAAAACAACAAATAATAATCTTCTATGGGCATCATGCAGTTAAACATTCTACAATAATTAGCCCATAACTACAATTTGTGAAATATATGTATGTACATACATCTATACTTGGATTGTTTTTGATATGTCTGTAAAAATATTAAGACGGCAGACATCTTATATTCTCTGAAGTACATTTTAAAATCAAATGCACGTTGGTTTGTTTTTTAGGGGTGAGGTCGGGTTTTCTTAATAAACTTGCCAAGATTTAGAATTTTGCCATTTTTTGCAGAGAAAGTCCGAAGTTTGCACTCTTCTTTTAAAAAGATGTACATGTAGTAATCAGCTATTACAAATAACTTTCCATTCACCATGTAAACATTTTACTAACAACAATAAGGTGATACAATAAAATTAATGTGACAAAGAAACTTCAATTATAACTGAGACTTCATTCAAAAATTTACATCACTTAGTATTTTTTTTTTTTCTGACACATCCAAATTGTAAGGTTGTTTACAAACTGATAAAAATTCTAAAATTTCTCAGGGCCTTTCTTGATTTTTCTGCACCATTTCAATAAATTAACCCTTTCCCTCATGACCTATGACTATAAGTGGAAAACATTGTGTCAAAAGGAAAAATGGCTCGTTTTGAGCAATTTCTTCTTTTGTCACTAAGTTTTCAAAATGCCGTCTGCTGCAGAGGGGTCAGAAAGTGTCTATATGAGGGAGAGGGTTAACTTAACTCATTCAGCACTATAATATTGCATGATATCATATCATGAGTCATACTATAATAAATGAGTATCATTGATGTTTCTTTGATTGCAAGTAATTGGAAGCGTAGCTTAAAATATTAACATTTCATTTTTATAGCAATAACTCTCTCTTGACAGAAAGCTCAACAAAGAACAAGGACATGGTCAAATGGGCAATGACACAAAATAATGACCTTTAAGACTTGATGCCCAACAAAGATCCCTATCAGCCTGTATCTCTGTGCAGTCCGATCAGGCTCTTCCCTGTTCACAACCTACTTTTATACAAACACCATGAAAGTTCTTGGAGAATGGATAGGTCAAATACACCAACCGCAAGCCTCAAAACTATAAAACTCTTAAAACTCTGTGCTCAGAAATATTTTAACTCCATGCTCTTCATAAGACTTCTTATTGGTCAATTCCGAAAAGGAATTTGCCTCTGACCAATCAGATACTTGAGCACAAACTATATATATATATAAACACAGAGTAACTTCTACAGTTTTGGAACCTGGTGCAGACTGACTAGAAAACTCTGTGCTCAGAAATAGTTTAACTCCATGCTCCTAATAAGTTTTCTGATTGGTCAATTTCAAGAATGAATTTGCTTCTGACCAATCAGATATTTCAGCACAAATTATGATCATGCAGAGAATTTTTATAGATTTGGAGCCTGGTGCAGAATGACTATGCAAGAATGAAATTTCAACTGATGTGCCATTACCTTCAAAACCTTTGGGGGATTGGTCTCTTGTTTGTGCCATGGCCCAAGTAGTAACTATAGATGTGGTATAACATGTGATTAAAAACAATATCTATCTGTTATATGGTTCAACTCCAGGCATAATTTGTTAAAACCTTTCACACTAAACAGACATTTTCTGATGCCTCAGCAGACAACAGTTGAAAATAATCGGCATAAGGAGAAATTGTTCATAGCTTGCAATTTTTCCATTTGCCACAATGTTTTCAACTGCATACAATAAATTTTCATTTATAGATATATTCAGTAGTTGTGATTATATATTTTCTAAGTTGTCTGCAGCAGGACTGGTGTATGTGGGAAAGGCTTAAATTTCTAAGACATGAGTACCTTTTTGGCAAACAGGAAAGACTGGCTAATTTAAGCCTGTGCATTGAATTTAGAGGGTAATTGAAAACCAAGACGCCATGGTGGTTTATACTTTTCAACTTCACAAATATAAAAGTTCAATTACATATATTCACTAACCGACCAGTCATCTTTGAATATCAGATTTTCCAATTCTATAAAGTAGTTTGCAATTAATAAAACGTTTGCATTGATCCCGTTTATTAAATTTGTTTTTTAGAAGTTAACCCCTTTTTCAATAGTATTTACGTTAAATCACAGTGACAGTGCACTTTTCATTGTTCTCTGGGGGACTTAGATCTAATCACTACTAGACTAGTGCACTTTTCATTGTTCCCTAGGGACATTAGATCTAACCACTACTAGATAAATGCACTTTTCATTGTTCTCTGGGGGCCTTATATCTAACCACTACTAGACTAGTGCACTTTTCATTGTTCCCTGGGGGCCTTAGATCTAACCACTACTAGACAAGTGTACTTTTCATTGTTCCCTGGGGGCCTTAGATCTAACCTAGACTAGACAAGTGCACTTTTCATTGTTCCCTGGGGACCTTTGATCTAACCACTACTAGACTAGTGCACTTTTCATTGTTCCCTGGGGGCCTTAGATCTAACCACTACTAGACTAGTGTACTTTTCATTGTTCCCTGGGGGCCTTAGATCTAACCACTACTAGACTAGTGCACTTTTCATTGTTCCCTGGGGGCCTTAGATCTAACCACTACTAGACTTGTGTACTTTTCATTGTTCCCTGGGGACCTTTGATCTAACCACTACTACATTAGTGCACTTTTCATTGTTCCCTGGGGACCTTTGATCTAACCACTATAGGACTAGTGCACTTTTCATTGTTCCCTGGGGACCTTTGATCTAACCACTACTAGACTAGTGCACTTTTCATTGTTCCCTGGGGGCCTTAGATCTAACCACTACTAGACTAGTGCACTTTTCATTGTTCCCTGGGGGCCTTAGATCTAACCACTACTAGACTAGTGCACTTTTCATTGTTCCCTGGGGACCTTTGATCTAACCAATACTAGATTAGTGTACTTTTCATTGTTCCCTCGGGGCCTTAGATCTAACCACTACTAGACTAGTGTACTTTTCATTGTTCCCTGGGGGCCTTAGATCTAACCACTACTAGACTAGTGCACTTTTCATTGTTCCCTGGGGGCCTTAGATCTAACCACTACTAGACTAGTGTACTTTTCATTGTTCCCTGGGGACCTTTGATCTAACCACTACTAGACTAGTGCACTTTTCATTGTTCCCTGGGGGCCTTAGATCTTACCACTACTAGATTAGTGCACTTTTCATTGTTCCCTGGGGGCCTTAGATCTAACCACTACTAGACTAGTGTACTTTTTATTGTTCCCTGGGGGCCTTAGATCTAACCACTACTAGATTAGTGCACTTTTCATTGTTCCCTGGGGGCCTTAGATCTAACCACTATACTAGATTAGTGCAGTTTTCATTGTTCCCTGGTGGCCTTAGATCTAACCACTACTAGACTAGTGCACTTTTCATTGTTCCCTGGGGGCCTTAGATCTATCCACTACTAGACTAGTGTACTTTTCATTGTTCCCTGGGGGCCTTTGATCGAATAACTACTAGACTAGTTCACTTTTCATTATTCCCTGGGGGCCTTAGATCTAACCACTACTAGACTAGTGTACTTTTCATTGTTCCCTGGGGGCCTTTGATCGAATCACTACTAGACTAGTGCACTTTTCATTATTCCCTGGGGGCCTTTGATCTAACCACTACTAGACTAGTGTACTTTTCATTGTTCCCTGGGGGCCTTTGATCGAATCACTACTAGACTAGTGCACTTTTCATTATTCCCTGGGGGCCTTTGATCTAACCACTACTAGACTAGTTCACTTTTCATTGTTCCCTGGGGGCCTTTGATCGAATCACTACTAGACTAGTGCACTTTTTATTATTCCCTGGGGGCCTTTGATCGAATCACTACTAGACTAGGACATGTGCGTTACCCAAGGGCACTCAACTATGACTGCCATGAGTAAAGATGGACTCCAGGGCACTTGTTGTAAAATCCTCCATGTTATTATCAGTTGATCACTTCGTAATCCTTTTATGTACATGAAATAAACCTATGCACATTTAGCCTGTTATGTTCATGAAATAAACCTATGCTTTGGAGTCAAACAGAATCATGTTATGTTCATGAAATAAACCTATGCTTTGGAGTCAAACAGAATCCTGTTATATTATAAACCTATGCACTGGAGTCAAACAATAGACCAAGTTCTTCAACCTCAAACCTTACTAACATCCAGATCAATTTGAAGCATCTGCAACAGACGAAAACATATTGGCAAATGGATGAATTGCTCATCATGAGCAAACTCTCTTTTTACCACTATGTTTTTTTTCTACTCTATTGTAAAAGTATATGTTCATTAAGGAAAGGTTTCAAATAAATTCCATGAAATGTTTGCAAACTTGTCTACTGAACAATGTTTGAATGTGGGTAAACTGGGTATGGGTTTGAATTGAACAGTTCTACAAACCGTGACGTCTCCTATAGGCTTTGCTATTCTGTAGGTATCCTGTATTTATAATATTTTGTTTACATATTAATAATATTAATACACATTTTAATGATAAAGAAATGTAAATAAAACTATGAAACTTGATGATAATCCAGTAGAATTAAATCATAAATGAATAAGTACAATGTAAATATTCAGTAATTAAATTTGCAGGTAACCTTACATGAAAAAGAAGAAACAAACAATGGCTAAAGATTAATGTTCATTTGAATTTAGTATATAGGTTACATTTCAGTTTGTTTATTTGAGAAAAATAGTAAAAACTGGTACTGGTTAAAAAGTAGAAGATGTTTTTTAGACAAAGACACGTGTCTCCACCCCATACCACCCTCCCATCACTGCTCTGCTAAACTCAACTACAAAATTCCAGGAGCCCAATTTCACAAGTTGAAAATAAATATTTCTGTTACTTTTCTGGATTCTAAGACAAATACTTTTAGAGACATATATATAATGGGTGACACTTATTTTCAACACTCTATAACCCTTTCCCTCATATAGACAATTTCTGATGCATCTTCAGCATACATCTTTTTTTTGTAAGCATCGCAACAAAAGAAGAAATTTAATTGCTTAAAACAAGCAATTTCTCCTTTTGTCACCATGTTTTCAACTCTATTCAATTATTGTACTTTCATTTAAAAGTAGTTTCCAAATTTGTTTGGGTATGTGTTCAAAGTTGACTGCCATGGAATTGTTGTATGTGGGAAAGGGTTAAGCTTACTCAAACTCAATCATGGGCCCCAACTTGTTTTCAGCAATTTCTCATTTTGCCACAATGTTTTTCAAAAGTCGTCTGCTTCAGAGGCATCAGAAAGCATCTATATGTGGGACAGGGTTAATTTAACAACTTTTGGTGATATGCATGACACAAATTTGGTGCCAGACAAGTCTGCAATACCAGTACAACTCTCCCCTATTTATGGGAACAGATATTATTCAGTTCAGGCTAGAGATTTTAAACAAGCATCTTTTATCTAAAAAAGATTTTTTCTAGGAATAAAATGATATTGCTTGCATCCATATTTAATGAAAACGTAAAAAATGCAAAAAATTATGACAAATGGAAGATAAACAAATGCTGTTTATAAAAGATTAATTCTCTCAAACATCAAGTTGACCTAAAATATGACCTGCTATTGTTGTGACAAATCGTCATGGTGTGAAATTTTTACCAATGTCATATGAATATTAAAAAGATAATTATATAACCTTTAGAATGTTCACCCAGAAAGTTATTTACCCTTTCCCACCTGCAGACGCATTTTGACAATAGCAGCAGACTATTTTTAAAAACATTGTAGCTCTTGATGAGCCATTTTTCCTTTATCCACAATGTTTTCAACTTTATTTAACAATTATGCTATCTTAAATGGAGATTTTACAGGTTTTTGTCTCTTTGTTTTCAAATTGTCTGCTGCAGTTTTGTTGTATGTGGAAAAGGGTTGACCAATATATCATCCCCCAAGTGGCATGCAAAATCATTATTCTATGAATACAATATAACGCATTCAGTTAAAAAGGTATGCCTACATTAAGGCAATTATAATCACCCCCATCTCTACCTAGAATACTGATTGAAGAATGTAATTTCAACCTATTTCAAAAATCATAAAAATAAAATAAATGTATCAAAAAAATAATTTGCGCCTATTTTATTTTAATGTTATTTCCAATATAAGGCTTAATCTATAAAATTTAGATGCAAGAATTAGTCGGTTCAATAAAGGCTAGATAAAAACATTACATTTTAAAATGTGTGTAAGTGGATCTTGAGATTTTGCTGAAAAATAAAACAATATAAAAGTCAATAAAAAGAACAAAATACAATTGTCTGAAAATATTGTCAGAACATACAAGCTTTCTAGGCTAAGTGGGCATAACCCTTTCCCTCAGACGACAATTCTGCAGCAGACGACCTTGAACGTTTTTTGTAAAAAAATAGAAAATCTCTAAAATTGAATGGATAACCTATGACTAAAAGTGGAAAACATTATGGCAAAAGGAGAAATTGCTCGTTCTGAGCAATTTCTTCTTTTGTCACTATGTTTTCAAAAAGCTGTCTGCTGCAGAGGCATCAGAAAGCATCTATATGAGGGAAAGGGATAATAAATCAGAAATACAATTAATTACCCTCTCACACATACAACAAATCTGCAACTAATGAGTTGAAAACATTGTCACTACAGGAATAATTGCTCACAATCAGCAATTCCTCCTCAAGCCACAATGTTTTCAAAATTCAACTGCTGCAAAGGCGTCAGAAATCTTATGTTTGTGGGAAAGGGTTACACAGTTTTCAAACAATAAACATGCAGCCTATGTTTATATATCGGCCAATAACATCTGCCTGAAAATATTGCCCAACACCATTCATTTAAACTACATAGATTTACATGAATCTTTCTTTGAGAGAAATGAAATGGCCCATGCTGCAACCATCAACTATAAAAGTTTCACAAACATGAATGCAATAAATGCAACTAAGAAGGTTAAAGATAGGTTTCATTAATTTGTCTGCAATCTAAACTATTCTAACAATCCTTAGTTTACCCTTTCCCCCATACAACAAATCTGCAGCAGACAACTATAAAAACATTTAGTCAAAAATATGGAAACTCTCTACAAATGTAAGAACACTTATTGTATAAAGTTAAAACAGTGTGGAAAGGGAAAATTGCTAATTATGAGCAACATTTCCTTTTGCCACAATGCTTTCAAAAGTCACCTGCTGCAGAAGCGTCTGTATGTGGGAAAGGGTTAGGAATTGATCAAGTGCAAGTTTTTCATTAGTATAACAATTTACATGTTGTTGTCATATTTCTATAATATAATAAAGATTTTAAAAAACAGGTGCATACATTATGGATTAAACAAATGACATTGTAATACCAGAGACATATAAATACGGAGGTTCACAACTCTGACCATGCAAAGAACAAAGAGCAAGATGCTCTGTGAGATGTGCATTGGTCACAAGATAAGATGCAACATTTCCAACAATTACATTGGCCATTTTGCATACAGGGTCACCCATCCAGGCACTAACCGCGATGTATGTTGCTTATATCTATCTATATATCAAGAATTGTCATAGTAAAGTGTTTTGTAAATAATAATTACAATGCAAATGTCGGAAGACACTTGCTATTCAGATGACCAATCTTTTCGGTGATAAGGATAACAAATATTGCTGTACCCGCAAGATTTTATTTACTTTTATATGTCTCTGGTAATAGATAAATATTTAAGACAATTTCTTGAGAAAAGTGTAAACATTCTCAGAATACTAAAGTGAACCTACCTTAGTTTAGCTTGTGCAACATTCACTTACTATGAAGGTTTTTCTCCATTAACATTTTAGCATTTTTCAAAAACACCTTTGCAACAATCAGATCAAGCAAGGCGTGTAAAATGCCGAATGAAAATTTGATGTTGAGCCTTTACACATACAACAAATCTGCAGCAGACGATTTACAAAAATATGGAAAATTAACTTAGATAAAAGTATAATTATCGAATAGGGTTGCAAATGTTTTAGCACTTGGAGAAAGTTGCCACAATGTTTTCAAAAGTCATCTGATGCAGAAGTTTCAAAACGCATCTGTATGTAGGGAAGGGTTCATTGCACTTTTCTCTGACAAAGGTTTATTGCACTTTTTTTTTCTATTACATTTTCTCTGACATAGGGTTTATTGCACAGTTTTTGTTATTACATTTTCTCTGACATAATCTATTTTTGATAACAGCAGTCTATACATTTGTGCTTTTCTCAAAATATTTTTGACTTCATCTCAGATCAACAGACTACTGTAAACACAACATGAATCTATGAGGGAAAAAGGGAAATTTATATAAAAAGGTCCATAAATATATATATATATCCTAGCAGCTATTATATCTTATAAATCTACAAAGCTCTGTAATCTAAATTGTGCTCCTTTTGATACTTGTATGTAAAGAAGCACTTATTTATGTACGAACCATTCCTTCTTTTTTTTGCTGTAAAATAAATGACAAAAGTAATATAAATTTGCTCATGAAAATTATTTTTATAATTTCTGTGGATATTATTTCAGTTCACGAATCAAATTAATCATTATTGCTTCAGCCTTGTGACAGTCTTTTCCTAAAATATGATAAGCTAAATTTACTAATATATCTTCTACTATTTCTATAAAACATGATATACTGTACCAATAAGACACACTTTCATCTAAACATCGAAACAAACTGTTTCAATGAAATGGTCAGTCCTAATGTAATGTCTATAATACCGTCTATAATTCAATATTTGACTAGGACAAATACACCAGTAACACCACAACTTATTCAAATTCAATATTTGACTAGGACAAATACACCAGTAACACCATGACTGATTCAAATTCAATATTTGACTAGGACAAATACACCAGCAACACCATGACTGATTCAAATTCAATATTTGACTAGGACAAATACACCAGTAACACCATGACTGATTCAAATTCAATATTTGACTAGGACAAATACACCAGTAACACCATGACTGATTCAAATTCAATATTTGACTAGTAGTCAGGGGTGTTAGGGCATTATAGGGGCTGTTTGGTTCAGATTCTTCCAAAAGCACCAAATTTGGCCCAGAGGTGGCCCATGCCATACTATTAACATTTTTGACGGGCGCCAAGACGGGCGACCAATGGGGCCGCCATATTGGCGAAATCCAAAATGGCCGCCATCCGGGTTAGATGTCAATCGCAGGTAAAAAACTAAAAGGGCTAGATTCATGAATGATACCTCATTTTAGGGGTTTTCGGGGTCGGGGAATCGGATTCAGATGTTATTTCAATGATCTGAGTTCAAGTTTACCCCTCATCGACACGATAAAGGTCATTTAAGGGATCATCCTGATGTTTTGGGTGTGTCATCGTCATCCCCAAAATCCTTTCCCATTATAAGCTGTATGTCGCAGTTTTCAAAGGGGAATAAAGGCAAGAATAATATTTGCATATCTCACACATTAAAGGTTGCTGATGAGCTTGCCATGAAATATAGGTGACAAAATGGTCAAGAGGATGCACTTCATTCGGGCTGCCTTAATGATGCACAAGTTTTGTCTTCAGAGTCAAGAGCCCTTCGACGATTACTTCCCCTAACTCCTTCATGGCTTTAGTAAATGAAGAAATAAGGAGTTTCTTCAACGTAGTGCTCAGGGGAACATCAGCTCTTCATGGACGTGAGAAGATCGGTGGAGACGTCAATCTGGATGCGAGGGGAAATATCGTATGTAAGATCTCACAACTGCCTATCTACAATACTAGTAAGGGTACGCACCATGCAGTCAAGACAGCTGCAATAAACCACAACAAGGAGCGAGAAACCACCTACTCTCTATACCATGGCCTCAAGCTGCATGGACGTGGACGGTTCAAAAAACAGATTGAGATTGACCACGAACAGGGTATCTCAGGATCGTACAATTGCGTCATGGAAGTTACGCGAGGTGTTGCGCGTGCTGTGTGTGCTCGGCATGCTCAAGATGGAGTGGTGCTACCAACCAACAGCCATATCAAAGTCTTCACCACCCATGATGTGGATAATATAGAAAGAAGGGCTCACGACAACTTCTCACTTGATGAGTTCCAGCTATCCTCAGCGTGACCAACCATCTCTCTCATGGGAATCTTGGAATGAAGCGGGCTCCCATCAAGTTTGACACCTCTGACCAGCAACTCCAACGCTACCAGATGCTTACGTGATCCAGCCCCCAGTCAAACTCATTCAAACAGATATCCTTTCGCCCAGACTCGGCAACAACGAAGTCAGACCACCCCTTGATGTGCGAGATAACAAGGATGAGGCATGGATGGCACACGTCACCAGTGTGCTGAAGCAAGGCACGCTGGCAGAGGATGATGTCATCACCTAGTCGGGATATAACTCGATACTCTCAAGTGACAAGTCATTGAAACCCCCTGCTGAGATCGGGGTCTACCCCTTATTCCCATACAAGGCCGCATCTGCATCTTCAACGAAGCATGCGATGGAGCTGACGATGAAGGCGACTGAGTTCCTCGACCCAGGTCAGGTAAGCGTTCTTGGTACAGATCGGCCACTGCGTGTTCTCATCAAACTCTTCCAATGACAAAACACTGACACTTTGTGAGAAGACAAGCTGGTAGCTATATGATGGATGCGCTACACATTGAATACAAGATGCATCTTATGATAGGGAAGCTGCTGCTCGACTCTAGGTGTGACACCGTGCTTTCTCAGGCTGAGGTCCTGACATCTGGTCGCGCACAGTCTACACTCAATAAGCATCACACCAATCGTACAAGGTACGCGCATCAGGTCTCCATCATGTCCCTTTACCTGCTCAAGTAATGTCAGAATGTAATGGGAGTCAATTGATATGTGGAATCAACGTTCCCAAACTCTACCCAGTTCAAGTTCGGGTCAACCATAATAGAGCTGGAGCTGCTGATGTCTCGTTTTAGGCGGTCACTGCGGGAGGGGGACTATATGTGCAAGCCTGTTCTGCCACTGGTTTCACGCCATGGACTACACAAACTATGCACTTGGTTGGGAATACATGTACGCGTATTGATTTAGATAGCCAAGAAACACCCTGAAGTACATGCTTGATTCCTGAAGGGCATTTCTTGTTGTGCAGAAATCAGCTAGAAAGTTCAGCCTCGTGGTCAAGTACCAAAACGATGAACAGTCCAAGAAAAGCCTCTAGACACATGGTGGAGCTGTTGGTCTTTATGAGAAGCCCAAAGCCCTTACACTGTTTATGCTGGCCGGACCTGACTGCACGCGGGTAATTGAGGAGTTTGAGGCCGTCAATGACCCATCATTGTTATTCACCGTTCATTATGAGGAAGGACACAGCTTGCAATTAAGGTTTCAAAAGGATGTTTTATTGTGTATCAAGGTGGTAGAGCAGCTGGGAAATCCTTTCCGGGCTACAAGTCAGGAGCTCATAGTGCTCAATACACAAAATGTCATGGAACATGCCATTGCTACTTCTCTATCTCAAACTCGTGAAGCTGGTCAAACCCTGCATGCAGCATATGCCATGGAAAGATTGGAAAATGCTTCAGTACCAGTATCTGATACAATCAAGCGGAATAATATGCTAACCTTCGCCAACCGACCTGACCCCAAGAAAAAAGGTACAAACGATAGTGGCGTCCAGAGGCAGAATAAGATGTTGATTACACAACTTTTCTTCTCACTCCAGTCACGATCCGATGCCGACATGACAGACTTCCTTCGGTTCGAAAATCAGAGAGAGCCACCAAGCCTGGCGGATTCCTGAAACATGAGATGAACAAAAAGGATCTGTTCTCCTTCATCAGAACACAGATCACCAAGGCTGACATGGGCGGAAAGCTGCTCCTGAGTACCCGCTTCGACACCTCACAACACTTCAGCCATGGAACCATTCCGAGGTGGACACCAGGATCCTCCTGCATCTGGCACATGCGGCAAAGTAGGGTCATACAACAGCCTATGTTCGCACTGTGGACAGCGAGGTCATAGTTTTGACAATTCGTTTGTCCCTCAGCCTTTCAGAGCTTCGGGTGGGCTTTGGTACTGGTAAAAACTACCGTGACATACCAGTCCATTCCATCTACTCGGATATTGGCGTGTCAAAATCCTTTGGCACTGCCCCTCTTTCACAGCTTAACGGGGTGCGATTCGACTTAACAGTTTCTTGGATGTGGCAAGAAGACAGCATGGGCAGCATGGTCAAGCATACCGGATCTCAACGACACACTAGTTGCTCTCACGCATGACCCTGACCTCTTCATTCATGAGTCTGTGCATATGCAACGCCTCGAACGTTTTGTCATAGTCATGTTTAACAAGGGATGTAGTGCAACTGGTGTCAACACAGCCAGACATCAACTCTTCACCACTGGAAGCAAACTGCTGTAAACATCCCACTTACCAAAGCCGCACTGTTCCAGCATGTAAAGCAAGCGCTACTACAGGCGAGATTCCACTGTCGTCAGGCCACCTCAGTCCCACTATGGACCACTCTCAGCGATGCTTCAGTGGCATGTGCATGCACATAACTGTGCAAATGCAACCGTGCAGGTGTCTGATGAACAGCCCTCTGCAAATGAGAAGGCTGGTGTGTTAATAACCGTGGCGATGACCAGTAGTATATGTTGCTGAAATCATAAAGTGCAAGCCAGAACGTAAAGATAGTAATAGTAATCATTAGTAATCCTTTATTGTATATTTAACATTTAAATGCCACAACGGCATGTAACATTTGGTCACTGCAGATGTCTCCGATTTTTTTTAATCTTAATTTAATTTAATTTTAATCTTTATTGATTTTTAGTGACCTTGAAGGGTAAACTTGACCTCAGATCATTGAAATAACATCTCAATCAGATTCCCCGACCCCGAAAACCCCTAAAATGAGGTATCATTCATGATTCTAGCCCTTTTAGTTTTTCAACTGCGATTCACATCTTACCCGGATGGCGGCCATTTTGGATTTTGCCAATATGGCTGCCCCATTGGTCGCCCGTCTTGGCGCCCGTCAAAAATGTTAAAAGTATGGCATGGGCTACCTCTGGGCCAAATTTGGTGCTTTTGGAAGAATCTGAACCAAAATATCCCTAACACCCCTGACTATAGGACAAATACACCAGTAACACCATGACTGATTCAAATTCAATATTTGACTAGGACAAATACAGCAACCAATATGGTGAAGTGACATCATTGAAATATGATGTCAATGACTCAAAATGTGGTAGTGTGATGTCATTCACACTCCATTCTTTAATTTTTATCCATGTGTAATATGTGTTATTTCATTATTGAAAACATTTATTTTCTGTCTTAAACGTTTAAATAGATATATAAAAAGAGTGCCGCAAGCGAACACTCGTTTTCGAAAAACAAACATGCTAATAAAAGGAATATTATGTTGCAGTATTAATACCCGGCTTTGTCACTAAGTGTCTACTCGGAGCAGAAGAAATTTGATATCAATTTTAAATGTGCCTCTTAGTAATTGATAAAGTGATATAATATTCCTTATGTATTGCAAATAATTATGACCTACATCTCCACGATACATGACTGTGATACATTCCAATACCAGTTTAAGATACGTTATTCCAAAACGTGGGATGCAACAAGAACCCCAGTGGTCTGATGACACCCATAAGAAATAAAATTTATTGTATTGAAGATGTGATATTTCAGTGGATAACAATGAGAGATATCCATCCAGGGATTGGAGTCCAAATCTTGGCTCAGACAATGATTTACTGAAGTCATTGTGACTGGCAGCAGTCGTCTTTTGCCAATGGATTTAACACTTTCCAACATACAGACACTTTCTAACATACAGACGCTTTCTGACACTTCTGCAGAAGACGACTTTTAAAAATTAGCAATTTCTCCATTTGCCACAATGTTTTCAATAATTGTTATGTCATAGAAAGTTTCCATACTTTTGCTTAGATGTTTTTAAAGTCGTCTGCTGCAGATTTGTTGTATGAGAGAAAGGGTTAAAGTCTTTTTGAGAATGTTGCCAGTTACCTGGTAATCTTGAGTGGAATTCATAGTTACGATATCAGGGGTCACATTGGCCCAACATTTTCTTGAGCCACATTTTTTTTGGACAGGCATCGACCAGCTCTTAAATTTTGAAATCTCAATCGGTCCGATGAATTTTTTACCAGCCCCCCCCCCCTTAAATGCAAATTAGATTCAGTATTTTAGCCAATCAAAAAACAATTGTTTTATTGGGGTTTTACGTCTCTTTCAATATTATTTCGGTTATATCACGGCAACCAAAAAACAACGTGTTCTGTACTCTCAATTACAGAACGTGGTTTCTGCATCACAAACAAAGGCCATTTTATGAACCGGGTAGTTTTTTAACGTTTAATTGTTGGTTTGTTTGTGATGCATGGCGATGGGCGTGGCTTAACATAGAATCTTGGATCTATGTATACTGGTGCAAGAATGCCATGAAACACATGATGAGGTGAGATGGCTGCTATGAAATACTGTTAACCTTTTCCCACATATAGACTCTTTCTGACACCCATGCAGCAGATGACTTTCAAAACAATGTGACAAACAAAGAAATTGCTCAAAACGAGCAATTTCTCCTTTTGCCACAATGTTTTCAACTGTTTTCAGTAATTATTGTAACCTTCAACAAAAGAGATTTCTGTGTTTTGGTGTAGATGTTTCTAAAGTCATCTGCTGCAGATTTGCTGTATGTGGGAAAGGGTTAAGAAGTCTACAACCTGCAAATGGTGTGTATACAAAGAGAGAATAAGCTCTTGTACCAGGGACATAGATAAGAGGGATGAGTAATTAAATTGTATCCTGAAGTATCACTGTTCCAAACATTTGTAGCAAGTAAAATGCAATAACTATTCAAGATATATATGACAACAAGACGAATGTTTGACGCAAAGCATTAAAAAGAAGCCGCAATATTTCGTTGCAAAAAAACTACATTTAAATACAAAAATATTCGACAAATTTAATCTGTAGTTAGTAATGCAGATATCGGTATTTGAAGATTTAAGTATTATATATGTAGGATATTTAACCTGGCAGGGTCTCACTCTGACTTGTTTTAAGTGAATGTGATTCATGAATAGAGTTATACTGATCATGAAAAGTGACATATAAGACTAATACTAAAGATAAATGGACAAGAGGTTATGATAAATTTCAATTTTTATCAAAGATAATCAACTATTTGTATTGAACACAAGCCCTGTTATGATAAATTGAAAAGTGTTCAAAATTATTGTGGTAAATGCAAATCATGATTGCTCATTATGAGTAATTTCTCCTTTTGCCACAATGATTTCAATGATGTTTAACCCGACAGACTTTGAAAGTACAAAACATAGATAATCTCTATAAAATTTAATGATAGTAAGATAATTGAAAAAGATTGTGGCAAATGGAGCAATTGCTCATTATGAGTAATTTCGCCTTTTGCCACAATGATTTCAAAAGTAGTCCGCCTCAGAGGCTCAGAAATGGTATATACTTGTATATGGGAAATGGTTTAAACCATAAATGGAGAAAATTAAGCTCATTATGAGCAATTTCACCTTTTGCCACAATGATTTCAAAAGTCGTCTGTTGCAGAGGCTCATAAAGGGTATATACTCATATGTGGGAAAGGGTTAAAACTGTAAATGGAGAAAATTCTCATTGTGATCAATTGAACCTTTTGCCATTATGACTTCAAAAGTTGTCTGCTGCAGAGGCTCAGAAAGGGTCTATACTTGTTTGTGGGAAAGGGTTAAAACTGTAAATGGAGAAAATTAAGCTTATTATGAGCAATTTCAACTTTTGCCACAATGATTTCATAAGTCGTCTGTTGCAGAGGCACAGTAAGGGTATATACTTGTATGTGGGAAAGGGTTAAAACCGTTAATGGAGAAAATTAAGCTCATTATGAACAATTTCACCTTTTGCCACAATGATTTCAAAAGTCGTCCGTTGTAAAGTAAGGGTATATTTGTGGGAAAGGGTTAAAACCGTAAATGGAGAAAATTAAGGCAATACATATTTGGTCATAGCCTGTATCAAGACCCAAAACATTGAATGGGTATAAAAATATGAAAGGTAAAGGTGTTAGAAATTTACAACACCAGTATACTGCAAATCACCACTTTCTTATTGTTTCATCAAAATGTCGAACGAGCAAACGTCCTTTTTTCGTTCCCGGTTCAAGCAACTACATCACATAGAAAAACGAATGAAGCAGATAAGGAAAAGTGCAGATAACCATATTATATGTTATGCTTGCTTGAATATAACGGATAAGCATAAGTGTTTATACAACACAGTGACGTAATAACGGCAAGATATAGCAACTTCTGGAGTTCCTCTTCCTCTTATTACTGTGTAATATATAGGATGAAAGGAACCAGACTACATTTAGCACACACTTTTTGGTTCCCGGTTTGAGAACTATTGATACAATAAAGCGTATAAGGCTGGTAACCAATTTAGTAGAATGGTTATTTTTTTTACTGTTTAGACTAGATACGTACAGTATGAATTTCGTGCTGAACTAAAAATGTACATACATTAATTAATATACAGGCCTTTGTCTTTTTTTTAACTTGTAAAACTTATACATGTATATAAAGTGTAAAAGGGATGTTTTAAAAGTAATTTACCTTAAAATTAATATACTTAGTAAGGACAAAGAGAAATCCTGATATGTGGTCACACTGGCAGGTCTAAAAATCTCCTTGTGCTAAATTTCAAAGCATTCCTACTGGAAGCTGCCTACTAGATATTTTCTGAAAATTAGCCATTATTCTATCGTAATAGATAAAAAAATACTTGAATGTATAACAAATTTTAATAATATTTTTTCCTTGTAAATAAGGTAGGTCGTTTAATGTTTGTAATAAAATCATTAAAATCCAAAAATCACTATACCTGTGCCTATTAAACCAGTCATTATTCAAATTACAGAGAAATTCCCGTTTTCAAAGTTTCTGGTGCTTCTCTTGAAGTTTTAAACTTTCGAAATATGGATGTTTAGTTTATGTGCCATATATGACTTCAAAGTTTTATTTGCTACAAATTGTAGAATTTTGGACAATTTTGTTTCTCCGCATGATGTTTTAACCCTTTCCCTGATACGACAATTCTGCAGAAGACGACTTTGAACATATCTTGTCAACAAATAGAAAATCTCCATAATTGAATGGATAACCTATGACTAAAAGTGGAAAACATTGTGGCAAAAGGAGAAATTGCTCGTTTTGAGCAATTTCTTCTTTTGTCACTATGTTTTCAAAAAGCTTTCTGCTGCAGAGGCGTCATAAAGCATCTATATGAGGGAAAGGGTTCATTAATTAACAGGCCTACATTCCTGCTTGTACTTTATAGGTTGATGTTGGGTGTGCTAGAGCTGGGTATTGCTAGAACTTTTGATAATTTCAGATTTTCCTGTCATAACCTTATGATCGAGAAGAGGCGTTATACTTAGGTTACAAGGGATGAGCGATTTTGTGTTTATTGCAAAAACATTCTTGAAAATGAATACCACTTTGTTATCCACTGCCCATTGTATTGTGAACTACGTAAGAAATATATTCCAGATAAATACATAACTTACCCCCTTACCACAAATTTCATGATTAAATTTTGTGTTCTAGCAATTATTAGAAATCTGGCAATGTATTTATACCATCCTTATAAAGATAATAGAGATACTTTTCTTTTCAGCAATGTATAATTATCTATTTTTCCAACAGTTCATGTACATTGCTGTAATCAGATCACTTATACATGCATTATTTCCACATGTGTTTATATGTGACTTCACAGGAAAATAACTACTTTTGATGTATTATATATATATGTTATATGTATATGGGTCGGAGGCCCAAGTATAAATAAATAAACTATCAGCTAGAACTACACTTTCCCTACACAAAGACCATCAATACTAACCTCCTCTTTTGCCTGTAAATTGTTACAACAAATACACTTTGATGATAAATAATAATATAGCTGTAAAATTTTAGAACAAATACAATTTGATGATAAATAATAATATGGCTGTAAAACTTTAGAACAAACACAATTTGATGATAAATAATAATTTGGCTCTAAATCGTTACAATAAACACAATTTGATGATAAATAATAAGACTACGAGATATGACATCAATAACAGCACACTTTAAAATCACATAAAATTATACTCTAACACTGCACCTTGTTGCTTGCATTTTAAGCAGAGGACTAGGCAAGGAGGAGTTCTTTTACCAATAATATCTCTCTTATAACTCGCCCGAACCTTATGTTGTAGGTAGTCAACAGAACTGTCCCTCTAAGATAAGTCTTCTGATTACCCACACATTAGGGTTTGAGGGTCAATTAGAATTTTTGAAAGTAAAGTGTTTTCCTAATCTTAATCTCTGTGGTTTTGTTCATTTCAACAATGAAAGAGCAAACAAATTAGAGTTACATAAAATAAAAGTTTCAAAGGAAAAGTAACTTGTAAAATTTCATTCAAATATCAAAGTGTAATAGAAATATTTATCACATGACGTTGCTCGATCCCATGTAATATACCCATTACGTATTTCTTTATATACAACGTGTGTAATATAACATGACCTAATACTAGGAAAAAATGACGTCATGTCAACGTTTTGACGTCATACGTTAGTCACATTGGCGCCAAAACCCGTAAATTTCATCTAGAAATATTGTAAACGTTAAGTACATTTTTATCGAAATATGCCTCATAAGTCACTTTATGTGATAGATATAATATCTCATGAGTGTTATTTATTATTCTTTTTAATAAACTAAGCTGAATATGACCTCGGGAATAATTATTAGTGGCATTGTTATACGATTTACTGACGAAATTAAAATAGCTTTGGAAAACCCGCTTTTCTTTGTGTGTTTTCGTCATGTGATAAAAAGAATCTGACATTCGTTGTCATTTAATAAAGATTTATTAAACTCGTTCAAGAAATTTATTATTAAGCTCGCCAAAAGCTCGCTTAATAAAAAAATTCTTGAACTCGTTTAATAAAACTTTATATAAAATGACAACTCATGTCAGATCCTATATATATAGGACAAAAGTCATCAGTCCTGCCAACCAATCCAATGTAGAATTCAATACAAACAATGTCTACTTTTCCCTTTCCTACATACAACAAATCTACAGCAGATGACTTGGTAAATATCTATGCAAATATTTGGAAAACATCTATAAATTAAATTTACTGAATATACTTGAAAAAATAAAGACAAAAGGAGAAATTACTAATAAAGAGCAATTTCTCCGTTTGCAACCAGGTTTATGGTCTTCTGCTGCAGATGTGTCAAAATGTGTCTGCCAGTGGGAAAGGGTTAATATAAAAAGATATCCAATTGTTTTCAAACAGATAATTCTAAAACTATCACATCAGGTAAATTGGTTAATATTGGAAAACAACCGCAAACCATTTAGGATCTTCATTATTATGATCTTTCAAATTCCCTGTGTCAAGGAAAGTCTAAGAAATAAATGTTAATCCACTCTAACAAATACAGCTGTAAAATAAGGCAAATAAAATAGATCATTAAAGTAATAAACACCACAGAATAGTACATCATTTGCCTAATTCCAAATACTGGCATACCTACAACTTCTCTGTCTTTGATACAGCCAATGTTTGATGCCTCTGCAAAAACCGCCAACCTGATCTGAGATTCAAACTGCTTACATCTCAGATTCTACTTTAGGAAAACTTGGAAGAAAAATATATTCATTTAAAGTGTTGCAGTACACAATAAGGTAGTCAAAAACCCAAAAGCAAGTATGCCAGGTCAGAATAAGGCCACAGAGATGTATATAGCAATATGACATTGAGTATTATACCTTTTTTCTTACTGTGCCCATATGTTGCCCCGTCTCCTGATTCTCTTAGATCTATATGTCTTAGTATATGCTCAACCTGAAAGAAACAGAATGTAATTACTGTAAGTGGATAGCTGCTCTGCCTCCTTGGTAGAGGTTTGCTTGTAAAATTGAAACGCAACAACCTCAGTTAGAGACTTTGACATCAGAGTCAGATACTTTGATCTCTGAATCAGAGACTTTGTCCTCAGAGTCAGAAACTTTGTCCTGTAAGGTGATAAAAGTTAAACCTTATATATCCATCTGAACAACCAGGATTTTGATTTTAGGAGATTTTTGGCCTCTTGTACCAAAAGTACCAGGTTCGAGTCCTGTGATGATCAGGTTTTGACTTTAGGAATTCTTACACACAAATAGCATGCCAGGAAGCAGACATCGAGCATGATTAATATATTAAGCTAAACGCTTGTTTCGCAAACGATGTTATATAAATAAGTTTAAACTAAAGTTGACAACGTGGTTGACCAAAATTTGACTGCAGGAATGTAGGAGAAAATCTTGGTCTACGTGCATAAACTGTTGGCAATTGTAGTTGAACTCTTTCCCCATAAATGGTGAACAAAACAAAGGAAAAATGAGAAAACTTACGAGAAGTGACCGCATGGCCGGTCTGAAAAAGTATGTCGGATCATCAAATTTATCATAGATTATCATGTTCTCCATCCTGAATGGGGCGCTGACCAAGTCAACTGAAATAGAAAAACCAGAGGTCCAGATAAGGAGGGGTATTCTGCTCTTTTTCCCACAATTTCTCTCTTATTATTAAATAAACCCTATGTTGTGGGTACTCAAAATAATCGTCTTATTTTGAGTACCCACAACATAGGGTTAGAAGATCAAATTAGGGTTATAGAACACACAAAACACCCCTTATCTAGAGGATTTTAACCCTTTCCCACATAAGGCAAATTTATAGCAGACAACATTGGATTAACATAAATCAAAATTATTGAAACTCTATAAATTAAAGAAACATTAATTGAATAAAGTTGAAAACATTTTTGCATAAGTTGTCTGCTACATAGTCTTCAGAATGCGTCTGTTTTAACCTATTCCCACATACAACAAATCTGCCAGGGTCGTAGCTCCTTTTAGGCACTGTAGGCATGTGCCTACACATTTTTTCTCAAAATGTCCCAAAATGCAGCTGCGGCGATAGACATCTGTGTAATGTATCGACCATATCAGCTTGCGCTATCCGCGCAGACTGATCCGGTCGACACATTTCTTCTTAGGGGGATAGATGTATAGAGTAGTTATTACTGAAACAGAAAATCCACAGAAGGCGAAAAGTGTCTATCCGGGTAGGCCTGTGTGGCATGCTTATGCTGATCCGGTTCGATACTTTACGCAGAGTCCACAATGTTGATTTTCTCAGGAGACGGCCTAAACATTGATTATTGCAAAGCTACGCCCCTGTCTGCAGCAGACAGCTTTGTAAAAATGTAGTCAAAATTATGGAAAATATCTGTTAATATAAGTAGTATTGTTGAAAAGAGTTAAAAACAGTGTGGCAAAAGGAGAAATTGGTCATCATGGTAAAGTGAAGAGTCACAGAGTCATAAATGCAAAACTGTTGAAAGTGTCATAAAACAGTATTACACACACTTTCACCCAGATAGCATAAAATACCATTTAAACATATATATAACAAAAACAGTTTTCTATGGAAAGGTCACATGTTAATTTAATCCTTTCCCTCATATAGACGCTTTCTGACGCCTCTGCAGCAGACAACTTTTGGAAAACATAGTGACAAAAGAAGAAATTGCTCAAAACGAGCAATTTCTCCATTTTCACAATGTCTTCCACTTTTAGTAATAGGTTATCCATTCAATTATAGAAATTTTCTATTTTTTGACAAAATATGTTCAAAGTCTTCTGCTGCAGAATTGTTGTATGAGGGAAAGGGTTAAATTTCTGTTTTGTTTGTTAAGTATTGAATAGGTAAGAAAAATTGATTATTTAAACCTTTTTGACACATCTGCAGCAGGCAACATTGGAAGCTGAAAGTAGATCTGCTCACAATGAGCAAATCCTCATTTAACCAAATTTATTCAATTTTCAGACTTCCTTTATTTTTGCCTTGATGTTTTCAAAGTCATCTGCTGCAGGTTTGTTGTATATGGGGAAGGGTTGGGTTATTAAATTTCAGGGTTAACAAATAAGTTTGTCCTGCCCCAATAACTAATCTAGCAGTTTATGTCTATTGAAATCCCCCAGACTAGAACATACACTGTAACAATATCTTACAGAATTATCTTACAAATATGATTGATTGATTGATTAATTGGGGTTTAACTATGTTTCAACAAATTTTCAGTCATATCAGTTCACCTACTCATGTGTTTCCTAGCTTTCTCACACCATTAATCCACACAACATACTTTCCAAGCAACTGGCTTCTTTTCCACAGAGACAATTTCATATTTGTAATTCTCAGAAACAGTTCATTATATTTTTCTGCAGTTATCAACACTTTCCAGTCATATCATGGCCGTCACTTCACATTCCCATATGAATCCTGGATTTCCCAGACCAGTACTACACAAATATACAGGCTGTTTTTCCAATTAGACTGTTAAACCATTGGTGAAAGACACTTGTCACAGTCACTTTTGTCAAACATCAAACAGAATAATGGTCGAGCTGGGATTCAAACTCAAAACCCCTGGATTGACAGCCTGTATCGCTACCGACTAAGCTACAATCCATTGAAACAATTCATTATATATTCCTGCATGGGGTTGAATGCAGTTATGAACAATGTTCAGTCATATCATGGCGGTCAGTTCACCAATCCATATGTTTCCTGGCCTTTTCAGACCAGTACTCCACAAATGTATACGGTGCTGGCTGTTATTCCAAATAGACTGTTAACCCATTGGTGGGGGATGAATGATGCTTGCAGATTTACATTTGTCAAATGTCTCACAACCCTTGGATTTGACAGCACATGTCACTTCTGACTTAGTGACCAGGGCTCAGCAAACATATTGTCCACCACACCCCTATCAGTCACATGATCGTTATAGGGGGGGAATACCAAACAAATAACAATGTAAGGCAATATCTCAGCCAAACTTGACCTTGAAATTTTGTTCTCCCTTTCCCCCATACAACAAATCTGCAGCAGATGACTTTAAAGCAAAATGTGGACAATCTCTTCAAATGAAAGTGTAATAAATGAACAGAGTTGAAAACATTCTGGCAAAAGAAGAAATTTCTTATCATGATAAATTCCTCCTTTTGCCACATTATATTCGAAAGTCATGTGCAACAGATGCGTCATAATGCATCTACAGGTGGGAAAGGGTTTTAAATCAACCCTAAACTTCCATCAGAAAATATGCATTAATTTATTTTTCAACAGCAACATTTATCCACAAAATCAGGATCAGCCAAAATAACAACTGTAACAATTGTTCTTTCAAATATATATTCTTTCTTTTTGTCATTTTATTAAACCCTTCCCTCATATAGATGCTTTCTGACAGCTTTATGAAAACATAGTGACAAAAGAAGAAATTGCACAAAATGTGCAATTTCTCCTTTTGCCACAATGTTTTCCACTTTTAGTCATAGGTTATCCATTCAATTAAAGAGATTTTCTTTTTTTTGACAAATATGTTCAAAGTCGTCTGCTGCAGAATTGTCGTATGAGGGAAAGCGTTAAAATGTCAAGTAATAATTAAGCTTAATATTACTTTATACAATTAACCCTTTCCCACATATTGCAGATCTTTACCAGAAAGCTTTGAAGAAATGATGACACTAAACAAAAATTAGGAAAATCTTTATGCATGAAATTACAATTCTTAAAAAATAATTGAAATCATTGTGGCAAAAGGAGAAATTACTTATTATGAGCAAAATATTTCGAACGCTTTGCTGGGTTTGCATCAATAAGGGTTCACCTAAAATTTCATAAATGTCAAATTACACATACATTATATATAGTGAAAAGGATTACAAAAGTTAATCCATAGATCATATCAATATTTGACGTGCAACATGGTGATATATAGTTACCCTTTCATGTATGTGAAATTGAATACCATTTACCTTTATTGACCTGGTTTTTGTTTGTTTCCATGGTGTTTCATGGGGCTTTCAATAATTTGGAGTCCTACTATAGGTAAGGTTACAAGTACTACTGGTGCATTTCAATTAATTGTTAGGTGTTTTACCCCGCTTTCAACAATTTTTCAGTTATATCACGACGTTTCCTGGGTAAGTTATTAGTACTTCTGTTCCATTTATCCTGACACCAGCCAGTCAAACCTACGGCAAACCCGCAATCCTGACACCAGCCAGTCAAACCTACGGCAAACCCGCAATCCTGACACCAGCCAGTCAAACCTAAGGCAAACCCGCAATCCTGACACCAGCCAGTCAAACCTACGGCAAACCCGCAATCCTGACACCAGCCAGTCAAACCTACGGCAAACCCGCAATCCTGACACCAGCCAGTCAAACCTACGGCAAACCCGCAATCCTGACACCAGCCAGTCAAACCTACGGCAAACCCGCAATCCTGACACCAGCCAGTCAAACCTAAGGCAAACCCGCAATCCGGAGCGCTAAGGAGGGTAGCCATAACTAACATTGTTTAAGTTCTTGGTTACAATGAACCCGCTGGAGATTAAACCAGTGACCTTACGCACCCAGGGAGGAAACTCTCCCACTAAACACATGAGGAGGTTATATGAACTTGCAGGGCTGGGATGGAACATATATTTGACAAAGAAAAAACATACTATGATCAAAGAAATTTCTTGTTATGAGATGATGGTAAATCAGGAATTTGATAATTTAACTTGGACATTGCTTTAACTTTACCCTTTCCCACATACAGACGCTTTCTGACACCTCTGCAGCAAATGACTTTTGAAGACATTGTGGCAAAAGGAGAAACTTTTCTTTATTGGATTTCACCATTTGCCACAATGTTTTCAACTTGATTAATTAATTATACCTTCCTTTATTAAGATTTTCCATACTTTTGAGGATATTTTTTCAAAATTGTCTGCTGTTGATTTGTTGTATGTGGTAAAAGGGGATTTTAACCCTTTCCCTCATATAGACGCTTTCTGACGCCTCTGCAGCAGACAGCTTTTTGAAAACATAGTGACAAAAGAAGAAATTGCTCAGAACGAGCAATTTCTCCTTTTGCCACATTGTTTTCCACTTTTAGTCATAGATTATCCATTCAATTATAGAAATTTTCTATTTTTTGACAAAATATGTTCAAAGTCGTCTGCTGCATAATTGTTGTATGAGGAAAAGCGGGATTAAGTATTTCGTTAGATTCATGTGTTGGTTAAACTTTACTATATAGCAGCAGGGGTATTTCTAGCTATGAAAAGCCTGAGAAGATCTCATTTGGCCAAAATGAATCAGAATTTCTAGTTTGTAGTGAGAAATAAAATAAATTATGTATAACTTCTACAGTAGTTCATATCTTAACATAAGATTGTGCAAACTTCTCAAGTAGCTTTCAGTAATATTTTCAGCACACAAAAAAAAAGAATTACAAAAATGGGTTTTAATCAAGATAGATAAGATCTGTTTGGACCAAAAAAAACTTGCTAGACCTCTTGACCCTACCTTCATTGTCTGTACCAAACTTTCTGGTAATAATATCATTACAACAGCCATCTTCCTTGTGCTCGCTCTCAGTCTGTAAAATAAAATTAATTTCAATCATTAACCCTTTCCCTCATACGACAATTCTGCAGCAGACGACTTTGAACATATTATGTCAAAACATAGAAAATCTCTATAATTGAATGGATAACCTATGACAAAAAGCGGAAAACATTGTGGCAAAAGGAGAAATTGCACGTTTTGTGCAATTTCTTCTTTTATCACTTTGTTTTCAAAAAGCCGTCTGCTGCAGAGGCGTCAGAAAGCGTCTATATGAGGGAAAGGGTTAAACTATTCACCATTCCCCAAACACAGACACAATTTAACATATCTGCAGCAGATGTCTTCTGAAAACATTTTGGCAAAAGGAAATTTGCAATTTCTCCTCTTGCAAGAAAGTTTTCAGTTTTATTCAATTATGATACTTTCATTTTTCAAGATTTTTCCCCATGTTATTGCCTAGATATTTTCTAACTCGTCTGATGTAGGTTTGATGTACATGTATGTGGGAAAGGGTTCATCTGTGTGAGTAAATACAATGTGTTTTAAAGATGTATAATAGATTACAGAAATTAGTGAACAGTACAGGTATATCATATGTCAAGATTGTTCCTACTTTTTCCAAGATATTTTCAAAAGCTTCTGCTATAGATATTATTTATATGGAAAATAGTGATTTTTTTTTAAAAAATTTGTGAAGGTTTGACACAGAAATCAATAGACTGTTCCAGGGCATTAAGATCCCCCATAGAGCATAAATATGTCACAAATAGTAAATTACAGCCAACAACTCTAAAATATGCAGTGAAATTTGACGAAAACTGCTCACAATGAGAACTTTCTTTTACCATGATGTTTTTTTACCTTGTCTGTAGCTAATATTTTTCTTTAATCTTTCCCACATATAGTCACATTCTGACACATCTGCAGCAGACGACTTTTGAAAATATTGTGGCAAAAGGAGAAATTGCTCATAATGAGCAATTTCTCCTTTAGCCACAATGTTTTCAACTCTTTTTTACCCATAACTTCAAATGACTTTTCATAGGTTGTCTGCTTAACAATCATCAGACAAACAATTTCACCAATCTAGAAAACTGAAAGAATTACATTGATAAAGAGTTGAAAATATTGCAATAAAAGGTGAAATTGCTTGTTTTGAGCAATTCCACCTTTTATAGCAATATTTTCAAAAGACGTCTGCAACAGCAAGCGTCAAATGTCGTCCGTGTGAAGTAATAGGTTAATAATTAAACCCTTATTTATGGGGATTTTTCATGTTTTTGCCAATATCTTTTCAAGTTGTCTGCTGTAGATTTGTTGTATGTGGGAAAGGGTTAATCAGCAACTTCCATGTTTCTCTTCAGATATCGTTATCTTTCACAAAATGAAACAGTTGAAGGGTTAACTATTGAAGGGCTACAAAACATGGTGACACCCACAAACTGAACCCTTTCCCACTTACAACAAATCTGCAGCAGACGTCTTTGAAAATATCAAGGCAAAAACATGGAAAATCTGTATAACGGTAATTAAAGTTAACATTACTGAAAAAATTCGAAAAAACATTATTGCAAAAGAAGAAATTGCTGGTTTTGTGCAAATTCTCCTTTTGTCACAATGTTTTCAAGAGTCACTTACTGCAGAGGGCGTCGGAATGTGTCTATAAGTGGGATAGAGTCTTAGATAACTTTATAACTTACTGATCGCAATAATAGGAAATATTCAAACTTACAGTCTAAAGATAAACAAATGGAGATAAAAAAAAAAGGAAATACTTAAAAACATAGTAATTGTCATGACAACATTGATTTATCTTTAACTGTAAGGTCAACCACTGGGACGAGGGCTTGGCGTGAAACGGTTGTAACTAAAAACCTATTTTGAAAACCCTGGTTTAGGGGCAATTTTGACCCCTTTGTAAACAATGCAAATTTAGGTGCCATAATGCTCAGAATGAGCAATGGCACCTACATTTCGAATGTTTACCAAGAAAATTGATTTAACGCTTATAAAGACTTTATGGTGAGGTGATTAACCTTGGAAAAAAATATGAATTCTAGTTACAACCGTTTTGCGCCAAGCCCTGGGTTATTCTTCAACCCTTTCCCAAATTAAACAAATCTGGAACAGATGATCTCTAGGTAAAAATATGATTATTTTGATTTGAATAAATGAATGATTATTATAATCATCATTGAATGAAGGTGAGAACTATGTGGCGAAAGGAGAAATTGCTCCTTTTGCAACACTGCTTTCTAATGTCGTCTGCTGCAGATGCGCGAACATGCATCTAAATGTGGGAAAGGATATTTTTATTTTACTCAAATGTTTTGTCATAATCCGGCTTTGAATTTACACAGAATTAAAGAATTATAAATTAATTACCGGTAAGCAGGACAAAATGAAATGAAAGAACAATTAGAGCTTTAAAGAAAGTGGTTTATCGAAAATATGTAACACATAAGTTTTGAAAATTATTGTAGTTAAGCTTGAATTGGATAAATACATGTATACACTGATCTAATTTGCACTGCATTAGAATCAGCCTTATTAACACTACATGTATCTCACTTACAGATACAATCTGCAGCACACATACTTTGAAAACATTGTGGCAAAAGGCAAAATTACTCCTAATGAGCAAATTCTCATGTTACAACAATGTTTTTAATGCTATTCAATAACCAAACTTTTGTTTTTGATAGCCTAAATGTTTAAAGTCGTTTGCAGCAGATGTATTGTATGTTGAAAAGGGTTGACTGCAGTCACTGTGTTAATATGTATTGCATCAGACATCATTCAACCCTTCCAGTGCTAAAGGCGATTTTTGATGTCACTGCAACAGACAAATATTAATAAAACATTTCAGATAAAAGAGAAATTGCTCAAGACAAGCCATTTCTCCATTTCCCATATATTGTTTTCAAATCTGTATTCAAAGAATGTATCCCATTTTTTGGTTGTCTGGTACCCGGCATACTACAGTAAATTTGTTATGTCTAACATGAACCAAAAATGGTAGCTTACTTGGACACCTCCCCTTACAATGGAGCAAATTAGTGAATAAACAATTGATTTTTGTAAACTCTCCAGCAGACCAATACAACTTGATGTTTGGAATCAATAAATAATGAATCAAACTTATTTCAGAGTTGGACTAAGGTTAGACCAGTTTGTTCAACAAAATGGTTGGCTCTATAGCAGTTTGCTTGCTACATTATGTCTAAAGAGCGCAGCCATTATTGTTGTTTGCCTGACCTAATAATGTTGGTAGGGGCAGGTAGCTCCAGCGTAATTTTTACTTTTGCCGAGTCCCAGTAGCTCAGTCCGTTATGATGCAGGCTGTCAATCCAGGGGTTGTGAGTTTGAACCCCAGTTCTGACATTTGACAAAATACACTGTAAAAAGCGTCATTTGTCTTCGACAAATTGGCTAACAGACTATGTGTAAAAGCAGCCAGTTGCTCGGAAAGAATGTTGAGTGGAATACTCATGTGAGAAAGCCAGGAAGCACATGAGTAAGTGAACTGGCCGTCGTGATATGACTTAAATAATTGTTGAAAATGGCGTTAAACCCCAATCAATTAATCAACATTTTTACTTGAGATGTGTCCAAAGCAGATACACATCACCTGACTCTAAACATTTCATATCATTAACCCTTTCCCACATACAACAAGTCTGCAGCAGAAGACTTTGAACACATCTCGGTTCAAATTTGAAAAATCTGTATAAATGAAAGTCTAATTATTGAAAAGAGCTGAAAATATTGTGGCAAAAGGAGAAATTGAGCAATTTCTCCTTTTGCCACAATGTTTCAAAAGTCAGATTTCTTAAAAGGTGTCTGCAGATGGAAAAGTGTTAACTCATTCAAATTCAGGAAATTTCAATGAATATCATATAAATGTATAAAGATAAAAACTTACTCCTTGTAGTGGCATTTCTAAAGAAACATTCTCAGCCTCAGCACACATACGTTTGAACGGACAGTGCACTTTTGTATACATCCTATTGTCTATTTGAACTTTCTGTTTTTGCAATCCTTCTTCTTTAATTGCTTCTTCGAATTTCTCGCGTAACATCTCGATTCGTACAAACTCTTTCTGGTCATCTTCATCCCACTCTTTTTCCTCCTCTGGGTCTGGAAGATCATGGACAAGCACAAAGTCTATCCTCTTCTCCTCAGGTTTAATTTTAGTTCCAAGAGATTTAATGAATGCTTCAAATTTGTCCGCCTTTTCTTTTTTCTCTTTTGTGATAACCTTCTTAGTAATGGGGGTGTGGCCTTGTAATTTAGGTTTTAGCGGTTTCGTGGACCCATGTTCAACGTCTGTTCTATCGCCAACTGGTGTAACTTGAGACATGTTTCACAATATTGGTGATGTCTGTTCCTTGTAAAGTAAACACTTAGTTATCAATGACCAAATATCTACAATATTGGTGATGTCTCTTCCATGTAAAGTGAACACTTAGTTATCAATGACCAAATATCTACAAGGAAATATAAACATAATATATTAAACCCTATCCTGCACACAATAATTTTTTTGAAAACATTGAAGCAAAAATGTAGAAATCACTATAAATGAAAGTTTTATTAATGAATACATTAATGAAAACATTGTGGCAAAAAGGACAAATTGGTTATGAAGCATAATTCAAATCATTAACACACACATATATAGATATCATGATACATTTATGTATATTAAAAATAAAGTCTTCAGAAAAAAGCTGAAACGGTCCGAGATACACAAAATTGTACATATTCTATCTATATCAGCCATCATCTATTTACTTTTAACTCGGGTAAACAAAATAAACAAGAGGGCCAAAATGGCCCTAAATCGATCACCTAATTGATAGTAAATTAGTAGCAAATATTTAACTGCAAATATCTGGGAAAATTTGATAAAGGAGTGCAAATGAAACTGCAAGGAGTGGACACTTCTCAAGAAACAGCTTATTAGTAAAGGCCATTTATATCTTGAAATCTAACAAGAACTTTAATAAGAATGGAATTATAAAGTTTTTGTCATTTTGCACCTTTCCTGATGCCGCCTTGCTGCCCTGTTTTTCAACAAAATCAATATGGCTTCAACAGTTTATTTAGAGTGTCACTTAAGGAACATTACTACCAAATTATCTTGCAATCGCACAAGCAGATTATGGAGGAAAAGGATTTTAAAATTTGGGTATTTTTCTCACTTTCTGATGCCGCAGCAACCAAAGTTCTCAAAGGAAATTAAATCTTTGAACAATTTTGAAAGAGGACCACCAAAGGAACATTCCTGTGATGTTTTGTGGAAATTGGTCCATTGGAATTGTAGGTCAGTTGGTTGTCATTTGTAGCTAAGGTTCAATTTACCCCTTTTGTGATGACGCCTGGTTGATATGATCGTGTAACCAATCAAAACGGCTTAAACAAATTAAATAGAGGATCATTACAGTAAGATTCGTATTATATTTTCTTAAAATCAGACAAACACTTTCATAACAAGAGCTGTCGGAGGACAGCGCGCTCGACTATTCCACCGCTTATTTAAGTTACCGAGATAATGGACTCTAATGTAGTTGCATGCAAAACATTAACCACAATTTCTTAGTGGGTGATAATTTGCATTATATGCAGGATAGTGTTATTTAACATGATTATTTTCATAGGTTTGATGGTTAGATAGGGTTGTATAACCTTTCAATGGAATGCATCAAGTAGTTACTAAGATATGGACTCTTAATGTAGTTGCACGCAAACCTTTAACCATAATTTCTAAGTAAAAAAGGGCAACAATTTGCACCATATACAGGATAGAGTTATCTTAATTGGTTGTGTTTATAGTTGTACAATTGGGAAAGGTTGTATAAAGTTTCAATACAATTGTTCAAGTTGTTACTGAGATTACACTCTAAATGTAGTTGCAAAACTTTAACCAGAATTTCTAAGTCCAAAAAGGTCCATAACTTGCATAAAATGCTGGTTGGTAAGGGCTGTATAACGTTTCAATGCAATGCATCAAGTAGTTACTAAGAGATGGTCTCTTTATGTAGTTGCATGCAAAACTTTAACCAGAATTTATAAGTCCAAAAAGGCCATAACTTGCATAAAATGCAGGATAGAGTTATCATACTTGATAATCTACATAGGTGTGATAGTTGGGTAGGGTTGTATAAAGGTTCAATGCAATGCATCAAGTATATACTGAGACGTGGACTCTTAATTTAGTTGCACGCAAAACTTTAACCAGTATTTCTAAGTAAAAAAAGGGCCATAACTTGCATAAAATGCAGAATAGAGCTATCATACTTGATAATCTACACAGGTGTAATAGTTGGGTAGGGTTGTAGAAAGTTTCAATGCAATGCAGCAAGTAAATACTGAGATATGGACTCTTAATTTAGTAGCACGCAAAACTTTAACCAGAATTTCTAAGTAAAAAAAAAGTGCCATAACTTGCCTAAAATGCAGGATAGAGTTATCTAACTTGTTAATCTACATAGGTGTAATAGTTGGGTAGGGTTGTATAAAGGTTCAATGCAATGCATCAAGTATATACTGAGATATGGACTCTTAATTTAGTTGCATGCAAAACTTTAACCAGAATTTCTAAGTAAAAAAAGGGCCATAACTTGCATAAAATGCAGGATAGAGTTATCTTAGATAATAATCTACACAGGTGTGATAGTTGGGTAGGGTTGTAGAAAGTTTCAATGCAATGCATCAAGTAAATACTGAGATATGGACTCTTAATTTAGTTGCACGCAAAACTTTAACCAGAATTTCTAAGTAAAAAAAGGGCCATAACTTGCATAAAATGCAGGATAGAGTTATCTAACTTGATAATCTACATAGGTGTGATAGTTGGGTAGTGCTGTATAAAGTTTCAATGCAATGCATCAATTAAATACTGAGATATGGACTCTTACTTTAGTTGCACGCAAAACTTTAACCAGAATTTCTAAGTAAAAAAGGGCCATAACTTGCATAAAATGCAGGATAGAGTTATCTAACTTGATAATCTACATTGGTGTGATAGTTTGGTAGGGTTGTAGAAAGTTTCAATGCAATACATGTAGTATTTAAGAACTTGCATGCAAAACCTTAACCAAAGTGTGACGTGGACGCCGACGCCGACGGCGACGGCGACGCCGACGCCGACGCCAGGGTGAGTAGTATAGCTCTCATATTCTTCGAATAGTCGAGCTAAAAATGGAATTTTCAAATTTTGTAATTTTGCCCCTTTTTTGATGCCGCCTGACTGCCATGTTTTTCGACCAATCAGTATGGCTTGAACAATTTTTATAGAGGGTCACCCAAGGAACATTTCTATCAAATTATATTTGAATCTGACGGGCAGATTCGGAGGAGAAGATTTTTAAAGTTTGGACATTTTGTCCCCTTTCTGATGCCGCAGCAACCAAAGTTCTCAATGGAATTTTATTCTTTGAACAAATTTGAAAAAGGACCACCAAAGGAACATTCCTGTGATGTTTTGTGGAAATTGGTCTATTGGAATGGTAGGAGTTGGTTGTCATTTGTAGCTAAAAGTTCAATTTACCCCTTTTGTGATGACGCCTGGTTGCTATGATTGTGTAACCCATCAAAACGGCTTAAACAAATTAAATAGAGGATCATTAAAGTAAGATTCGTATTATACTTTCTTAAAAGCAGACAAGCACTTTCATAAAAATGGAATTTCCAAATTTTGTCATTTTGCCCCTTTTCTGATGCCGCCTGACTGCCATGTTTTTCGACCAATCAGTATGGCTTGAACAATTTTTATAGAGGGTCACCCAAGGAACATTTCTACCAAATTATATTTGAATCTGACAGGCAGATTCGGAGGAGAAGATTTTTAAAGTTCGGACATTTTGCCCCCTTTCTGATGCCGCAGCAACCAAAGTTCTCAATGGAATTTAAATCTTTCAACAACTTTGAAAGAGGCCAACCAGAGGAACAGTCCTGTGATGTTTCACGGAAATTGTCCTTGGAGTTTGGGAGGAGATGATGTTTAAAGCTAAAAGTTAACGCCGGACGGACGGACGGACGGACGGACGACGGACAAAAAGTGATCAGAATAGCTCACCTTGAGCCTTCGGCTCTAGGTGATCTAAAAATAGTGGGCTTGTTTGTCATTTAGTAAGAAACCCGTTATATTCTCTCAAATTAAATAAAATTTAAATGAAAGTTACTTTGATATTTCATACAGTCCATAGGAAACCAGACGTTTCCCCCCCAAACTGTTTCCTCCCTGTAGACGTTTCCTCCCCAAACCATTTCCTCCCAAGACGTTTCCCCCCCAAAGTTATATACCTATAGACGGTTCCCTCCCAAAATGATTTTGACACCAAATATGTGATATAGTGTTAAAATATTGATGAATTTTATCTAAAATAGATACTTTATTTTCATTAGTTTTTGTTACATTTATGAATGTAACAGTTTATTAAATGAATTATTTGATAGTTTCATTACAATTATTTAATATAAGTTTTTAATTTTAATGAAAGAATAAAATAATTCCTATGTTTGTGATTAAAATTACCTTTTCAGTCAGATAAAACATGAAATATTGTGAGTTTGTAAGTATTTTTATGTCTTCAGTGAATACTTGTAATGTGAGAAAATTATCCTAGAATAAGATTACTAAGTAAAAATGTTACGTAAATTATGTGGCTACACCTATCCTGTATCATTTTAAAAAGCTACTTTTAATAATAATTCGTAAGTTATTCAAAAGAAAAAAATAACATCCTGACTTCATTATTTTGAAAAGCACCCATAACTGACTTATCATAAAATAAAATATAAAAAAATCTCTTACCTGTTCCACAGGTTCTTAATCTATGTTGCCAAAGTTGGCAAGAATCACACATGATTCCATGTTGCCTTGGACGTAAGTCCTCAGCACACACAATACACTGATCTGGCATTTATAAATGGTATATCTAAATAGTATATCCAAATAATCACAAATGAACAACTATATGAAATTTATGAAACTCTATTTTAACAGCAATTAATTCATGAAAGCATAAAACTGCATTAATTTCTTTGGTTTATATACTTTATTACATATTACTCAAAACAACTATTATCCCAATTAAAATATTTATATCTAAATGAAAACAAAACAACAAAGTTACAGACTACAATTAATAATTAGCAGTCCCCAGTTCAGAGAACATCAAAGAAAATATTGAACCTTCAAACAACACAATGTTATTCACTGATTGTCAAACATTTAAGCAACACCTAATTATATTTAACAATGAAATCAAGACCAAAAAACTTAATTAATTAAAATTAAAAAAAACCCACATCAAACATACTTTAAATGCAAACATACTAATTACCTTTATATATGATTTAGCAACATTTAAGTAACATCATTAAAGAAAATTATTTTTTATTCAAAACCCTTAACAAAGTGTAATTACATTTTAACTAAATATATAAAACTATTCATACTTGTTTATCTAGACTACTTTAAGGTGTAGTGACCCCTCTCATTTTCTATTTATATAATGCTACTGCAGACGTTTCCACCCCAATTTTGGGGGGGAAACGTCTTGGGAGGAAACGTCTTGGGATTTATTTGTAAGTCAACAAAGCACCGGTTCACATAAAATTGATAACGTATATTGCGTTTTTGGAATATATAAACAGTCCTTGAACTAAAGGTTCGAGAATAGGTACGGTTCGAGAACAGGGACCTGTACGATACAAACAAAATTTAGTGAATATTGTCTGAAAATATGTAGTCCATATCAGTGGGTGATCAACACAAACTTCTTGTGTGATCTGGATTTATGACCTGAAAACAAAATGCTATTATATATACAGCTGGTAGGATTGCCGTTATGATATGAAGTGAAAATGTGAAAGTGATCTTCTATCAATATGTGACTTATATCATAAAATGATAGAACAATTCACTGGAAAACTAAATAAAATCTTATCAAACTTCCTCAACCATTCGATTTTGTATTTTTAGTGAAATGTTTAAAATGTTTATTGAAATCTATGAAGTAAAAAGCTTCATCTATAATTGGAGATGATATTTTTGATGCTGACTTGAAACTTGAAACATCTTGGCAGAGGAGAATTTGCATGTTTTGGATATTTGCTCCTTTTCATATTAACAACTGTTTCTAGATTCAAGGTGGTTGCATGGCTAGGTGGTTGCATGATAGCTGATGATTAACATCTAGGTCAAATGCATGATCAATGTAGAAATCAATAATTCTAGATTTGATTAATTCAAAACAACTTCATAAATTCCGTCTAAATTGAATATAATTTAGTGACATCAATGCTAGTACTGACATAACTAGTTGTTACCTTCATGTCTTCAGATAATTCCTATTCTTATCAAAAAATCACATTCATTTAAATTCAAATTAATCAGTCAAGCGAAAGTAAGTTGTAAACAGCGACATGTATTGTTTAGACATGTTGCCATGAAAGAAGGGAGACGACTCTCTCTGTAAGTGAAACTCAAGGTGCTTTGTAATAACTACTTCTTCATAAATTTCACCAAACTCTTGTAAAAGGAGAGTTTTAACCTTACCTGCCAAATTGTTCTTATATGTCCTGATTCTTGTGTTTTATTCTGTTTTTCCACTATATTAAAAAAAAACTTAAATATAAGAGTTGCATCTAAACGGTGTGCATAGTAAATTAAACAATCTTCAAAACTAGTTAGACATCCAGAGACCTAAATAGAAAGTGTATATATAATATATATATATATATATATATGTCTCTGACATACATAGGTCTATTGCCCGTGAAAATTAAAATGTCGCATGTTAAATACATATCAAGATTATAGCATTAAAAAACTAACGTTAGTATGTATCCATCATGTCGCATTTCAATTTTCACGGGCAAAAGGTATGCTTGATTTTCCTGCATCAAGGAGTGCCAGAATTATAAGACAATGACTGTAATTCACAATCTCAGTCAATATTATGGAAAGAATTGGCCACACAAGTGGTCTGAAACAGTATAAAAACAGTAGGTCAAAAAGAGCAATTTCACCCCTAACACAAAAAATCACACAAAAAAACCCATAGGGGGTTAGTGTAAAATTGAAGAGCTCCTTAGACTCTCAAAACAATAGGCAATCTGCGGATTCAGTCAGAAATACCATG